>JAUTDX010000213.1:0-392882 GCA_030844895.1 Ambrosia x helenae
CCCCCCCCCCCCCCCCCCCCCCCCCCCCTCTTGCATCACCTTACACTGATAATTGGGAGCTACAGCATCAGCTCCGATAACGCTGACTGCGATAACCGAAGATCGTTGACAGAAACGTTACCGGTTTTTATCAAAATCTAGTGTTTCAAACTCATCCATGATCGGCGCAATGTCGTCTTGGCTGATCTTTCCCATCTCTTTTAACTTGTACACAACAAACTCTGCAGCCATGTTGAGTATCCAAAGTTAAAAACACCATATCATTATAAAAAAAAAAGTTATATATTTTACACTTACACAACGACTCCATCGCCGTCAAAATCAGCTGCCTCGAGGTCAGAAGTCGTTGTTTTTCTCTTTAAGAACCCATCTAACCAACGATCTTTGCTTTCTTTCGGTGTAAAGCAAAGCGAAAGTGAACAGCAACTGCGCTACATAAACCGTACCCAATATTATCCAGAACACAGCAAACACTCGTCCGCCTGTTGTTGAAAACATTTATCGAATGTACCCAAGGCCCGTAAGCGTTTGCAACAACGCAATAAAACGCGTGCACAAAGTCCAAATCTTCAACCTCAAGTAACAGTCCTGTCCCTGCACCCATAAGTACTAAAGCAATAACACCAAGATTATACACTTGTTCCTAACCGTATTCGTTTTCATTTTCTTAAGGATTTGTGCTTCACCAATGGTTTCGTTTAAATGTAACGCCTTTTCAAGTATTTCGCTCTTGTTTACCACCAAAATCTCGGCTGCTTTACCTAAAACCAACCCGACTATTAACATGCCCGAGACCACAAACAGACACGCGAGAGGATTGTGAGAGTGCTATGAGGGACAACGTCTCCATACCCAACAGATGTCATCGTTACAACAGTGAAGTAAAGCGCGTCAAGCCACGCTGTTTGTTTTGTTTCCTGAAAATCTGTTTTTCGGTCAGATGAAAACAAAGTGTACCTGCAGCTAAATAAACTAACAATAGGACAGCTACTTTCCAGTAACTTGAGTTATATTGATCAAAAACAGACTTTGGGCATTGTTCAACCTGCTTTGGTGTTTTGGTCATTGTAAGTAAAGGAATCCGCCATTGGGGCACTTTTAATTCGCCGAAATCTTCTTCTCTTGGCAGACGCTATATGATCATTTACACGCGGGTGCTTGGCGAGGCTTGTTTTTCGCCATTAGTAGTCATGGCAAACTACTTGTTAGCTGCTATTATCTGGAAACTTTAGGACACAATTCAAAATGTCATTATATTGAAAAAGCCTATAAGTTTTTTTTTTTTTTTTTTTCGTGTTATAATAGTTTTAAAAGTTGTGTAAACCACATAAACTTACATATGGACTGAAGCAGGATATCGGTGACTATGAGTAAACACTAAACAGGGTGGCTCGACGAGTGTAGAATTGGTCAGTTTCGTAGAGTTTTACGAAGCTGACCGGATTCTTTGAAGGCTAAGAAAGGAAGGAAATGGAGTGGGCTCGGGCAGGGGTATGGTCTATGTGTACCATTTATAACTTTGTCACACCTAACACAATTAAAGTTATGTATATGACTTTAGAGAAAAAAAAAAAAAAAAAAAAAGTAAACTTTTTTTTGTGTGGCCCTAAAGCATATCTCAAAGTCATTGAATATACAGGGCTGCTAATAATGTGACTTGTTTTTTTTGTATAGGTTATCTGTAGTGGATGGGACCTGTATTCATTATTTTGTTGTGATTGTTTTGTTTTTCAAATTTTATTCTGTCACCCAATGATCTCCAGCCTATCTAGTTTGAGATGGGCTTGGTTTTACTTCCTTGAGGGTTCCTGCTCAGGTTTTGGTAGTAGGTTCGAATCTCACGCTCCACCGAAAAAATAACCTCTTGGGTTTGAAAGGAGAAACCCGTGTGGTGGCTATGGGATTCGATCCTGTGCAGTGGTCCGCTTTGCAACACTGGATTTACCGCTGAAACACTATATACAAAAAAACAAAAAATATTATTCTGTAAAGAGAAACATACAATTATATGTTTAATCATGTATTGCATTACATACAATATGTTCTAGCGACGGTGTTAGTATAAAGCAAAAGGTAATAGTATAAGTCTTTTTTTTATTATTGACGAGCAAATAGTTAAATAACGTTATTAATAGAAAATTTGGTCGGCCAGAATATGTATTTTAATATCACTATGCATTTTGTAGAAACTAAAGAATACAAGTGGATTATATCTTTTTAAGGTTATGTGAAGTCCAAGTCGTTTTTAAATCAACTTTAGACGGGGACCCAGCAAATGGAGCTACCCTCGTGGAAATGCCGCCATGGGTGGTAGGGTAGTGAGGGTTGGTATGTTTCACGGGTTGTACACCACAGATAGATTGAGAGTGGGGGGTATTTTTTTTATGGTATGGGTGGTAGTGTTGCTTCTAAAATTAGTTTCAGTGTAGTTAATGAGTAAAATGATGTGGTAGTGCAGGATTAAAGAAAATCAGAATATGCCCCGCCTCCCTTAAAACATAAGTGGACACTAAACACGCTAGCATACCACTAAAATCCACACCACTAAAACATAAGTGGACACTGAAGTTATTATCTCACTTTATTTTACTATGTTTTTTTTTTTACACATTTACGTGACTTATATAACCTTGCAATGTATAGGATGAGCTAAAATATTGTTTTTGTAAATAATTTACAACATATGATCTTTGATCATCTCTAATGGGGCTTACGCATAGCCCTCGTATTTTGTCGGCGTTGGGGTTGCACAAGCAGCCCGATGTTTTTTTCTATTTTATGTATTGGGATGGGCGCCACATTTCCTCTCTCCTCCCCTCTCACAGGCCTCACGAATGATGCCGTCGGGACAAACGACACTCTTGCTATCCTCCCACCTCTGCCTCTCGACCTCCTGTCGAGGTGGTCTTATCTAAGAATTATTAAAGAGACTCACTACCACTCAAATCTAGAAAAAAATAATTGGTTAGTGATTGCTTAAAATAAATATGTTGATGTAACGTTTTGACTTATATAAAAATTTTCTTATTCATCTTAATAATGTAATTGATAAAAGATGTTTTAATAATTGATAGAAAATACTTTTTGTGAGTCGTGGGAAGTTTTTAAAGAGAGGGTCATGGCCCTTTAACATTTTAACCATATTTCTAACCAATGGCGAAGCTTGACCCGAAGGTTCGTGGGTCAGAAGTCACTAGTTTCGAGGGGTCGAAACCCTATATTTTCAAAATTTTCTATACGAATACTATATAATCAGAACTTCTGCGCGAAAATTCGGGGGGTCGGCTGCCCCCCGCCCGCCCCAACTAAGCTGCGCCACTGTTTCTAACAATTATTTTAACACATGACTCAAATTTATGTTTTGACCTGATAAAAACTACATGAAAGTGAAACTTTTGCTTAAAATTTAAATAACACACAATTCAACTATGATATAACTAACTATGCATCTACCGCTTTTACATTGTATGATGTGTGATCTATATCGTTTCCACCAAAACCCAATTTTCGAGTACAAACCTAACCACAAGGTTTAAGAACAATCAATTATCTCTAGTTCTTTAGTCCTTCATGTTTTCTCCTCTTTTAGTCTTTGGTTACACATGTAATTGAGTCTATATGAAAAAAAAAAAAAAAAAAAAAAAGAGAGAGTTCTTGACTGATAAACACACACGCGCTTGTTACGTGACTTGAAGGCATCGTGAGTTTATATAGAGATACAATTTGCTTCCTTGACTCTTCAACATTGTTGTCAGGTTCTAGCGCGCTCATGATGCACTATTATTTGACTTATGTTTTATCAGTCATTAGATATAGTAGCTTATCATCCATGAATACTAAAATAAAAACTTTGAACACTTTCAAGTGTGGTTCATACCAGAGATAAATGACTACCAATAACGTTTGGGTCCAGTGGGTGCAAATTAGAACCTCCACCATATGTCAATAAGCTGATGAACATATTAATGACCGTTAACCTTAAAAGGCTTGTTTATTGCTTATTAGACATTAATCTGCATTACTTTATGGTATTAATTAAGTTCTAGGAAACCAGCCGTTGGGCAAAATCCCACATTAAATAGATGAAGAATACAAGTATGAAACTAAAGGGCTGAGTGCTGACTGCTGGCTGCTTTTATACCATTTAACAGTAGTAGCTTTGTTGAAAAATTTGAACTGTGATTTGGAGGGGTGCGCCAAGCCAAGGCTTTAGTGCAACACCAAGGCGACGCTCAAAGACCCCAATAGCAAGCTATTGTGATGGACTTTTCCCCATAAAAAATAAGATTAATATCGAGTGGGCCGATGGCCCACGTATCAGATATTAAACTGATAAGAACAGATACTACACTTGATCTTAGCCAAAAGGCCGAGAAAGGTATGCTTTTCCTCCTATTGGGCTGTTGTTTATATAGGCAGTCCCTTCACTTCATATAGTTCACTCAACCGATGTGGGACTGTGATAGACATATTCTCTGTGGTTTTCATCTTTCAGGATTTGTAAATCCTGTATATACTTGCAAGTCATTTTTATATCCATTGGTTCATAGTGTTTTCTCTAGGTTTTTTTTTCTGTTTCTCTACCGTTGAAGTGCTAGAGAATATCATCAAGTCCCAATCGATACTCAAACGAGCAATAAATTATGGCTAACAAGCAAATTGTTTTTTTATTCAAGAAACTAGCCCAAAACTTGAATTACAATTCTAGACACCCACAAATGGTATTTATAATCTAAACACGCCTATTAGACTATAACTAGAATTATTCAATTAGACATCACGTTTAGGATGATAGATACTAATTAATTAGGATATGAAAAATATAACTATTTATTAAATCTCTAGCACATCTAATAAACTATATTTATCACTCCTTGTTATAACCGGAATTTCTAAAATATCAAACATGGAAATGAAGTATAACAAACTTATTTGATTTGTATCTATGCCCGAGTTCATGCGGCTGCACTTTATTATTGAAAATAATATTAAGCTATGAATGATTTTATTCATTAACTATCAATCAAACAATACAAGCTATTTATAGAAAGATTTGTTTCTAACTAACTAACTCTATGCTAGAGAAACCAACACCAACTAACAACCCATACACACTCTTAGCTCACAGCCTCTATACAAATGTGTCACAGCCATACCTACACTAATAATTATGATGAAAATGAAACACACACGCATAAAGAAGTAAAGCACATGGTTAAGAAAGCAACTAAATACGTCCCTAACCTCATCACAAAAACCATCTTTCAGAGTTGTCTCGTAACCTTCGTCTTTACTTATGTTTACATTAATAACACCAATCAAGGAAAAGATGGTATTTAACAGATGGAACACATTATTTTTGTTGATTCAGAAAACACGACATACTTATCCTAGAGAAGTTTGTATTAAATCACTATATTGAGACTATGCATGCCATTGCAATAGGATTGATGCTTATCCACCTAAAGAGCGTACCTTGACCATGTATGAGGGAGAGGAATGACAAAAACTAACACTGTTTGAGTGTTTTCCATTCGAAGTGGACTTTTGACCTTGAGATTATAAAACAGAACCCTGGGTTGCGTTCTACAATGGTTTTGAGCATTTTGGGTATGATTTTTAAAAATTGTAAACCGGTAAAAGATAATGCTCGGAAATTGATGACCTTTGAGCAAACCAAAATGGTTGACAAAAGTTTCTAGAGTTTAGCTGGATTATTATTTGTTCATGGTTCAAAGCAATCATCATTAACAAAACGTTTCATGTACATCCAAATGTCCCTCCAAAGTTTGTTATTCACGTGCATGTACAATTACGTCCAATGTCCCTCAAAAGCAATCATCATTAACAAAACGTTTCAACTTCCAGATGGATTCGCATAAATATTGAAAGTAAAGCACGTACCTCAGTTGTGCCGTCTTTATCACTAGCACGAGTAAATACAAAATACAAAATCCACAAACTCAACTTGCATAAATATTGTAAGAGGACGTTAAAGTATTCTTTGCTCATATCAGTTAGTGGGAAACATTGAAGGTACCGTCTGTATATAAGTAGTAAAAAGCTGATTACAATGTCTTAAACTCTTGATGTGTATAAGCAACAAAATACACCTGCTTATATACTTCAAGAACATTAACATGTGATCCAAAAAGAGGTATTGCACCTCTACATATTGGAAACATCCCAAGTGTAGCACGTATGTAAGTCAACAATTCTTTAGATGAAACAAATAATGATTTATGGATTTATAAAAAAAAAAAAAAAAAAACCCTTTTTTAGATATGGGATACAGTAATGAACGAGTATGAATAATCCTTAAGGCTTAAACTTAACTCATAGTTGTCTAAAGTGCACAAGGTGCGCGCCTAGGTGCAGAAGCGCATCTTGTGCGCTGCGGCTTGAAAGCCCACCTTTTACCTTTTGGGCGCTCAGTTCAGGTGACCTTCCGGGCAATTTTTCCAGCCAAAAATGGCATAAAAAACCCTTTTGAGGCTGTATTAACTTAATTAAATAAACCTTAAACAGCCCTAAGATAGAGGACACTTCAAACCTTGATGAATTCTTAATACTTATACTGTGGTTTGGAGGAGTGAGCCAGGCCAAGGCAGTAGTGCAAGACCAAGGCGACGCTTAAAGACCCCAATAGCAAGCTATTGTGATGGGCCTTTCCCCATAAAAAATAAGATTAATATCGAGTGGGCCGATGGCCCACGTATCAGATATTAAACTGATAAGAACAGATACTACACTTGATCTTAGCCAAAAGGCCGAGAAAGGTATACTTATCCTCCTATTGGGCTGCTGTTTATATAGGCAATCCCTTACCTTTTGTTTTCTTCACTCAGCCAATGTGGGATCAGTAGACACTTTTTTCCCTTAGGTTTCACAGGACTTATAATACCATAAGTTAATGCCTAAATGGCTAAATCCTAACAATTTTGAGATCCTTTTCTGACTGTCCCAGATTCAAAGAGCTCAGGGTTGCTCACTCAACTCTCTCATCAATAAAGCAAATCATTTATCTCTAACCTTGATAACTATCATGTTAGCAATACAGAAACAATCACTAAACTACAATCCATTAACTCGTAATGTTTGTTTGTATCGTGCATTTGAATCCAATGCCCCGCATTCCCTCAATAGCAATCATTAATAACCTAACTTTTTGACCAAAACATTTTGCTCAGTTGCATCAGAACACGATGAAATGAAATTATGATATTACCATTTACTTGTAAAGCAGCTAAGAGGCATTATTCACTATTCGTACTTGTATAAATGATATGCAGAATCACCTTACACATGACTCGGGCATGATAGATTATGACATCATTTTGTTACCAGAAATTGGCTTCAATTGGATTAAACATTGTAGGTTACACACACAAGTAGGAGAAACTCTGCGGTATCATAATTGGAATAAGGAAACTACAACTATGACAACATAACTTTCATAACGTCTTAATTGTTAAAACTCCACTAGTAATTACTGCATACTAAATTAAAAGTAAACCTATTGGCTCCAGGATGTTACAAATCTTGGATTATTATGTACACTCCAGTTCAAGCATGATGGTCTTAACATATGCAGCACATTACTGGACCCTTTCTACATCAGTATATAAGAGATTCAGGCAAGCTATTACTCTTGATTCAGTTTCCCTTCATATTCTTCTTTCACTTGATTGATCATAATAAATAATCATTTAATTCTACTGAGATTGATCACTTGATTCAGTTTCTCTGCAGATTTTCGACTATCTAGATTCGGCCCCAAGGGTGACAAAACACATCTGTCAACCAGCGTTCTCGGGAGTGAAGGTTACTTTGCTCCCGAGTACATTGGAACACGTTTGAAAAGTGGGTACTAAAAAGTATTGATTGTACCCGTAAAATGTAACTGCTATATTGTTTTTCAATAAGACGTACAAGTCATCTGACACTGAAAACCGATGTATATAGCTTAGGAGTAGTACTGTTGGAGATTCTTTCAGGTTTAAAAGCAGTTTAAGAGGTATCCAAACGGAAGCAGTGGCGTAGCTTCCTTGGGGCGGGAGGGGGCGGCCGACCCCCTCGAAATTTTAGCTCAGAAGTTCTGATTATATAGTTTCCGTATAGAATTTTTTTGGTATATACGGTTCGAACCCTCGTAACCGTGACTTCTGCCCCCCCCCCCCCCCCGGCCGACTTCTGACCCCCCCGCCGACTTCTGACCCCCCCCCCCCCCGAGATTTTGCTCAAGCTTCGCCACTGAATGGAAGGCGAATAGAACTCTCGCATTGGGCTACACCATATAATCTAAGTGACAAAAAACAGCTACATCGTGTAATCGACAAAAGGATTATAAAGAAGATGGCCATGGAAGAAGCTTATGAGTTTGCTACCATCATAAAGTATATACATACATATGGACAAGTAACTTATATTATATATTTGATTTAAATCTCTCAATTACTAAAGCAGCATCAAGACATATAATAAATATGAAGATGTACATACCAGAAATTAAACTTAAAAATAAAAATCAAAAGCCTTTAGCCGCAGTAGCAGCAGCAGTAGTCTGTTCCGATTCATCAGCAGAAGACGCCATGGAAGAACAATAGGAAGCAATTTCTCTAAACCTAGGAACACTCCTCAAGTCAACCTTGGTGCCATCTTTTAAAGTGATGATGACGTCACCCCATTCACCGATAAATCGAGGGACAACCTGGACATCTTTGATGACTTTGTAAGAGAAGTCACTCCTGTCCTGACCGGTGAGGCCGGAGATGACGGTGACTCGGAGATTGGTGAACCGGTAACGTAAGAAGAAGCCTCTGAGGACGGCGGCTAGAGTGAGGGGGAGCCAAACAAGAGTGAAGCCCAGGAGGAGATTGGTTACGAGGTCGCCGTAGTGGGCTCCGCCGTCGAAGAAGATGGTTTTCTTTAGGGGTGGGGTTGTTGTTGGTGGTGGTGGTGGAAACGTGGAGTCTGGTGATGGAGGTTAGTCTTGTTCTGATGCTGATGCTGCTGCTGGTTTTAAGGGATAAAAGGGGTTTTGTGAAGGAAAGAAGAGTTTGATGGGTGGTGGTACCCGGCAGAAAACGGCTGCTGGTGGTGGTGGCGGTGGCCGTTGCCATCATCGGTTTTATTTTTATTTTATCCGTTTTAGATTGAAAGGTGGAGGGAGTATTTTCAAGAGGGGGATAATATATGATGTTGAAGGGCGTGGCAACTTCTATGCCAATCAAAGTCTCTCACATGTAAACTAAGCATCTCATTTTTTCGAGAAAAAACTAGTTCCTTTTTTTTAACGGTGAACGAATCAATTTCCGAGCACTCTCGGACACCCTTTTAACGAATCAGGTACTCGAGAGTACCCGGGCCACCAATTGCCACCAATTCCCAGGAAAACCCGACCACTCACCCGCCGAAAGCACGATAGTGAAATAATCGGTAAAACCGGTCGGGATCAGGACTCGAACCCAAGCCAATGGCTGGGTCATCCATCATTTCCCCTCCACCAATGTCCTCCAAATGTAGCTAGTGGAAATAGAACCCAAACCTCCCATAAGAAACTTTAGGCCCTCAACCAACTGGACTACAAGTGTTGGGACAAAAAAAATATTTTGGGGCGGGATTCCATGATCCAGTGAAGAGATATGGTACCAAAACACCCATATCACAAACCTACAACAGCGCCTAGCTAAACATACTTCGTCCGTTCTACGTCAGTGGAACGTTTAGCGTCCATCAGACAATAGACGCAGACTCACCCGCCCATTTTACGTCAGCGGGCCAGATACACTTCGAAGCTTCTTCAGCAAGATAGATAAAGCTTCGTCAACACGACTTAAAGATGCATTCTGAGGCAGCCTTGAGACACACGCTCCCGCCTCAGAAAACTATTCCTGACGCTACAGGCTGCCCGTCAGAGTTCTCAGCCAATCAAAGGTTGCCCTGAGCCTGACACCCAGAAAGGACGATGACGTGGCGGCCTCCCAGCCAAGATATCTCTCTGACAGAAGACTTTCAGGTTCCAAGAATAAAGATGATGATTACCCACCGCCCTGGAGTAGCCAGTAGGCGGACGCCACGTGTCCGCAGCCCATCAGCGTCCACTCAACGGACGCCACGCGTACTTTCATCAGGACGGTAACATCCCCCTTTATTCCCCCTTTTTACCAAACCCACTTGCACCATTGGGCTTAGGGACTTAGGCCGGAAACCTAAAGACACCTCTACCTGGGTCGGGCCCCATTAAGGGTAGAGGACGGGCTGAGAAGGTTGCATGTCGAGGTACTATAAAAGGAGAAGTTTCTTCTCCTTTTGTCGGCATCCGATATTCACTTAAACTTCCATTAAAAAGACTACGAGCTCCTCGTATCTTTTTCAACCCGTTGTTTATTATACTAACGTTTAGAGGCTCGGTTCTTCTAATCTGTGGTCTCTTAAACTCCTTGGTCTTGTCCTTAGATCCGCACACTTTTATAAACATTCTTCTTTATAAAACCCCGTAGAATCACTACCAAGATAAGCGTCTACTCGTGATTTAGGATTCGTGTTTCTTCAATCAGTATAGGTGTGATAAATGTGAAATTTGAGATGACATAAGATGATTGAGTATGATAAAAAGAGTTAATTTATGAATGATTTATAGGTTTTTTTTAATTAAAAGTATATTTTTTTTCTTTTGTTTTTTGTACTTTTATTTATAGAATTATGATTAATGTAAATTACATTTTCTAACCCATAAAATTCACAGGTAATATCCTAGTTAGTATATATAAAATAAAATAAATCAAGCTAACTCACGAGCTAAGCCAGACTTGGATCGAGCTCATTTAGAAATCAAGTTGAGCCGAGCTTTTTTCGAACGAGTTGCGAGCATTTTTAACAACCCTAGTTTCGAGCCGAATATTAATAATCTCATATACTATACTAGATTATACCCCGGGAGCGTCCCGGGTTGAAAAATTTAATATAATACATCAATTTTACATATGAAATAGACTGATGTATAATTCTAATATTAATATCTAACCTAAAACAAATTAACAATGTACAACTTCAATGCTAACACCTAACCTAAAAGAATGTAGAACTTTAATGTAACTCTAATATTAACACCTATTTTAAAGACTAAACAAATGTACAACTCTAACATACTAATATTGATACCTAACTTAAAACAAAGTATAACTCTATTAACTTATTCGGCTCTGGTTGAAAAAAAAATTCATATTTATTGATTTAAACATAATTAGTGACTTGTCTATACATGATTAATGATTTACCTGAACACTTTGTGTTTTTTTTCCTGTATGAACAAAACTCCACAAAAAAATTTCTCCGTTTTTTATATAGCACTATGGTACTCGTTGGAAAGATAAAAAAACGCTCGTTAATTTGGTCTAATTTTTTTCTTTAAAAAATCTCGTATATTAAAGATATTAACGTTTAAAAATTATGAGAGGAAACATGAGGGTGAAAAATCCAATTTTGTTTTTTAATTATTTTTTTCCTAAAATATCTCAATGTCACATGGGATGACACATGACACACTCAAGGAAGAGAATGCCTATTTGAGTGTCATGTCATTAAAATGGTTTTGGTTTATTATATATATAGATATAGATATAGATATAGATATAGATAGATAACCGGTGGTTGTAGTTTCATATTAAGTCACAACTCAAAATTAATGTTACTTTCATATATTAACGCAAAAGATAAAGTTTTAAGTGCAACGTTCATCGCAGTTTCAAGGCCATAATTATAAGCCCTTTCTAACGCATGTTTTAATCTTAGGTGTACAGGCCCAATTTTCAAAAAAATAAAAAGTGTACATAACATAATAAGCCTTCTATGTCGTTTATATTCTTGCAAATACAAGTTAAATACTTATTAAGGTTAGGGGTGTGGGGTAGTCCCTCACCAAAGCCATTTCAGTTGTATGGTGTCCCTAACACCGCCCGGCTCTGTGAAAAAAGGACGCCAGTGATGGATTCTGCCAATGTGTTAGCGGGTGTGAAAGGGGTGAAACAATGGACCCAGTTTTTTTCAACCAATCAATTTTTTTCTTTAAGAGAATGCGCTAAATCACTATATTGATTCAAAGGGGATGTCATTGCTACACCAGATAAAGTTTTAACACCCCCTAGCTTTCTCACATATGCTATGTTACAACTCAAAAACATTTTCTTTATTTTCAGATTTTCACTTATTATAATAATAATTATTATATAGCTTAAAACGCAAGCTTCAGGGGAGGATAGGGGGAAGGGTTCCACACCCCATAGTCTTAGAGCTTGATGATCATGAGTTGGGTAAAGAAGTCAGAAGAGATTGAAAAGTATAGGTGTACTAACTACTAAGACACTCGTGGTCTAAAATCCAACTAAAGATGCATAAACCATAATTTGAAGATTAAGCAATTACAAACTACTTTACCAAGCATCATCCCTTTAATTAACAGTGATACAATTAACATATTTAATACACAAAAATGTCAACTAGAAGCATTTCATAGCAACAGGAAACTCCAAAGATGTTTTTAAAGCTTAACCTCAACGTCCACACCAGCAGGAAGATCAAGCTGCATCAAAGAGTCGATGGTTTGTGCAGTCGGGTGTAGAATGTCTATGAGCCGCTGATGGGTTCGGATCTCAAAGTGAAATCTAGCATCTTTGTGAACATGAGGTGATTTAAGAACACAATATATTCTCTTCTTTGTTGGCAGTGGAACCGGCCCCATTGTCTTTGCATTTGTCGTTCTAGCAGCATCCATGATCTGCTTGCATGAGTCCTCAATTAGAGGCACCCAATATGACCTCAGTTTAATCCTGATTTTCTGTTTCGGCGCCACCTGAGAAACAATAAAATCTGTAAGTTTAAGCTTCTATGACAATAATGACATTATGCACACAATGATCGAAACACGAGCCTCTTGCTCCATAAAGCAGGTTCTGTTGAATACTTGAATCATTTTAGTCATTACTCTATTCAGTTTCATCTTGTGTGTCCAGTTTATCCCGTATGAAAATTTAATATTAAAAATGGCGAATTGGCGATAGTATTTAACCCTTTCATTTTATGAAACTAAGACGCTTTTTTTTTAAAAAATAAAACCACCTTTTTCATGTTTCACCAAGCAGCATTCGATATTTTTGGTAACAATGGCACATTGAGTTACCGCTAAAGGAAAAGTGTTGTCAATATTTTGAAATGTGACATGTAAAAAAAGCAACTTGAACAATCATAATCAGATAAACAGTTTATTAGAACCAACCGAAATATATAGTTCAACATTAATCCCTAAATTTCTGTTTTCTTATTGCATCTGCCTCTGCATTTCATCATTTTAACCCAAAATAAAGCAAATCGAACTCGTAAAAAGTTCCAAATAAACCTAAAGGAATAAGCATTGTGTTTACTACAACTCCACACGCTTTTTTCTTACATTATCCACAAATTATTCACATCATCATACTTAGTTAATCCTACTAATAGCAAAGCTAAGGTAATGTCCGAGGAAAGGTAAGATACACACATCCTTACCTCTACCCTGTGAGATTAGAGAGGATGTTTCCAGTAAGACCCCAGGGTCGATAATGGTTTTGCATCAAGCCTTGGACATAAGGCACAAAACACCTAGCAACCGGGACACGCCCAATTGGTGCATCTACCCACATCTCTTTTGACTATCAACGCCACCACATGATGCATAATTAACCGTCCGCCATTTTTAACGTTATTTTCACGAAATTAGTAAAATAACACTAAAATTAGTACAATTTTACTTTTGCCCCCTTCCCCCCCAACCCAAAGAGCCCACGCATATATACATTATATGCGTCCCAAGCGAGGCCGATCCACAAATTATTCACAATTAACCTAAAAGACTAATTACATAAACCACTGATACTGTAAAAAACCTAACTGCATTCTTTATCATATCCAAACTGCAAAACAATGTAACTGCAGCAGGCAGCAAAAACATACCTTTTCCGAATCAGAACCCGCAATCACAGTCGACGATTCAGGCCCCTCAGTCTATCAAAAACAAGTATAACAAATTACCATCAATACAATTATACAAGCAAAACAACTAACATAACATTAGGCAAAAACATATAAATACCTCAAGGGTTTGTTCCAAAGTTTCAGGGGCTGCAAAGACTCTAGTTGTGGATAAACGAGGTGGCTGAAACTGAATCTTGGAGGTTGATGAGGCATTTGGAAGGAAATGGACAACAGAAAGCTTGGGTGTGGAAGAAATTGAAGTAGAATTGCATAAAGGGAACATGGGTGCTGCTAAAGATGATGAAAATGCCATCTTTTTGGTGGGTTTTGTGATAATTTTGCTGTTATCCACAAGAGGTTCAGAAGTGTGAGATAATGGAGGGTGAAGAGACAAGATTAGACCGGGTTTGGGTTCCAAGTGGTGTATGGGCTAATGGCCCAGTGGCGGTTCTAATATGGGCTAATAAGCCATAGCCCAGTATAATCTATTTTTCTTTTTCTGTTTTTCTGTTTTTTTTTTTTTTTTTTTTTTTTTAATGGTAAGTGGTGTAATTGGTGGAGCTTCGGCTAACACCCTGGGCCAGCCTGTACTGATTACCCATTCCACCTGGATTGGGGATCTCCCCAGGTGGAACCCCCACATGTGGTAAATATGGCTCCGACAAGAATCGAACCATCAACCTCCACATGACCTCCACTCTAGCTCCCTCAATTTTCACCAATTGAGCTAGGCTTTATCGGCAATCTATTTTTTTTAAATCATTCTACCTTGCATCCGTTTACAAAATACAAACCGTCACTTCAGCTGTCACATCATATATCCACGTGTCTTTTAAAAAACACTTGTTTTTCCCACAATGTTACGAACTTGCAAAAACCGTTAAAAATAGTGGTTGCATGAGAGAGGTCCTTTAGCCATCCATCCAGTTTCGCTTAAATATATGAACGCACGCTAACAAAGATGATAGGGTGGGAGTGAAACAAGGTAATGAAATATCAAAAAGACATTTTTTGATACAAGAAAATTATGTGCTAGTAGCATATTTTAAGGATCTCTAGTTGTGTCACTTTTCAACACTTTGATTTATAGGTGTGACATTTTGCCCTAGGTAAATAGAAAATAAATAAATGTAAATACCTTGCATGGGTTCTAAGTTGTTAATGTGAGAACCTATCCCATATAGATGACAAGGCGACCGATGTGTGAGTTACTAGTAATCTACACTACATCACACTTACAATTTATGATATTAGTTTACTTTGAGCTACAATTACTACAAATGCTACCAAGGAAGACTCCCTTTAAACGGTGTAAATAAATTGTTTTTGAGACTTTGAGAAATGGTGAGCAAATAAACTTGGACAAATAATTTTTGTCAAAGACATATTTTTAGAAACAAGTGGGTTGCAATTTGCATAGAGAAATTGTAACATATTAGGAATTATTGCATAGAGAAATTGTACTGTTTCCAACAAAATTAATACTAAGCATTTTAATAAGTAGATTAAATTACAACTAGGTTGATAAAATGACGCGCGTTGCGCGTTAATCTTATGTGTTTGGAATTTTTGGAATAGGTATTTGTCAAGTAAGCAGCAAGATATAGATTAACAGATTATATAACATCCTAATAAGATTACATAACATCCTAATTAGATTACATAACATCCTAATAAGATTACATAACAACCTAATTTTTAGCATCACATCTTGATTGAGCCGTTCTAGCCAATACCACCATCATTACGACCACTGTTAGCTTACATCGTGCTTGTCAGACTTCTGGATCAGCGACATGTTTTTTACGTGCAGGTTCAGTTTGAAACACTGTGTATGTAAAATTTGGTTAGTGTGGTTGTATTGGTCATAAATAAGCATATATTAGTTATACCTTTAGATTGCGTGAGGGCACGTTTAGTAGGAGCCACGGGAGTCGTTGATGATGAAGGGGATCACATTATATTCAGAGAAGAAGGTTTTGGATTTGGAGTTTTTGGGGCAGGTGTACTTGTTGCTGGTATGTTTTGGGAAGGGATATCAGTATGCGGAATAATAAGCGTGGCATTACTGACTGTACATCTTGTAATTCCTTTCCTGTCTCTGTTGGCCTGCACTTGTAGATCTAAGTCCTTGCCTATGATGTTATGTACTAATGTTTCTTTATTTTGCTGTAACATCATTTCAGCACATGAAATTTGCAGAAGCTGAGTTGCGGTCCTATCAAAGAATGTTGCCTCAATTGTTTCTGAATCATCAGAAAGCGTTGCGTGGATTCGGTACCTGTATTAATATTTGTATCATACAGTTAGTTAGAAAAGGCATAAATATGTATAAACATAACATAATATAATCCTAGTCATGTAAATTAATAGATATTAGTGGGGACAGTTGGGTGAAGTTTAGTAACATGGATTATATACAGCTTTGATATGGGTTTGACCCGTTCACAGTCTTGTGCAGGTCTAATAAGTCTTTCACATTGAAAGCGTATATCGGGGTGATGCCAATCGACGCGCTGACTTTGTTCCAAACTATTGCAGCCACGTAACAGGAGGTTAGAAGGTGATGTGCATCTTCGTCGCCCTTACCGCATAATTGGCAACTTGCCGGCCCTTGAACAATCGTTTTCTCCAACAAAGTTGGAAGCCTATCTTATAATGCCCTCCGCTGCGTTTTTGGACAGCAGCTTTCTGCATTCTGCAGCTGAAAAAAACAACGTCTGATGGCCTGAATCAGGTCCACACATTGATTCAGCTCCTGCACCTCATTAACAGCTAACGGACTCCTCTTCCAATCTCAATCTAATAGTCTTTGGCGCACAGAAACACACTTATAAGTTTCTAAAATGAGCAGTCCTGGAAATCTTGAAAGAAAAGCATCTTGTGTGTGTTTACTAATTTCTATGTATTTACATAATATTGCCTCTTCAATAGCATTTATTAGACGCCTATACTTTCCCTAGTGTTGATATTCACTACAGGTCGCCTAAATATATGTTAAGAGTATTAGCTTAGTAATGCACTATATATATTTTTGTAATCCCAGTCGATATCAGGAATATATCCAGAGATAACATATATGATACATTCCAATTATATATTAATATTACCATATTAAATGTAATGATTTCTTTGTTGTGTTATGAAAGAGCATTCGGAAGGAAAACACTCTCAAAGATCTATATGAATTAATCAAGTCATATATAGTTTGTCTGTTTCACTTAGGCGTCCGGACCAGAATTCAAGCTGACATCTGTGCGCTCATTTGGTTAGGCGTTTAGGCACTAAGCTATTTATTTTGTTTACACAACCAAGTGTTTAGCTACTGACTTGCTTATGTGTTTAGGCGAATAGGCGAATAGGCATTTAGTTAAGCGAATAGGCGCTCAGGTGCATACTTTGTTTATGTGACAAAGTGTTTAGGTACACATGTATCAAAACGTAATCTGACATATATGCGCCCATTCTGCTTTTGTTTAGACGACCAAGTGTTTAGCCACTAACTCGCCTATGTGTCTAGGTGCTAAGGCATGTGATTTAGTTAGATACTTATGCGCCAATTGGTAAAAAAACAATTGATAAGCACAAATAGGCCTGCACATTCTATAATATTTAGTTAATTTTATTCAGTAGAATAATAAACAAAAGTCCAAGATTATCAATATTAAACTCGGCAGGGTGAACTTTAAAATTGACGTGAAATCAAGCTGACATCTATGCGCCCATTTGGTTAGGCGTTTAGGCACCAAACTATATATTTTGTTTACACAATTAAGTGTTTAGTTGCTGACTCGCCTATGTGTTTAGCTGCTAAGGCGCGTAATTTGCTAAGGCAGTTATGCGCCAATTGCTAAAAAACAATTGATAAGCACAAACAGGTTGCACTTTCTATAATATTTAGTTAAGCGAATAAGCGCTCAGGTGTATACTTTATTTATGTGACAAAGTGTTTAGGTATGTAACTAACTTAGGCGATTGGATCAGAATGCAACCTGACATCCATGCGCGCATTCTGCTAAGTGTTTAGGTACTAAGCTGTATCATTTGTTTAGACGACCAAGCGTTTTGCCGCTGACTCGCCTATGTGTCTTGGTGCTAAGGCATGTAATTTGCTTAGGCAGTTATGCGCTAATTGCTAAAAATCAATTGATAAGCACAAACAGGCCTGCACATTCTATAATATTTAGTTAAGCGAATAGGCGCTAAGGTGCATCGTTTAGTCGCGCAGCTGCAAAAGCATTTAGTCATTTGGGCGTTTTACACACGACTTATTGTTTAGGTGTTTAGGTGTTTGTTTAAGTTAGACGTTTATTTGATGAAACACCCAGCAACTGGTAAGGGCAAACATCTAGATATCTATTTACTTAGGCATGAGGTTAATAAAACACCTATATAGTTAACTGCCTAAACACTAAGGCGCCTAACAAAATGTTATGGTGTTTTAGAAGCTAATAAGCAGGACACACGGGTTGTACAACATCATTGGATTGTTCTAGTGTTTTAAAACTTAATCAGCAAGACACGTACCCAAGTGACTCATTTACATCAGGTTTGGAAAAAAAAGGAATAAGAGGACACGACAGATTATGGTTATGGTCAGGGATATTAAAAAATAGCATAAGAGGACATTTCTACACTTTATTCTCACTTAAATATATCACACTTTAAAAGTGAAGCTGCGCAAATTTCAGGAAACAAAATAGAGGCAGACATAAAAATAACTGTTTCTTATGCTAAGTAAACCACCTAGATAGGAGCCTAAAATTTGGATTGTTCATCCTATCAAAGTATCTCTTGAGGATCTGTATAATGGAACTTAGTGTAAAGGGTATGTTCTCATCAACTTGTGATTCTATCTTCTACTTTTATTTATATATTTATGTTTTCTATTTCTCTGACTCAACTTTTCCTTTTAATTTTTTACTTTGCTGATGGTTGTGAGTGAAAAGCCAGTTAAAACGAAGAAGACGACGACATTCAGATTAAATCAGATAAAGACAATAAGTCATCTTTTATAAGGGATGTAAATTATTAACAGAAATCTAAGACTATTCAGGCAGTTAGGTTGTAAAGCGAAAGCTTACACATGTTTAACATCATCTACATCAGCATGCTGCGAACAAAACCATACTGGACCATTCTCCAATACAAACTGGTTGCATTGTGTACAGGCAGTGTAAAACCACGGAACTGTTGTTGAAATGTAATCTATATTGCATTTGATTCTGAAACTCGTACCCTGTTAAGAATAAATTATTTAATGACAACGAAAGTGAAAATGCTTATTTTGTTAAAACACAACTTACAGTCAGCGTATTTGCTGGCAATTTTTTAAGTCCTGCTATTGAAATTTGTTGCCCTATTGGTTGCACAGTTGGTTGATGCTGAAGATCCTCATTTGCATACCTATAATAACACACATAAATACGTGTGCCGCCTTAAAAACATATAATTGGTCTATATAAATTTATTTACGAAAGTAATCGGTAATGTGAAATAAAATGTATTTTACATACATATCTATCAAATGTTGTGTTTCAACAGTTTTTGGATTGCGATATGTGTAACTTGCATTTGTGGTTTGGAACTGAAGAGTACCTGTAAATGTTAACAAAACAAATTTTATATACGAAATACTATTATAATAATGATAAAGAAAGAATACTTACATTAAGATATTGGAAACTAATGCGTTTCTTATAATAAACAATACTAACCATGATAATCCTTGCTTTTTAATGCAGTGAGAGCTAAAATGACAGGCGGGTCAGCTGTTTCATATTCAATTCGATTGAACCTGTTCTTCGATTTTAACATCTCCTCCCAAACAGCAATGGTAACATCTTGATTGCTGTATTTCATAAAGAAAGCATTTAGTATTATAACATACACCTCAAAATATGAGTTCTAGAGCATATACCTGCAATCTCTCAAGGTCATAACAACATATGGTTGATTTTTGGTTGTCATTTTATCCTCCATTCCACGGTAGATACCAATGTAATCTGTTAATAAAACAGTTTTTGGTTAAGAGTGAAATAGCTTTGACTTTTGGTGACATAAAAAATTAGTAGAATTACATAAGTATAAGATAACATACCTACAATACCCTCATGTGGTGCGGCTATTTCAGCCTCCGACGGCTTGCAATGTCAAAAAAGTGATTCTGAATACTTGTACAATCTGGCACAGGTGTAGTAACAGTTGCTTGTGCAAGGAAAATTGTGCCTGAATGTGTGAGGGTATTAGTGTAATTGTCTGGTTCAATACATGCATACTTCTGAATTTGGTAACATGAGCCAGGCTTAAGTTTCGGTTCCACAACATGTTTATTTTTGTCTTTCGCGACAGCTTGAATTCCCATGCCCTGTGCAAACATCATAGTAATATTATAAATACTTAGAAAGCAAATATAAATAGCAATAAGGTATATTATAACCTAAGTATAAATATTTTTACCTCAGTATCAACAAATACATAATGAATTTCATCGTCCCGGAATGCTGGCACCCATTTTTTTATAACCCGTACTTCAATTGGTGTTGTTGACTTCTTGGGAGTCAGTTCGGCCACTCCTTTGTAGTCCATTGATATCAGCCTGGAAAATGTAGTGCAGGAAATAAGCTATATTTATTTATTTTACATGTAATATCATATAATAATAATAAGTAAATAAATAATAAGAAAAGCACGCAACCTGTTGTGAGTTGATTTCATGCAATAATTCAGAATACACAATATTTAATGTTGTGTTATTATTTTCTGTATTATTATCAGCCAAAAGTATTTTTAGTGAGTTTGGGGATGTGGCTCTTGAAAGCGCAACATATAACTGACCATGACCAAAAATTGGTTGTGGTAAATACAACCCAACCTTTTTTAAAGATTGACCTTGACTTTTATTAATCGTCATAGCGTAACATATTTTTATTGGAAACTGACGACGCGTAAAAACAAATGGTAGGTCCTTAGAATTATGTACAAAATTAATTCGTGGTATATACACTCTATTTCCAATTGATGTACCGGTAATGATTCGTGCTTCAATCACACGCGGAAGTAATTGAGAAACTAATAGCCTTGTTCCATTGCACAAACCATTTTTAGGATCTATATTACGCATCAGCATAATCGGATTGTTAAGCTTTAAATTTAAGCAATGGTTTGGAATACCAGGAAAATTTAAAACGTTTAAATATTCAGGCGGGTACATTGCATCTGTTTCCGCACCATCTTTTGAATGAGGAACCATAGAGTCAGTACTTAAATACGAAACACATTCTCCTAATGAAAATTGTTGCACCATTTCGTTTATGACATCAACTGTTTCATTTTTTGGACAAATAATAGCACGTTCAGATATTCTGGTTGGCGTAGGATTTGCAAGCAAATTATCATCATAAATAAAATTAATCAACTCTAACAGACTATTTTCAGACTGCCTAACCAGGAAATTGGTAGGTATTTCAATTTGTTTGATATCTGGATGTTCAGAATCAACAACAACACCTTCTTTTCCGTCGCCTATTCTTAAAAGCCATTTAGAAAATGCTTCAATTTCTTCCTTATCACAAATGTTTGCTTCATTTGTTTTAATGCGCATGTTCTCACTAAGCATATAGACAACGAAATGTTTCCATAGGTATGATCGAGGAAGGCAAGATGTTAAAATTTCAATTTTATTACACTTTGGCTTAACTGGTAATGTTTGTCTGAAATCACCACCTAATAATACTGATTTCCCACCAAATAATTGTAAGGTATTTCTAGTGAGATCTTTTAAGGTTTTATCTAATGATTCAAAACACCTACGATCACTCATGGGCGCCTCATCCCAAATGATAAGTGTGGTTTCTAGAAGAAGCTGACAAAGATTTGTTTTCTTTTTAATGTGGCATACAGATTCTTCTGTTAATTCTAGTGGTATTTTAAACCTTGAATGAGCTGTACGACCTGCTGGTAACAATAAAGACGCAATGCCTGAGGCCGCGACTGCAAGAACGATCATACCAGCAGATCTCAAGCGTGAAATTATTGTTTTCCATATGTAGGTTTTACCAGTACCACCATGACCATAAACAAAAGCTAATAATTGTGTTGAGTTTGTGACTGCATTCATGACTGCATCATACACAATCAATTGTTCATTATGAAGGCTCGCATGTAAATTTTCATGTTCAACGCGAAGTGCATTCCTATCATAATTTTTTTCTTCTAAGATCAAAGTGTTACCTAATGCTGAAAAGATAGATGGATCTGGGTTTGGAAGACCAAATTCTACTAATGTACGTGGATTAGAATTCGAATCTAACAGAAGTTGAAGTTCATATAATACATATTGTTGCAAATCTGAATCATTGGTTAAATTCGAACTATCAGTGATACTTTGACTAATATTACGACTAATATCATCAGACATGCATCTCCAATTAGAATCCCACAATTTACGTGGATTAGAAACATCACAAAAAAGTAACATGCAAACAAATAAAGATCTTAATTCAACCGATGTTGCCCATATTGCAGCCTCAGTCAAAGCAGTTTCCCATTCTCTATCATTTCCTATTAGGCCTAAAGCCTCACAAGCTTCTCTAAAAGTTGACATGACAACACCAGACACAGTTCTTAAATCCGTATAAGAGCAACATCCTTTTTGGTAAGTTAGTAATAATCGGAGGTAAAACAACTCACCATATGTTGGATGTACATATGCCAGCCTACCTATTGCAGGTTCTCTTTTACTTTTTCTAACTTCCCATTTTTTTGATGAAGTTATCCAACGAAATTTTGTTAAGTAATCAATGTATCGTAAATTAACACCTATAGGTACTGATGTTTGAGTATTAGTCATTTCTTTGGTGTTATTTGCAAACCACTCTGTAAGTGTTGTTTTGCCAGTATTAGGATTTGACGCAATATTTATGAGAAGTTGTGATTGCCTAAAAGTCAGATTTTGTTTTCCTTCAAGATGAACAGCTAAGACCTGCACAGCTGGATTTCTATTATGAATGTAAAAACCAAAAATTCTCCACATTGCCTCATGTGGACAAATGAATCGTGCATCCACATAATTGCTAATCTCATTAACGACTTCTGGTTTACTCTTTGGCTGGGTATTTGATTGGGTTGTATCTTGAGATATCACAAATCGAATTCTATCTGCACCTTTGGAGATGTATTTAAATAAGTATTTTATTAACATTGTCCACCCACAATACTCAACATTTATATGTGCATCAAAATGCAATAATAAATTTGCATTGTAAGGAACGACAAACCCATTGTCAAGGGGTACACCATTTTTAAGAAAAGGTACACCAGTTGAAGGTCTTTTGTAGTGTACATACCCAGCGCTATCAAAGCGTGTTACATCTTCATAAGGCTTTGGAAACTTCTTACTACAAACTCTATCCTTCATACATGGCGAATTCAAACGGGCTAAACCACACGGTCCGTGTAACATAAAATCAGTTACAATCCTATGCAAAGCTGGTTCAGTAGACACATCTGGAATAATGGCAGAAATATACTGATCCACTTGATTGGCATCACGTATAGCATAAGCGTTTGATACCCAAAGTAAAGTATGACAGTGTGGAAGACCTCTTTTTTGGAATTCAATGGTGTACAAATCTGTGTGCATTTAGATTCATGTTATAAGCCTGTATATATATATATAAACAGGCTAAAACAATGCAAAGCAACCGAATAGTATAAAAGTAATGCATACCTGCTGTTACATCACCAAACGGCTTAGCTTTTCGTAAGTGTTTCATAAAAGCACGCACTTTCATTTGGAAAACCCTTGCAATAATATCTGGACGATCTTGCGGATTAGAAACACCAACACGATCCAAATGCCTAGTTATTTCAGGCCAACGGACATTACAAGTGAAAGTAATAAAATATTGTGGATTTCCATGCACACGACATATAGCTAAAGCATCTTGGTAATGCTTATACATGTATCGTGGTCCACCAATGAAAGACGCAGGCAAAATAATTCGTTTTCCAATACTATTAGCATCGGTATCACCTCTAGATATTGCGTCATGCACTCCTTGTAAGAATTCACAACGAAATTCGTCTTGATGCAGTCTATAATATTCTAACCGACAATGCTCAACACATATGTAAGCATCTACCAAATATTGTTGCAATAATCTAGATGCTTTAAGCAAATGAGTGTACAAATTTTCACGATCATGTATTTGATAACTGTAGAACATTATTGGTGTTAATTTTGAATCATCAGAGGCTATGGTTGTAACCGTAGACGTTTCACCTGTATCCGCATCAAGTGGAATAGAAGCCTCAAGATTGTCAATATCACTTTCCGGAGCTTTTAGGCGCAAATCTGGTGACCACCCTTGTTCCGCACGAGGAAAGAGAAGTGGGTATTGTAATGGCATGTAAGATGGGTGTAATTTACTAACCCTGTGTGGTGTGCCATTTTTACTCCTAATGACCACATCAAATTGTGATGATACTTGATCAGCATCACACAAAATAGCACCTAAACAGTTTGCAGACGGTACATTATAGCGATTGTCTGAGGCATGATTGTAAAGGCGAATTTGGAAATTTGGAACTTCAGAATGCGCACATATTTCCTTAGCCATCCGAAAAAGCTGGACATATTCATTCACTTCGTTCAACATTTGCATTAAAGATGACACTATATCAGAAACTGAATCGGAAGAATTCAAAGTCTGGAAAAACCTAATACGATTAGCAACCTCATTCTCCCCATCAAAAATGTACATTTGCAGGAAACGTGGCGCATTACCAGGTAATGGGCATACAGAACCAAGCCAATGTGACACTTGACCCGCAACCTTAAAAACATAAGGCGCACCACCATGATTTATTTCCTCATCCACTTTTGCACCAAATGAAGTCATGGAAAACATTGCATTATAAGCTCGTATGTTGGACATAAACTCAGAATTTAAGAAAAGATTTTTTAACAATTCTGGTGGTTCAGAAGGGTATGGCAACTCAACCTTCCCACCACGACAACAACGATTGTAACGTGGCCGAGCACTAACAGGATAACCTGTTAAACGCTCTTCTAACCAAAAAAGTGCGCCACAAAATTCACAAACCTCTGTGCAATCACCAAAATCAATGTAGAAAGGTGAGGTTGTTGGTGCATTCACGTTCCCAGTTGCATCAGTATTCAAATCAGATGTGGCAGATTGAGCGGACCGACGCCGTCGCAACATTGTGTTTCTGTACGACATCTGCCGACGTGTTGGTGCCAACACAGGCAGATCTGATGTTGAAGAGGAAGCAACATCAGCTGGTGAATGACATTGTCGTGCAGAAACAACAGGAGGTAAATTTGCGTTTGATGTAGACGCAACATCAACTCGTCGCCGCTTTGATCTTGAGGACTGAGAGTAAACAGGTGATAATCACATACCCAATGTATATACAGGAATGCATATATATATATATATATAATACATCATATCACCTATGTATGCACACCCATTCACCACAAATTCTGCATTACCATTTTCTAAGCAAAATTGATTGTCTAGTTACAAAACTCAGTTAGCTGAACCCACCGTCACGTGCAAATCCCATAACCCCATCCTTACAAACTCCAACCATCTAAACCAGTCCACCCAACTTCACTAATCTATCTCCAGTTTACATCACTGTTTCTATTGATTACACAGATCTAAACAGCCAGTAACAACCTAACAACCATGACCCATGAGCCTTATATTTCACCTTTTTACTTAATTCTTATCTGTTAGCCGCAAATCCTAACAACCCTTTAAACCATGTTGTTTGTTTAAGCAAGCATATACAGTGCAGACACAAGAATTTCATGGGTCATTCAGTCCTTTCTATAATTAAAGCCTATGGATGTTTGGGTGTGGCAGGGGCGTACTGGACTGCTGGATATTTCTGTTAAGAATGTGCGACAAATCTGGACAGCCCGAACAATCCGATTCAGCTGCAACAGAAGTTTACACAGACCTAAATCTGGACAGTTCGAACAATCCGATTCAGGTGCATAGTATACTGTACACAGGTTACTATTAAAAATAAGAAAATTTTCAAGATGACGCTCAGAAAGCGTAGCCCGCACAGCCACCACACCGAAACAGGTGGTCAAAACCACAGCTACATCTTTTAAGGGTAATTCTATTGCTGATGAAAGAAGCGAGAAATAGAAAAAAATGCTATCAATAGAAATAGAAAAAAATACAACATTTTTTTTTTCCAATTCACGCATTCGTGTAGAAAAAAAGGACCAACAATTTATTTATTATTAATAATTTGCATCTCTTTTCTTTTTGTCATTGGGAAGACGAGCAGATTAAAAGGGTTCTGGTAGTTTTTGTGTTGGCTGGTGCCATTAAAGGTATGTGCTTTCACACCATACATATCTTAATCTTGATTTTTTTTTTTCAACATAATGTGAGAGTTTAAAAATTAAAAGTGCTTTTAAGCCACTGAAAGGGCTGTTTTTATTATTTCGAGTCCAGTTCTGTTTTTATTGTTTTACAAACAATCCAGGGGCTGTTTTTATTATTTAGCACACCACACATGTAGCCGTATTGCGACACCGAAAGCAGGCTGCTTTGTCTGGCGTGCACTCGACAACAGAATCCTAACAGCTAAGAATCTGTCTTACAGAGGAATTAATGTGGGAGATGGATTGTGTACAAGATGCAGCGCAGAACCGAAAACAACGAACTATATTCTTATGAAATGCGTTTGGGCAAGAGCATTGTGGTGGAATGTACGAAAGTGGCTCAAGATAGAGGCTGACCCAGAATTTAGTTCGCTGTCACAGACAATAAACGCCTGCACAGGTCTGAATCGCTGTTCTAAAGTGGTCAAAACGATCTATGCGATAATTCTTCTTACATGTTGGAAGCTTTGATTAGGAAGAAACAATAAGATTTTTAACAATGGCCAAATCCAGTTGGAATCCTATATGTGGATGATCAAGAGGGGACGACAACCGGTTTTACACAAAATAAAATGGTGGGACTTTTCGGTGTACGACAATGAGTAAATGCCTAACACAATGAGTTTGGGCAATAACTCCTTTGGGTCACTACTATATGTAATTAGTGTACGGGTCAACCGATAGGTGGCCCAGGTAGTACTTCGCTGATGGTTAAAAAAAATTAAAGCCTAAGTTTCAAACTTTTAAAAAAAACACAACATACGCATTTACAAATAATGTTCTAAGCATGATGTTACCTAATGAAATTACACTAAAATTCAAATAACATAAAACAAAGGTAACAACATACCTGCATTAACAGCAAAGAACCACAGCTCAACACTCAAGCCTGCCAAAAATGCATGCTCATTATAAGGACATGATATAACAAACAAGTTTCGGATTTTAAACTTGTTTTGTATTTATCTTAATGTTGTTATTGGAAACTCAACATCTGGAACTTGACAATCAAGTGGAAATCAAATTACTGTAAATACAAAGTGACCAAAAAATTCATCATGTAAACTCCATTTAAATACACTCAACCCAAACCAGATTACCAGATAACAACTTAAAACCATATAACAAACTCTATAGCTTTCTACACAATGAACAATTAGCCATCTCTCCAAAAAAAACCAATAACAACAAACCCACCAAAACACTTGCTAAGATACCAATTTAAAAAAAAAAAAACCTGAATAAATGCATATTTATGAAAATAAGCAATGACAATAACCAAAAAACTAATATAAACACATAAAACAACAATGCAAACCAAACTTACACTATACAAACAATCAACCAAAAAGTCATAAACACTCATGCAAATGAGACAAACAAACCCAAAATAACACAAAACTTTCCTGTAAGCTCGCATGCAAAGAAATAAAATATAGGCATTTTGTCAAACACATTGTGTGCAACATGAAACACACATAAATTTTAAGAAAAACACCAAATTTGATACATGTTTAACCATGAAATCAGTTAACAAAGACATTAAAAAGACACAAACAACAAACGACAAACGTGAAAGGTATAATGATGATGATATCACTTTAATTTGAACTTACAAATCAACAGGAGGAAGAGGTAAAGAAGACGATGAAAGAAGGTTATGATTTTAGAACATGCAGATTGTTATACATAAAGGTGTTATAATCTATGATAATTGTTGTAATAAAAAAAAAAAAAACAGTGGAAAACACATGTACAGCACATTCAAATGCCACGTGCCTGTGAATAATAATAAGATGAGTAAAAAAAAGCCACACATCTGGCCGCACCACCCAAGAATTGAACACCAGCCTTTTACGTATCAGGAATTGGGCCTAACCATCAGGCCATTGGGAACACATCTGAAATTACTCCTTAAACACTGATATTTATCCAATTGATGAAACAAAAAAAACAAAAAAAAAAAGGTCGCGACCAAATTCACTGTTCAAAGTGAAAGATACATTATTATAGTATAATTCTACTATACTCAAATCTATTATATAGTAAGCAATTGAGTTCGCGTTGTGCGAGGTTTGCTAGGTTTTGACAAGATCGACATGTGTAAGTGACCAGACCAATACGTATTATTAAATAATAAGTGTATTATTAAAAGAAAAATAAATAAAAGAAGTCTGAACTTAAAATATTAAATTCAACTAATTAATAAAATATTACATATTATGTGACTTGTTCTGATCCGAAACTGTTTTGACCCGAACCCGTTTTGACTTGAACCAAAATATCCTTTTATGTGGTATTATCAGACGCGACATGCTACTCGACCCCACAAAACCAATACGTATTATTAAATGAAAAGATCGGCATGTGTAAGTGAGTTCGCGTTGTGTGCGAGGTTTGCTAGGTTTTGACAAGATCGGCATGTGTAAGTAACCCGGCCAATACGTATTATTAAAAGAAAATTAAATAAAGAAAAAAAAATATGAACTTAAAATATTAAATTCAACTAAATAATAAATATTACATATTATGTTGTCCAAAACTGTTTTGACCCGAACCCGTTTTAACTTGACCCAAAATATCCTTTTTATGTGGTATTATCTGACGCTACATGCTACTCAACCCCACACAAGTACACAACCAATACGTATTATTAAATGACAAATGAATAAAAGAAAACTAAAAATTAAAATATTAAATTCAACTAATTAATGATCCGAACCCGCATTTGAGTTGAATCATAATAAACCTTTGTATGTGATATGTTTTGACGCGACATGTTGCTCGACCCGATGAGACATTGACCCAAAATGCGTCAAACCGACCTAGCCTGCTGCAAGGTCTCGCCCCGACCCAGCCCGCTGCAATGACTCGTCCCGACCACGCGTCCACGCCCACCACCATCGCACAACGTCTTGACCCAACCTGTCATTGCCCTATCGAGCCTGCTATTGACCTGCAACGTCTCGTCCCCACTCGGCGGGCCCTAGGGTTGATAGATTCCTATTCGGCTATTCCTTTACAACAAATTCTAACTCGTATCGTAATTTAAAATTTCTAAATTTAATTCCTTCAAATTTTAATTTAAAGTGGGGTAGAGTTCGTGTAGAAAGTAGTGTTTTCCTAAGAAGTGTAAGAAGTGTTCTAAGCCCTTAGAT
This sequence comes from Ambrosia x helenae, assembly GCA_030844895.1. Classification (NCBI taxonomy): domain Eukaryota; kingdom Viridiplantae; phylum Streptophyta; class Magnoliopsida; order Asterales; family Asteraceae; genus Ambrosia; species Ambrosia x helenae. The sequence goes on from JAUTDX010000213.1 coordinate 29,605, forward strand.
TAGATTTTTAATGGTGTAGATTAATTAAGTGGCATTATTGTAATTAGTGTTTTATAATTAGTGGTTAATTATATACTGTAGGGGTATTCTAGTAATTGTACTTGTGTTTTTGAAAGATTCCAAAATGCAAGCCGATTAATTCATTCCATCTTTTAAGCTTCATTCCATTTTTTATGCTCTTTCCAAATCCTTTGCTAAAGGAAACTACAATCTTCAAGAATCATGGATGTGGATAAAATAACACGATTCAAAATACAAATGTAAAGATTAAAAAACCTTCTTTCTCTTCATTTTGCCGATACATCTATTAAAAAGTTTTTGGTGTCTTTTTTTCCTCTTTTGCAGGTAAGAAGATGAAGTTCAAACAGGTAAGACTCCGATTGTAAATGTTTCGGCCAGAAAAATAGCATTCCGGTTAGGTTTGTTGTCAGATGGTTTGTGATGTTTTTAGTGTATACAAGGTTTTATGGTTTTCAAATTGGGGTTTTTTTATACGGTTGTTATTGGGTTCATATTATACAATTTAATCAACATGTGGTGTTAGAATGAATATGGGATTGTAGTGTTTTCGGTTCATATTATAGTGTTTGTGTTTTTGGAGTTGTATTTGCAGGTTGCTGTATGTGGACGTTCAAACAATAGTGTTTTAATTCTGGAAGTTCAAACAATAGTGTTTTAAGTTCATGTGATATTTCGATAAAAACACTGTGAATATGAATCTGGATATGGACGTTCAAACAATAGTGTTTTAATTATGGAAGTTCAAACAATAGTGTTTTAAGTTCTTGTGATATTTCGATAAAACACTGCGAATATGAATTGGATCTGGACGTGAATAGAGCGAATTAATCATGAGAAATGAAGGCAAATATATGAAGATTGTTGGAAAGTTGAACATGAAACTATCTAATTAATATTATAAAAATTTTTTATATTAAAAAATAAAACATAATTTGTTAATTACCAAGATACCCTTTTCTATTAAATTTATTAATGCCACGTGTCATTATTGTGTGGCTTCTTACACTTCTTAGACAAATCCCACTTTCTACACAATTCTTAACCTTTAAAGTGAAACAAACACTACATATTAGTACCGATTTTCTTTGCTTTGCTTCTTTAATCCCAACTCTACTACGGTATCTCATTATTCTACCGTTCTACAGAATCTTATTCTAATCATATAACTGCATGAACAAGATCTCTTGTATATCAAAATAATAATAATAACAAGTGGCGTAACATTGAAGTGAAAAACAAAACAAATCGAAACAGAAGAACTGACTCTCTTTCAGTCTTTCCCTCTTTAAACCCAACGGTACAACTCCACTTCATCGGAGGCTAGGAGGTTGACGAAAATGTATCTGTGCACGAGGGTGTGCTCGACGACATTCATGTTATTCAGTCGATCAGGTCGTTTCTCGCATGCATTTGCATATTCTCTAACCTAATCTTTCTCTCTTCCTTTTATTATTCTTGTTATTATTTGGTGATTACAAGGATTATTTAGGAGTTTTTGCTACTGATGTTAGATTCATTGACCGACATGGTTGTAAAAATCTCGCCTAGAGCAAACACCGATTAACCGTTAGTAGGTAGTCTAGTGATTCCAGCCAAATTCTGTAAATTTTGGATCAAATTCCGACCAAAACCTGTATATTCTGCACTTAATCCTATATACTTAAAAATACGAGTCGAGGAATGCCTACTTAAAAAAACTACATGTAAAATGTGTGTGTATATAAAACTGAATATTACATATAAAATCCGAATCCGATTAATCCCTACTAATCTCAATTAATCGCTAGTCGGTATCTCACCGACCGACTAACGTCTAGCAATTTTTCCCACACCGTTGACTAACGTCTAGCGATTTTTACTTGATGACTAATACCTTGCCACGTGGACACCACTACAAGTTTTAACTCACTTTTAAAAGTTACTTAATGTGCTTGGTATACATGATAAAAACATCTTTGATAACACATGCTATTTTGCCTTCAGATTATGTGTTGTGGGTTGTTCGTTGTCCGATGTTATTGTGCGGAACCTGCCCCCTTGGTGCGTGGCGTAAGAGTGAAGAGCACCGCATGCGTGGGGCAAGGTTTAGTTTAGTTTAATAATTAATAAATAATATACAAACCAATCATTTATAATTAATAAATGAATTCAATGGAATTGGAATCTGAATTTCAATTCGTGATGTGATGGTGCAAATGAGGTGCCTACTGTGGAGCTTATGAACAAGCGTGGCAGAGGTGTAGTATACACTGAGAAGGTCTTCAGTTGTACAATTTCACCTAATTTTTGTTGCAGCCAAAACTTTTAGTTACAGACGAATGATTTATAGGGGCATTGGTTGTAAATGCGCCGGACAAGAAAAACGTGTCAAGTAAATGGCTAGTGATTCTATATATCTTTTAGCAAATATGGACAAGTGATAATAGTTGACCGTTATAAGAAAATAGAGTCAAAAGACAAATTAATTTGATGTAAATGCACTGGACAAGTGATACCATGTCTTCCGTATGTATTATGATATCTTTAAATATTGATGAAATCACGTGGATTGTATCATGATCTGAATCGCATCATTCTACTTTTGTTTAACTGTAGCTAAGTTCTATGTTGGTTCATTGGTTTTTCTGTTATAGGACATGGTTTCTCAGGCCCATACTAGACCTTGACAACTTGAATGTTCGGTTTCTGCCCTGTTTGCGTTTATACGACTTGGTTATATAGGATGAACATTGTTTGATTGTTGAGTATGCACATCGCTGATGTGCAGGGACTCGGTTATAGAACAGAGGGTGGAGTTGACTGAACCGACGTGTCCTAAAACTGAACCGACATAACTGCTGTGTTTTGGCGTCTTTTATTTGTGCAGTTGACTTTTTTTTCGTTGACTTTCATTTCTTGATTATAATCTTCTAACATTGAATAGTCCTCTCAATGTTGTATCCTGTCTTTTGTGTAGCATATCCACAAAAACACTTGTTTCCTTTAATAGATTCAGATGCCATTCTTTGTTTCATCTGAAGCGCTGTTGACTTCTTTATGGGATACTTTGAAATCTGTCAATGATATTCCCCACATACTGAAGGTGCAACACTATCTTCTGTTTTTCTCTTTGATCACATGCTAACCTGAAGTATAACCTGGATGTACCATGCTGACCAAACAACATACTACAATCCTAATTTAAGAAGTATTGTATCTTTGTATATTTACTATAGCTAGTCTCAAGTGTATTAAATTTAATATATTATAACTGAAGAAGAAGTATTCTTTCTGTACATTTGTCATGGAAGAAATTTAACTCCCCAAGTTCAGTATATGCCTGTGGTGATTGGGGTGCATTTCTGAAGGTAGCCTTAGCTCTCTGTTTCAGCCTTTTTTTAAAGTTCCACTCAGTAGTACTCATTTAACTGAAAATTTCATAGTGCTCAAAATATATCCTTCACTCGGGTGTCCGAGCCTGATGTTTTTGGGCTGAAACTGAGTATTTTGTTAATAATCTGCTTCAAGAGTGGGGAATTCATGTCGACTATCTTCAGAGCTTTTCTGTTGTAGTTGTTGATTTTTAACATAATATGACTTTGTTATCAACTTGTTATCAGCCTTTTATAACTGTATATTCTTTTTATCGTGTAGAGCTTTTCTGCACTTCTGCATATCAACAAGGTATCTGAACTAGGTATGTCAATATCGTTAAGAAGTACTAAATTATTTCCCCGAGCATGGTAACCCTGCGGTTTTTAGTCTTTTGTTTCCAACTTTCCATATCATTGCTTTAGATGGATTAACTTGAGTTGTGACGGGTTGCTTCATGCATCTCAATGGATTTAAGCTTCATTGCTTATTTTACTTACGTGATCCCATATATCATAATATGCTTCAAACGCAATGAGGCCGGAATGTATTGTTACTTCCCCCTCTAAGTTGGAACTTCCTTACATGTCTAGAGACGAATTGCTTCCACAGGTCGTTTATTCTAATCATATAGGAATGTTTTTTTAACCATGTTTGATATTCACTAGCACATAATTGAAAAAGAAAACACCCCTAGAGAAAACACAATGAACCAACAGGTGTAAGTTAGAATCATGATTGGGATGTACTCAGTGATAGACGTTATCTGTAGATCAGGCTTCTTAGGTAATCTACTAATCTGTATGAATCCCACTTGAATTTCCTTTAACAATATTGATGCCTGTTATAGAATGAATCAAGGTCAGGTACCTTCAGAATTTGGAATTTTGACCAAGTGTGAGTAAATTGATGAACACTTTATAATTTTAAAGTTTATTAGACGTTAATCAACATTACTTAATGATCTTTAAAGTCTAGTTTTACTAAATACTAAATCCTGAGATGTGAAAACCCAAAGGGCAAAAGTTAGTCAAAGTCCCACATCGGCTGAGTGAAGAATACATTTATGAAGAGTCTGCCTATATAAACAGCAGCCCAAGAAGAGAATAAGCATACCTTTCTCGGCCTTTTGGCTAAGATCAAGTGTAGTATCTGTTCTTATCAGTTTAATATCTGATATGTGGGCCATCGGCCCACTCGATATTAATCTAATTTTTTATGGGGAAAGACCTATCACAATAGCTTGCTATTGGGGTCTTTGAGTGTCGCCTTGGCGTTGCACTACAGCCTTGGCCTGGCACACCCCTCCGATTCTTAGTTTATAATAATTTTTGCTTGGTATGTTGAAATGTTTGTTTATAAATTTCCTTAATAGGTCTGTGGTGTTTAAAACAAGGGTTACGCTTAGTGTGCATAAAATCTGCAAATATATGAAACTGAGTTATTGTTTGTCAAATCATTATATTGAAGATGTCTTTAAGTATGGCCTGTTTGTGAATGCTTTTTCCTGATCCCCGAATTAGGAATTGTGTTCTGTTTCTAGTTCTCTGCTGAAGAGAAGATGGTGATGTAAAAAGTCTAGTACAGCAATGCGCAGGAGATCTGGACAGCCTTTTAGAATGAACCTTAAAAACTGATGGTTGGAACTAGTGAAATGAGTGTACAAATTTTTATAAATGTTCAGTTGAAGTTTTGTGGTTTACTAAAAGCCTATAATTGAAATATGGATGCTTACTGTGCCCTCTGTATGATGTTTTACTGTTGTCATCCCTCATAATCTCATATCAAAATAGGCTTCAAGTTTGATTTAATTGCTGTGAAACTGAAAAGACATTGTTATTAACAGATAATGTTGGAAAAATAGGTGAAAATGCTATTTTCACAATTTTGGGAAAATGATTTTCCCTAAGTTTTGGACAAAAATATATATTTGAAACTGATGTTTATTTATATATTTCTTTGTGGGTTTATGTTCTATGTTGTGAGAACTCCGCAACGAACCAAACCACGTCCAAAATGGAGCAAAGATGAATGAGATATCGATGCTCAAAAGTAGAGGAGTGAAACAACTAGTTGGGAATGTGAAATGGAAAGTGGCAAGGAGAACTTGTCCCACATTGGAAGGGAGATGAGTCTTGGACTTGTTTATAAGGAAGGACTCCCCATCCTAAGTGTTCCATGGAATCACACACTATGGAAGTCGCGAAGGGTCACCCTTAACTCGTACTCGCACACGCGCGCGTGGCGTGGGCGATGAGGCGCAATGTGGCGCTTTGATTACGGGATTACGTGGTGCGCGACAATGTGGCGGACTCGTGACGTAGAACGGGATTACGTGGTGCGCGACTTCGTGGCACGCGCGCGCGTAACTCGTGCCTGCGTGGCGGGTCAGACACCAGTGTGCATCTGACGCACACGCGAACTCCCAACGGTTCAGAGCTGCAGTGTAACTGACAAGTCAACAACAGTTTTGACTGAGAATTAAAAGCAGCATTAAATGCCGTTAAAGACGTTTAATGACATTTAATTTTTGGCATTTAATTTCTTTGACTTCCTTTGACTTGTACCAACCCTTGGCTCCTATAAAAGCCAAGGTATTGACATTGCAGCAGACACCCCAACAACACACTACTCCTCTCTAAAATCTCTCTAGCAACTTTTCTTCTCTGTTCTTATCAAGATCAAGGTACAAGTCAGGTTTAGTGCTCACTCCGGCAGTACACACTGCTTCGGCTGTTGTACCCTGGGAAACAAAACGAGTCTCCGGTAGGCTCGGAATTTGTTTTAAGGGCCCCGTGTCTAACACGATCCTCAGCCACATTTATTCTATTTTCTCATCACTTTCTTGTATTTTTCTTTATTTTTCAGTTGTAATCGTATTATATTTCCTTTGCTTACTGTATTGCAAAAAATAATAAGATTTATTTATTTATTTTGCACGATCGGTTCCTACAGATAATATGGATAAATGATTCCCAATTGAGTTGAAACCATTATTTTCTATTTAATAATATATTTATAGGTAATTGGTGTTATTGTGTTGATTAAGGACATTATTAGTGGCTTCCTTAACCACCCACTTCACTTCTAGTTCTTTATGCGTGTGTTCATTCTCTTGATGAACTGAGGCAACATATGAAGAATTGCCAGAATTTTTGGCGGAGGTGCGAGGTGCTACTAGTTCCCGTTTATTTTTTAATCGGGTCAACACTGGAACTTGAAACACAATATTAAGTAACTTCGTGTACCGTGGCGCTTAGTGTCTTCGTTGGTACTTGCACTTATGTCTAGAGACAATTTCTTCCACAAGTTGTACATAAAAGTTGAATAGGTATGTTATGGGTTTATCTAAACCATATTTGATATTCTCCAGCACTTACAAGAAAAAGAAATGAAACAGAAAAACACACCTAGCGAAAACACCATGAACCAACAGATATACGTTAGAATCATAATATGGTGCATAAGGGTTCTTGGAATAAATTAGGCTAATGGTTTTAGTCTAATGGCAGTGTAACACAAACATTGAGTCAATCAACTGCTGAACACTTGATGATCTTTCAGTTATTGGATATTATTAATCAATAGTACTTTATGATCTTCAAAGGCTATATTAATCCGCATTATTTATGGTATTAAGTTCTGAAAAATGAAAACACAAAGGGGAAAAGTCATTTACAATCCCACATCGTTTGAATGAAGAATACAAATATGAAAGGAGGGCTTATATAAACAGCAGCCTAAGAAGATAGAAAGCATACCTTTCTCGGCCTTTTGGCTAAGATCAAGTGTAGTATCTGTTCTTATCAGTTTAATATCTGATATGTGAGCCATTGGCTCACTCGATATTAATCTTATTTTTTATGGGGAAAGGCCCATCACAATAGCTTGCTATTGGGGTCTTTGAGCGTCGCCTTGGTTTTGCACTACTACCTTGGCATGGCGCACCCCTCCAAACCATAGTTAGAATTTTGTTGTTATGCTTGATAGTCTTCCCTTAACAGATCTGCAGTTTTCATTATGAACTGCCTAAGTGAATTCACATGCATTTAAAGTAAGGAAGTAACATTTAGCCTTTTCTTGTGAGCCAACATGTTTTTCAGGAAATGGTAGTTGACACATTTAGATTATTGATCAGGGTATAACTGTTTAAGGACTGATATCTTTGTTTATTGCTTCTTAGTTTAGTTAGATTCAGAGATATACTTCAATTAAGCCTAATAAACACAGCCGAATCAAAACTCGGTATCAAGATTGATTTTTTATTTTTCGCATTTGGCATCTAAAATGCCCTTAGCTTAATAGTTTTTCTCGGTCACATTGGAAGTTTTGGTCCCGCAGATGCCGCTAAACTGAGTTTAACTGATAGGTTGGGTTATGTTATACCTCTATTTTACCTATTCAATCGACAATAAATGACGACGACAGAATTTTCTGTGCCGTGGGCATCAATCAAGCTTATGACTTTTGAACAACCCATCTTATCGTGCGATTGGTCACTATTTGTGTACTTACACTCATGGTGCAGGTTCTAATTTGAACTTGTTTGACCCAGATAATTGTTGATAGTCACTTACCTCAATAAATAATTGGGAGAGCGAGGCATACATATCGACCGAGCATGTGATGAAAAGATAACAGCTCGAGCTTGATTGACATATAAGAGCTCGAGCTCGGCTCGTTTATTATCAATTAGTTAATTTATTGAATAAAAATAATTTAAATAATAGTTCGTTTAGGCTCACGAGTTCGATAAGTGAAGCTCGAGCTTAGGGCTCGTTTACTAAACAACTTTAAATGAGTGGTAAATATTATCAATATTAAAAAAAACAAACAAACATTACTCTAGGCTCGATAAGGCTTGACGAGCCTAACGAGCTTCACATGCCAGACTTGATAAATAAACGAGCTTTGTTTTAGGCTCAAGCTCGGCTCGAACTCGATAAGGCTCGGCTCGTTTCGAGATTTCTACCGAGCCGAGCTCAAGTAGCTCGCGAGCGGCTCGGCTCGTTTGCACCCCTAATTGTGTTTATCTCTTGTTCATATGTACTATAGCCATCCTAATCAAATGACAGAATGTTGTGGAGAAGATGGTAGCTTTCGATGTTATTAGTGGCAATTTATCCTTCCTGGTTAACTTAACCGTGAGTTCGTGCATCACAAATCATTATTGGCATTGTTCAAAATCATACGTATCCATTTTGCATTTATAACGTAGGGAAAACAAACAAGAATAACGAACATTTAGCATTTAATGTTTCAGTGGACATACAAACAATTAGGTATACGTTACAAATTTATATATTTAGTGATAGTGACTGACCCTAATGGGAAACTCTCCATTGTATGTGAATAGTGGTCTAACTGAAAACTCATCAAGAAATGCTAAATTTTGGTTCTTTAACATAATAGATCACAAACCCGAGTCAAATTTACTGTGGGTAAAAATATCTTCCTGGTAATTGGCACGTCCGTACCATCAAAACTCGCGTCTATATATTGAATGGCAAACTAACCTACTCTTAAATACTCGCAATATCCACCAATACCTTCACCTTGGCTTGCAAGATTTGAACCCTCCACCTCTTGGATAAAGGACAACCAGCTAGACTACACGGTGCCAAGCAGGCGCAACGTAAACCTTGAGAGCTTTACCTTCCACATCACAAAAGGGAATGGGTGGTAAAAGGCAGGGGCAAAGGCAAATAGGCTAAAAAAATACAAAGTGGGTGAATAGAGGAGTGGGCAACGCTCGTAGAGATTTCCACGGGAAAAGGGGGCAATGCCTAGGACCTAGCAAAAGGGAAGGCGGGGTGGTGTTGATAGTAGAGGTGTACAAATCATTTTTTAACCAAATCTGTTTTTTTTTTTTCAACTTTAAAAACCTTTTTTTACAACACTCCAAACCTGTATAACCGGTTGGGATCGATTTTAAAACCGGTTTTTTCTCTTGAGAGTGGGAACCGAAAAAAAAACGTTCTTTTTTTTTTTTTTCAAAAACCAGTTGTAAAAAAAAAACAATTTCGATTTTCTTTTCCTTTTTTTTTCAAAACTGATTTTTTTGTACATCTTTAGTTGACGACTTCATCCACGCCCCACTCCGTGTAGTCTTACCACCCCATCATGTATTGGGGTAGGGTTTCTTACGCTGTGTTCCCGAGTTAACTAAACGAGAGAAAGGAAAGGAAGGAAAAATTTGATTGTGTTTCCAAGTTTCATTAAAAGAAGGAAAAGAAAGGAAAACAAAATATGGTGTGTTCCCGAGTTTTATTAAAGGAAAGAAATGAAAGGAAAACTATGCAAAATTCTTTAGTTTAGTTTTCCTTCCGAAACGGAAGGAAATGATACTTATCCGTTCTTTTCCTTTCTCTTCCTTTCGTTCGATTCATTTCCTTCTTTAAGTTAACTCGGGAACACAACGTAAGACATAAACGTTTTTAAGAAAAAGGGAAACGAAATTCGTGAGAATATAGCCAAAGATCTAGATTCAAATCCATTGTCATCTTGTGATGATTTCAACAATCGTTGGCTCTAATGAGTTAATACTTGAGCCAGTAGTCATACAAAAATAAATGAAAAATTTTGGGTCAAACATGGGTTTATTTTATGGAATAAAAGTCGTTGCGTTTTTCTAATAGCCTAACAGGCCTTGATATGGAAACCGTAAAACCCTATCTTCCAAAGATGTTGAAGTAGCCATGTCATACAAGCAACAATTATGAGGATGATTAGGATGGCAATGACACGTTTATTAGTTGTACTTGTACCCGTAGGTACCAGCTATTAAATACTCATTAGGAATTCCAAATTCATTTCATTTTTTTACCATTCTTAAATTTTATATAACTTTACGTTTTTAACAACTATAACAAATTAGAATATGATAAAATACATACATATCATCATCACCATAAAATATTTGAAATATTTAAATTATGTAAATTATACAAATTCATGTTAGTGACGGAATAAAACATATCGCTATGAACTTTAAGTTCAAGATGAAAAGGAAAAGAAAAACCACAATGTGAGATGGACATTGTAAACAATTTTGTCGACTTTTTTGATAAAGTCATTTGTGTTGTTATAAAGACGACTCATTTCATCAATATTGTTTAATTTTGATGGAGAATCGAATATTCCGTTTATGTCCATTGACAAAAGTTTAAGCTATAAATGTTGCAATTATTTGTACAAATATGTAAAAGAGGAGATTTCAAAGTCATGATTCTCGGTTGTTAATACCATTTTTTTAATACTTTTTTTTTCTCATTATATTCATTCAAGTTACATCTGATAGTAGGTAAGCAAGCAACAAGCTGCGCCGCTATCACTTTTGGAATCACAAAGCCTATTATACTAAACACAAACCCTTGGTTTCTAGGGTTGTGCAAGTTGCTGTGAACCACCTTATGCACTCGTTCCAAGAAGCGAACCGCCTCAAGGGCCAGGGATCTAAATGTGTCAAAGGCATACGGAAGGAACACGTGCAGATTCTCAAAACATGCTGCCTCATTCTTAGCGACATCCTAGCTTCCGGCCTCAAAACCGACTGCCCCGAAACAAAACCATTGTCTCGCAAGCCCACCAATGGGGACACCTCAGTGAGGTCGACACACGCATGCTTGCCCCCCGCCTAGCCAAACATAAGGACGTCAACAGGATGCAGGGTAAATCTCCCCTCACGCGGATCAGTCAGAAAAATAATAGACGCTTTTTTTTTTTTTGCCGAGATTCCAGCACGTCTAAGCACATCACATAAAACATCTCTAACCTAGTCATGACGATACTTAAACCCCAGAAATACCATATAATAAATACAAAACAACAAAACGAAATTTTAGAAAGATTTTAAGTTAGTTGTCAAAATTTACATCAACCGATTTGCTTTTATACAACTATACAAGTCCAACACCAAATGACCACAAGTAGGGCGGCTTGACTACTAAAAAAACAACTAAGTTGAGGAGCCTTTCTTTTAGGGCTTGACTACGTTCGATTCCCATTAGATTATTTCTAACATTCAAACCTACCTTAGCTCTCAATATCTCGATTTTTATGTTATCATTGTGTGATTTTGTGCCGTTTTAGAAATAGTATACAAAAATAAGTTATCATTTAAAAAAGACCTGGATCTTAGAATATGCTCTTATACATAAAAGGAAATCTAGGCTTTCGGTCGACATCATCTTTCAGCAACCAATGAGAATAAATAGCATCCATCATGTGGTTGTCGACATTAACAATGGTAGTAAATAAATAATACAAGCATGCTAAAAGGAAAAATGATGGTGGTGGAGTGGTCCTTATTGATGGTGATGGCAATGTCAAGAGAAGATGAAAGGTTGTGGGGTCATAGGGTTGCAATTTCAGCAAACAGTTCATGGATCATTCGGCGGGAAGTTTGTTCGTGTTCGTTGGATTAATAAATGAATGAACAAGAACATGAACAGAGGTTGGGTTCGTTTGTTTATGTTCGTGAACGTTCGATAACGTGTTCATTTATGTTCGTTTGTGTTCGATACTTTGATAGTTTAATGGAGTTTCAATTTTTATAATTTTATTTTATACTCTTTAATTTTTATTTATTTTACAAAAATAAATTAATAATTTATGTGAAGTAAGTATATAGGACTTCAAGTTTAAATAAATGAAGACTTCAAGTTTAAAATGAGAGCTTAGTTTTTTGAGACACTACTCTATTATGTTTTACCAATATTATTTTATTTCCTAAGTATGTTTGTATAGTTAGGTCATATGTTGGATGTTCTAGTTAATTTCTTAATATATGTGAATTCGATCTTATTCGAAAATTAATATATGTTCGTTTGACCGTTTGTGTTTGTTTTCATTTATGAACAATTCTTTGTGTTTATGAATACTTGTTTGTGTTCATTAACGTTCGTTTATGTTCGTGTGCGTTCATGAACAAAATTAACAAACGAACACACGTGTTTTTTTAACAAACGAACACAAACAAAAAATCACATTCGGTAAGTGTTCTTGAACTGTTCATGAACACATAATTTCCTTAGCAAATAAACACGAACAAGGCCTTGTTTGTGTTCGTTCGGTTCGTTTGCAGCCCACAGTGGGGATGTTTAGGTTTGGTTAATTATTTTATTAATTAATAATTAATTCATTAATATATAATAAAATAATAATATAAGATTGATATCAATATCAATCAAATATTGTTTTCTTACTTAGGCTGAGGGGTATGGGATCGGGGAAGGGGATCGGTGGGTGAGGTGGAGCATTTTGCCGAAGGGGAACACCACCCCCCCCCCCGACCACACTTCGGCGACAACGGGGAAACTATACCGATGGTACCGATCTGTTTTTTAATTATTAAAATATTGTGTGTGTGTGTGTGTGTGTGAAAAGGAGGGAAAGGGTGAAGGGGGAAGGGGGAACACCACCCCCTTGATGGGGGAAGAAGAGGAAGAAGATGAGGTGGCATGAGGTGGCTTAAGGGGGGTCGGTGACCATACCCCTCAGCCTTATGATCTGAAGGTTCGGGGTAATATTTGGTTAGTTTGATTTTGGTATTATGTTTTAGTACAATTTGTATGGCCAATGTGGTAAAACTGTAAAAGCATATGTGACCTATTTCGTACGCAATGATGTATGCGAACACATATTTTTATGTACCATTCTAATAATTAGTTAGTGAGATTGACTTCATTTAAAAATCCCATAAGATGTTATATTACTTAAAAGGGTTTTAAAACCGGCTTGGTTTACAAGCGAGCTAAGCCTTGACTAGGCTCATGAACATCCCTAGTGCACGCTCGTTGAAGATTAATATGATTTTGGCTTTGGCGAACAACGTTGTCATGAGGCAATGCTCCCACTAACCCGAAAACCAATTCATTTGAACACTTGATGGATTTCCCGTCAAAAGCCAATAGTCACATTGATTCACACCAACCAAACCAAAACACTATTTCATAACTTATGTGTTGTTTGACTTGTTACAATCAAAAGAGATGATGGTTCACTGCATATACTAGTTCCAAACTTTTTAAATTTATCTAGCTAAATATTCAAATAATCCGTCATAATCTTCAATCCTAAACCGATACCACAGTAAAAAAAAAAAAAAAATCTCCTAGAAAATTAACTATAAAAATAATAATGAGAGTGAAGTAGAGTGTGTGTTTGTTTGTGGGGGAAATTTCGTGAACGTGGGGACAAATGAGGCGGGAGGCGGCGGAAGTATCGTTGAATCTAATCTAATCTTAATCTAATTATTAATATCGGAATCTTGTAGGACAAAACACAACTACCTCGATCGTGGACCCTTATATGTTGACCATCATTTGAACGTAACTGATTACGTGAGCCTTTGCTGTAGAGTCTCTCGGTAAACCATTTCCTTCGTCATCGCTTATGTCACCCCTGCTATCCATAATTATTCTTCTGTATAACTAGTTTTTACCGGAAGCAACTCGAATTTATTTTAGCCCCGTGTGTTGTGGGGTGCAACTCGAATTTATTTTAGCCTCGTGTTCCGGGGCGCAACTCGAGTTTATGTCGTCTAATGATAACACGCTTTCTAATAATAACGTATTATATTCGACTGACTCATTTTAAAAAAAAAAAAATTTACGTCAAAACGTAAGCTAATTTAAATTTCTACCGACACGTACGTAAATTTTTTTTACCTTACATTCACAAGGAGTCTCACGTTTAATCATTTGCCAAAGTAATATACTTGCTAGCCCAATTTTTTTTTGCCAAAGCAATATACTTGCTTTGGCAAAAAAAAAAAAAAAAAAAAAAAAAAAAAGCCCTACAAAATATAATTAACCGCACAAAGAAAACATGAGTCGCCCAAAAAACAACAAATATATACTATTAAACCAACCACCCACCCTTGTGGTGGAGTGGTATCGGGTGATGAAGGAGAGACCCTTGATCCTTGTGGTCATGGGTTCGACTCCTGAACCAGTTAGGTTTTACCAATTCGCTGTTGTCGTGCCTTAGGGTGGGTATGCGGGTCGGGTTTTCCCTGGAACTGGAAACGGGTGGGCCGAAGGGCTCTGTCCGTACGAACTAGAGGCCGTCTGGAGCCTCTTTCAACCATTGGGGGCCGCGTACAGAGTACCCGGCAATACTTTAGTTGATCGTTCAAAAATAATATACTGTTAAACCACGTGGACCAATGGGACGCGAGTTTTGTTTACATGTAACAAAAGAAAAAAGACAAAAAAAAAAAAAAAAGTCCAATGAGTGAGTGAAATGTGGCGGCACATGTTAGCAATGGTACAGTGGTCCTAAGAGCGCTCACATTCCATCCACCAAATGTATGTGAGTGTGTCCACTAAATTATATGGGGTGAGTGTAAGTGGTTGTGAGTGGAGGAGAGAGAAAAAATTTGGTGGAAGCACTGTTTCACCTTAAATATGAAAAGCTAATGTTCACATCTATATATATTTTAATATTTTTGTAAGTAGTTGTGAGTAAAAAGAGAGAAAATGTAATAATAAAAGTATTAAAAAGTATTATTATTTTAATTAGGAGAGGAAAAATTTAGAGGTGAAGTAATGATTTTTTGTGTAATTTGATGGATGAGATTTAGTGGAGGGGATCTGAATGCTCTAAGACCCTATTGCAAATATAAGTATAGAATAATAAATAATCTAATAAACATCTCATATTTGTAAATAATTCTTTTAGGCTGCGTTTGGTATTTAAGAATGACTAGTGGTAATGCCCGCGCGTTGCAGCGGGTTCGTTACGCGAGGAAAATATCGTCAGTATCTTTTTTTGGTACCGGAACTTTCTATGAAGTGGCATCTGAAATTCCCGATATTCAAACATGTTAACGTGTTTTCAAAGATTAAAAGACCGAAAAGATTGATCTAATGTTTTGTTGTTTACCTCTATGTGTAAAATTTCTTTCAATGGCCGATCAGCAAAATAGGCATATAAAGCTCTTAGAACAGCCTGCAATGCACAAATCCATTAAACCCATGTTTGCATTGCACAAATCTTTCAATGGATGAGTTGGGTAACAGGTAATTTACATACGGTTTGGGCCACGCCCACCAAAAACAATGTTCATTTGTTTTAAAAATGTTAATAAAAAACTAATGCCCTAAATATTATTCAAAAGCTATATTGATACATAAACATGTATTAAAATACACTTTACAAACAAGTTTAACCCGTTTTATTTTTAGTTTTTTTACCCATTTGTGGAGGTAAAATTTTGTGGTTGCCTTGTCTTACCTGGTGAGATACGACTACAACAGGCGCGCGTTGTCGTTCTAACTCAATAGTAACCAGCTCCAACCTGTTATATACACAACTGCAAACTTTTGACGTTGCTTAAAATACCAAAACTTTAATTTTTTACTTTCTATATTTTCAACAGAGTTTTTTCCTTGTATTTGAATTCAGTATCTTTGTATCACATCGAGATACGACTCTCCACGAGGATATCGATACCTGAGATTGTCTTTCTTTCTTAACCTTTAAAAAAAAGACCATTGAATGGAAAGGTATAAAATTACAAAAAAAAATCCAATATTTCATATTTAACATACTCGTATTCTTCAGGCATGTTCTTCTTTATTTTTTCATACGTCATACCGTCACATACACCAGCATTTATCTCATCAAGTGCACGCCATTGTATCTATAACGTAAAGAAAGTACACAAAATTTACAAATGATAAGTGATCAAAGAAGCAATTTATGTGACATGTAAAACTAACCTTGGGGAATCCAGTAATTTGATTTGCAGTCAAAATTGTTCATTGTAATGTGCTTGTCCAAATCTAGGTGCATAAATAAAAAAACAATATAAAACATTGCAAACTTTGTGCAACAAACAAAGAAAATGCAAATAGTAAAATAAGTAATAGTTCTTACAGAAGCATTTTTTTGAAGGCAAGATAGTTCATGCAGGCCTTCAATTGAATGTTATAAGAGGAGGACTTGATACTGACTATACTTTCCTCGCGTATCGAATATTTCATATTTAACATACTCGTATTCTTCAGGCATGTTCTTCATTATTTTTTCATACGTCATACCGTCACATACACCAGCATTTATCTCATCAAGTACCCGCCATTGTATCTATAACGTAAAGAAAGTACACAAATTTTACAAATGATAAGTGATCAAAGAAGCAATTTATGTGACATGTAAAACTAACCTTGGGGAATCCATCAATTTGATTTGCAGTCAAAATTATTCATTGCAATGTGCTTGTCCAAATCTAGGTGCATAAATAAAAAACAATATAAACATTGCAAACTTTGTGCAACAAACAAAGAAAATGCAAATAGTAAAATAAGTAATAGTTCTTACAGAAGCATTTTTTTTTAAGGCAAGATAGTTCATGTAGGCCTTCAATTGCATGTTATAAGAGGAGGACTTGAATTTTACAATGAATCTCATTCAATTTGATTCTAAGGGTTACGGAACTTGAAGGGACAAGAGATTAATGATCTATATTGATGAAGGAAGAAGGCAAACAATTGAAGGGTATGGATGGAAGAAGGAGGGTAGTATTGTAAAAGTCTTTTGATATTGTAAAGAAAGAGGTGGATGAAATGCCTATATTACCCTCTAAAGTGTCTTAATTGTCCCAATTATGCCCATAATAACCTTAAATTTCTTGCTTAAATATGTTGTACATGTTGCTTGTTAAGTTGTACGGAAATGCAAATTACCTTGTTGTACATCACTCCTCCTTTATAATGTATTATAGATTATAAATAGGTGAAATAAAATGGAACCCTACGATGAAATGTAAAAAAAAGGTGTTTGGTTGGTCGAGATAATAGATTCATCTATTATCTCATCTAATATAAGATCAACTTATCCTACACAGTGTAACAAAAAATAAGAAGTGTGAGAAAGATATAAAAAACATAATAGATTATGAAATATGACACGATAACCACAAAAAATAACACAATGCCGACAAAATATAACACAATGCTGAAGAAAAAAGACACAATTAATCATAAAAAATGACACAAGTATGAAAATAAAAAAATGACACAATGATATAACGTAAATTCTAAAATCTACAAGCTAAAATTCCAAAAACATGAAATCCATAAAAACTAAGATTGTAGGGTTCAATGAGACGATTCTAATGCCGCTTGAATGAGTTCAATCGGATTCCATTTGATACCCTTTCTACGACTTTCTATTTTTTTTACCGTGTATTTAATCATAACCCTATGAGTCAATAGGTCAAATAAACATACTTAAGTTTTACTTACAAAATAACTAAATAATTTATATATATAAGGGGAAGATCAAATGAAATAACAAATGACATAATTATAAACATTAAATACTTTAACTACTTTTAAATTAATTATTATCTCTTTAATTAATTAGTCATTAACACTTTATCCTATACATTATCAAAATTTGTCCTACACATATCAAAATTCATCCTACATATATTGAAAATTCTCATATGTTAATCCTACACATATCGAGATTATCATACGTTTATCCTATACATATCGAAATTCTCCTTCACTTTAATTAGGTTTGCTTTGAAAGTATATAACTTAAAAATTAATTATGAGTTTTATTTATTGAACTATAGTTTACGGGGGTTACAAAAAAATAAATAATTTATTTAATATTAAATACAATTAATATATGAAAAATTTCTATTGGTTAATATTTGTTCTTTTTCTTCTTACAATTTATTTTCTTCTCATTTGAACTCTCCACTATATATATACTAGATTTATACCCCGAGAGCGTCCCGGGGTTGAGAAATATAATATGACATATCAATTTTACATATGAAATAGAATGATGTGCTTTACAATTACATGCAGGAAAGCTTCAGGTAACACCTAACCTAAAACAATTAACAATGTATCTCCAATTTAACTCCTAACCTTAAACAATGTATAATTCTAATATTAATACCTAACCTAAAACAATGTACAATTCCAATGCTAACACATGTTGAAAATATAATTCATATTTATTGATTTAAACATAATTAGTGACTTGCCTATACATGATTAATGAATTACCTAAACACTTTGTTTTTTTTTCCTGTGTGAACAAAATCCCACAAAAAAATAGTCGTTTTTTTTCCGTTTTTTATATAGCAATATGGTACTTGTTGGAAAGATAATAAAACGCTCGTTAATTTGGTGTAATTTTTTTCTTTAAAAAATCTCGTATATAAAAGATATTAACGTTTAAAAATTATGGGAGGAAACATGAGAGAGGAAAATCCAATTTTGTTTAAAATTTCTTTTTTCCTAAAAACAATTAATGCCTTATGACACATTCAATAGGGAAGATGCCCTCTTTAAATGTCATGTATGATTTACTGTTTTCAATTATATAATAGAACTAGTTTTTATTCCGGGAGCGTCCTGGGTTGAAATATCTAATATGATATAATAAAATATCTAATATGACAACATAATTAATGACTTGCCAATATATTATTATTATTATTATTATTATTATTATTATTATTATTATTATTATTATTCTTATTATTTATTTTAAACAAATCTCTGCCATAACTTATCATATTCAAATATAAAAAAAAAAACAAATCTCTGCGCCGGGGTATAAATATAGTGCCATTACAAAATATTATATAATGTCAAATTAATCGGAAGTTTGTAATCGATCATTCTAAAAAAAACTAACATGAAATAAGGAAAAAAGTTATTTATTGAAATATCGAAGGCATTAGTCTAAGGGTTATGTGATGCGTTAAAAAATTCATGGGTATATGATCGGGTATATAGTTCGGGTATTTGGGTATGTGGTTTCGGGTAATTGGGTCGAGTATCACCTAATCCCAGGCCCGAACCAAACCCACAATTTTTTTAAACTAATTCCAAACCTGACACAATACATGTCGGGTTACAAAAAATAGTCGTTTTTTTCTCCGTTTTTTATATAGAACTATGGTACTCGTTGGAAAGATAATAAAACGTTCGTTAATTTGGTGTAATTTTTTTCTTTAAAAAATCTCGTATATAAAAGATATCAACATTTAAAAGTTATGGGATGAAACATGAGAGAAAATAATAAAAGTTTAATATTTAAATTTAGTAGATTATGTATTTAATAGATTAGGTTAAACTATATTTATTTCTTTTTTTAATTGGTCTAAAGTTGTCTCATCACATCCTATGTGATGGCATATCTCAAAAGAGAGCTTGCATAATATTATGACATGTAGGATTATTAGCTTTGCAATATCTATAACTTATAATAAAAGAATTGAATATTGATGAGGTGACATTCAATGGAGGCTTAAGAAAGCCATTTTAATAACATGGCATTCAAGGAGGTATTCTCCTCCTTGAATGTGCCATGTGTCATGCCTTGTGGCAAATTAAAAATAAATAAATAATAATATAAAACTTAATCTACTAAATTTAAATTGAGTTATTTTAGGAAAAAAGAATTTAAAAACAAATTTAAATTTTTCTCTCTTATTTTCCTCCCATAATTTTTAAACGTTAATATCTTTTATATACGATATTTTTTAAAGAAAAAAATTACACCAAATTAACGAGCGTTTTATTATCTATCCAACGAATACCAAAGTTCTATATAAAAAACGGAGAAAAAAAACAACTATTTTTTGTGGGGTTTCGTTCATACAGGAAAAAAAAACACAAAGTGTTCAGGTTATTCATTAATAATGTTTTTTTCTTTTAAACCAGGTTTTTATCTACGATGTTGAAATTCAGCTCAATCGCCAGGCTTTCATTGGAATTTTACTCTTTTAAAGATGCATAAGTATACTTCATCAAGAGAAGCTAGGAGAAAGAATCGCGTAACACTGCAACACATGGTGTCACCTTATAGCAAAGTTATTTTTTATTTATTTAATTACAAGGGTAATAATTATTAGTATTATTATTATTAGAATTGTTATATTTTTCAACTCCGGGACGCTCCTGGAATAAAAGCTAGTATATATATATAGATATTTGTTTTTGATTGACGTATCAAATTGATTATACCTGTGATTATCACCATCTAACAACCGTGTTGTGGGACCGAGCATTGTAAAACTCATTGAACATAAACACAACATAAGCATATTAAGAAATTGGTTTGGACTTTGAATGTATGTTTTATAAGGATTTCCATTGATCTAAACCTTTCAAAAAAAATATATATATAATCTTGTAGATTAGATCACTTCTAAAATAAACAAGAATAAAAAAAAATATAAAAGCCTCAAAAGTAGTGAGTCTAGTAAAAAAAAATTATATTACAGTTTTAGTTACAAAATATCAAAGTCCAGCAATTTACAAGATGAATTAAAGTGAGTTTTGAAAACCTAGCCTCAAACTAGCCTCCACACAATTTGGCTCGTGGTGAAGCTCACGGTGGCCACAATGTGAAAGGCAAGTGGGTGGTGTGCTCATGAGGCCATGGCCCACGTGGCCCTCCCCGGTGGACCACTTCCTGTTTTCCACATCGTATGGACTTAGGGTAACATGTGTCTAAGGAAGGAAGTTTTGTCCAAGACAAAAAAAATAAATAAATAAATAAATAAATAAATAAATAAATAGGCATATGCTTTTCACATGCAAAAATTATGCACATGCAAATCATAAGGTATTTTCTTCTAATTTTTTAAATCTTCGTAATTTTTTTATACGTTATTTATTTTTTAGAAAAATATATACCATAAAATCTAGCCTCTTTTTATTTTTGATATAAGTACCATATTGTTATACTTTTATTATTTTTTTCGAAAACCCAATTGCGTGAAACACAATAGTCATAACTTAAAACACAATGATTATCAAACTAAAAATGCAATAGACAATAAGGTATAAAACAAAATGAACACCAGACTAAATTACAACGGATAACAAACTAAAATCAAAACTAAAAATGGACAACATATTAGAACAAATGAGTAGTAAACTAAAACACAATGTAAAGCAGAAGCACAAAACCTGGTTGCATAAAACATAATGAATAACGTAAAACACAATAGAAAGCATACTAAAAATGCAATGAACATAGTAAAATAATGTGTAGATTAAAATAATAAAATGAACATATTTATAACACATATGTGCATTCTGATAACACAATGGACGAGCATAAAACACAATGAATAAAAAACACACTTAACACATGTTTTCTATTTTTATATAGCGATATCATACTCATATTAAAGATAAAAATCACTCGTTAATATGATGAAATTAAAAAAAAACACACATAAAAAAAGTTATAGACGTTTTAAAATGATGAAAAATTGACATATGTCTTGCATAGTCTAACAAACATATTTTCCTTTTATGTCACTCCCTTATTTTAATATACTAGTAGAGTGCCCGCGCGATGCAGCGGGGAACACAAACACTTTTAAGTGTGTGTATTGTTCGGTTAAGTTCGATTATTAGCCTCAACCGAAATTAAATCAAAGGTCATCAATTATTCAACCTTATTAAACAAATGGTACTTTGTTTGGTTAATATTGTTAGATTATCGGTTTTTAATATGGTTTAGTTAATTTTAGTGAATAACAAAAGCAAGCTTTGACTAAATTTTTTTGCCTTGAAGTACGTGAAACGTAGGTATAAATGCATGATATAGAGGTAAAAAATAGGCCTGTAAATGTCACACCCCGACCCGAGAGGGCCTGGACGAAATCACAGATTGATATAACATTCAAGTAATGCAAGCAACAGCGGAAGCAGTATAAAAATAACTCTTTTATTTATATAATTTGTTTACATAATACATTTTCTCTAACGTATCTCAAATCTCCAGTCATACAAGTTCGGGTGGTTTCTATGGTTTCTTGTTCGTCCGTCTGGTTCGTCCGTCGGTGTGACTCGGGTTGTTACAGTAAACGAATCAAATGTTTAAGAGTTGTTCGTGAACTTGGTCGGCGGGAAGTTCGTTTATGTCGTTTATTTAATAAATGAACAAACACGAACTACAAAATTTGTTTGTTTAGTTAAGTGAACGAACATGAACAAACATTGAGTCTGTTCATTTATGTTCGTGAACGTCCGTTTATGTTCGTTTAGTTATGTCCGTTTAAGTTTATTAATTACATACGTAGTTATATTTACATAAATACAAACATAAATTCAGCTTTAGCTACTTGTATAAATATATAACTAATTAGTAATTGAGTTTTTTCAACAATACAAAATCGTTCACATTTGTTATGTTCGTGAACGTCCGTTTATATTCGTTGGTGAACTGTTCGTTTAGGTTTAAACGAACGAACATAGACGAACAAGAACTTGACAATTTTCTTAATGAACGAACATGAACACAAAAATGTGTTTGATTATGTGTTCGGTTCGGTTAAAACTAAATGAACATTCGGTTCGTTTATAGGCCTAGTTATAAAAGCTAAAAATTTTAAAACCCCCTCTATTTATACAGCCACCATAATTCATAAACCTATCTACTCAGCGTCAAACCATATTAGAGTATAATTTGTTATATACTTTTAATTAAAATTTTGATTTTTTACGTGATTAACAATATCCAGAGGTGAACAAGAATCGAAACTCAACCGAAATCAAACAAAAACATACAAAACCGAACTGAAAATTAACCAAAACCAAGTTAACCTAATATTGATTTTTTTTGTACCCTAATTTAACCAAAATTAACAAACCAAAACTGAAACATTCATACATTTATACTTTTTATACATCCATTACATGTATTTATACATTCATTTCATGTGTTTCTAAGCAAAATTTAACCAAAGTTTGGTTTTGGTTATTAACCAGAATTAACTAAACCGAACTAAAAACAACAATCTAACCAAATAGACTGAACCAATTAACCGGTTGGTTAACAGGATTGATAAATCGATAATGTCAAGTTTTGTTTCGATGGAGGCTTATAACCGAACTGAACATAACCCAACCATGAACCATTAGAAGTGTCCGTGTTCCCTAACCATTAGAAGTGTCTGTGTTCCCTACCACATCGTGTGGGCATGCTGTTATGAATATATTAATGGGTCTGTTTCAGTTTAACTAATTTGGGTTAAGTGTACAAAAAGAAAACTATAACAAATTTTAAGTTAAATCGGATGTTTTTAGTTTTCAATAGATTTTGGTTCAGTTTTGTCAGTTTTTTGGTTTGGCTTCAGTGAACGTAGCACATAAAGCTTTTTAAAATAAAAAATAGCAATACGTACTATACTCGAATTAAAGATAATAAAATGCCCATTATTATGATGTAATATATTTTTTTTTATAAAAGTATAAACGTATGCAAAAAATATGGCTATTTAAAAATCATGGGGGGTGGTTTGTTTAAAATAAGGAAAAGAATTTTAACTATAATTTAAATAAGCAAGAGTTACATAAGTTTAAAGGATTAAAGTGTAACTAAGATAGGGTATTAAAATGTAAATAATGTATGAATGACTATTTTATCCTCATTTTAGGGTTATTAATAAAAATTAAGTTCTAGACTTTTTGATATCTTAAACTACCCCTCACTCATGCATTATAATATAGTATAGATATTTTCTCTCTCAAATTCATCTCACCTCTCTAAATTCAAGATTAATAGAATCCTTAATATCATTCTTAAAAAACAATACTAACCCCTAAATATACATGATACATGATAGGTATATACTATATACATGAAGGTTCTTGTACAAATAGTTCTTATCCTACAAATAGTCATTAACGTGAGAAGTGAAAGAGGGTATTTTTTAAAAATTATTTTTTCTCATATTGTTAAACATTTATTTTAGTACTGAAATCTAAAAAAAATAGTGTAGAGTAATTACACTAAATTTTTTTTAATTTTTCTTATATTATTCATCTAGAAAACATGTTTAAACAGATGGAGAAAATTTCAAAGAACAATTTTCCCCATTAAATTCTCATGTTTTGTAGGTTAAGTCTATTTGTATTTGATTTTTACTCTATATTGCATAACAAATAAAATATATTAGTGCACCCCTAGTGGGCATTTTGAGGCCTCATTATGGGGCGTTTTGAGCCTCCATAGCGCTGGGCACATCGCCCCCCTGGCGCTATGGAGGCATTAAGGGGCAACATGTTATGGAGATAACAAGAGTTTTGGCATTGATTTTGATGATATAACCGTTGGGACCATAATCATTCAAATATCTAATTCATTGTAAATAACAGAAAAGGGCTAACAAATTGAACGATTAAGAGAAGATTTGCCTTCTGTTTAAAAAACCCTAACAACAACACCGATGAAGTATAAAATGAAAACCGGCTTGAGTTGAGAAAACCTTCGAAAACCCATGTAAAAAACATTTTTTTCGAAAAAAATAACCTATGTAAAATACATGTTTTTAAGTGTTTTGGACCAAAGAAATAAAAAAAGTGCCGAAGGGATTTTTTTTTTTTTAAAAATAAACAAAGTTGCTGAAAACATATGTTTACAACAGCTAAATAGCTGAAAACATATGTTTTTTAGCAACTTTGTTTATTTTTATTTTTTGCCCAAAATGCTTAAAAACATGTATTTTACATTGGTTATTTTAAAAAAAAAAAAAAAACAATAATGTTTTTTAAATGAGTTTTCAAAGGTTTTCTCAACTCAATTCAAGAGGTACAATAGTTTCAATTAGAGTGAAATATAATGTTTATATATGGTATTTTCAGAAATAATTTTTTTTAAAACTTTGACTGCTAACGGTAATATTAACGTTGACACGAATTACAAAACCCAAAATTAAGCTTCACTATCCACTCAAAACTACCATGGAAATAGTTCACGAGACTTCTACCAATACTCACGGTGGCAGTGTTATCGTGTCGGTAATGGGATACTCCTAGACAACACGAAAGACGTCCTGTACCTTTAGGTTTAATCTCACATGGTCACGATTAAAGAAGCTCACATTTCTAAAAAAGTTACTTAACTAAAAATATGTCTAGTCACCATTAAAGTAATAACTCGTCCATGGGTTTTCGGTTGCAATCTCATTTTCGAGTGTCAGGACACTTAATTGGAAAGCTTCTCAATAAGGTAATAGTGTATTTGCTAGTGTAGTGGCCTAATGGTGATACTGTGACAAGGATTACGCTACTTTGGGAAGTATTTGTAGAATGTGAAACTCTACTTTCCCAATTTACTTAGTGATTCTTTTTTTTTTTGAACGGCCAACAAATTGGAATCACTCACGGAACACTGGAGTATCATTGTGCCACTAGTGTTGTCACGCGATCATATTCCACCACCAAGTCACCAATTCAGGAGGAAACTCATAATTATGAGAAAACCCCCCTTTGTGAGATTCGAACCCAGAACCTTATGGTCCCTAAGTCTTATCTCACCACCAAGATACCACTAGGCTATAATGCCTTGGGTAATTTACTTAGTGATTCGTGAGGGCAAAAATTATTTCAACATATAGTCCAATAATTGACGCATGAGCTGCACAAAAGAATAAGAAGCCGTACATTTGGTTCTATTAAGTGACGTTAAAAATAGGTTTTTTTTTTTTTTTTTTTTTTTTTGGAAGACAAAGGGTTTTGGTTCCTGGCTGTTTGTATTTGAAGGGTTTTTTTTTTTTAGTGTCATTATCATTTATTCATAAAAATGCAAATGACCAAACGTGTCATATAACTCAATGAACAATGACAATCACAAACGTTATCTCTAAAAACATACAAATATCGTAATACAAGTATACAACCATACCACAAAAACTATTTATGTAATTAACCCTAATAACAATAATAAGCCAAATTAAAATTTAATAATTTAAACATGACTTAGTGTTTGACTACAATTAATACTTGGGGTTTTGATCTAAATTAATTAATGGATGTGATTAAAAAAGGGAAATATACACATTGGATTTTCTAAAAGAGAATGAGAGGGCAAAATAGATATAACCTACAATTGTTAAGTTTCATCCTTATTTTTTAAACGTCCATAATTTTTTTTCATAAGACATTATTTAGAAAAAAAAACACCATGAAAAGAAGCTTGTTATCCTCTTTCATTTACATACCCTATTGCAATACTTTATAAAAAAAATTGTTAGGTTGATAACTTGCGTTTTATCATGTATAACTTGTGTTTTTTTTATCAAATATAACTTGCATCTTTTTATCATGCACAACTTGTGTTTTATCATGTATAACTTGCGTTTTATCAGGTATAACTTGCGTTTTATCAGGTATAACTTGCGTTTTATCATAAAACGCAAGCTATCAACCCGATGAATTAAAAAAAAAAAAAAAACTATGGCAATGGGTCATGCAAATGAAAGAGGATAAAAAGTTCGTTTTTATGGTGTATTTTCTAAAAAAAAATAATGTCGTATGAAAAAGTTATCACTGTTTTAAAAATGAGGGTGAAAAACTTGAAAAAAATCAACAATTATGATGATATACAATAATATCACCATATATATCAAACTAATTGACTAGTTTTATTAATTAGGGCGTTAGGATTTGGTTTGTGTGAAGATTGTGGGTTTTGTGGCTTGTGTTGGAGCAACCAGAATCATTGGGGCGGGTTCTAGATACAATGGGAGTTGGTAATGAACTTAAATCACAATACCTTGAGGTTCTAGGTTGCGTTGTGATTTCTGATGAGAGGGAGGGAGGGAGAGAGACTAGAGAGAGAGGGGTTGTGGGTGGAGATGTGGTGGCAGAGACGCATAGTAGTGAAATGAGAGTGTATGGAGTTGCAAATGGTGGGACCAAACTAGCCACCTCCCGTTAGGGGTGTTCAACGAATCGAATAACGAATTTTCGAATTATTCGAATCAAATTATTCGAATTTTTAATATTTTTACCTGAATTCGTATTCGATTCGTATTTGTTTAAAAATCAATTTATTCGATTCGTATTCGATTCGAATAAGAAACTCGAATTCGAATCGAATTCGAATAAATTCGATTTAGTTCAAATTCACCTTAAATAACAAATTGTTTTACTTTTAGTTTTAAAACTAATACAAACTCATTATTTTTAACATATAAAATACAAATCTACAAAATTGATAAACAACAATATGTCAAATACGAGAATAGTAAAAATAGTAGAGAGTATAGTTTTATAGAGTTTTGTGATATATAAGGTAAATATATAAAACATGGTTATGCTAAAAGTTATAGACACTATGGGTTCTTAGAGTTTGACCAAAATTTAGAAGTTTTTTTTCCAATGTGTATACTTGTGTATATAATAATGTGTATATGTGTATATATATTTAAAAAAATATACATGTACAATTTTTTATTCGAATTTCGAATCGTATCGAATTTAAAATCATAAATTCGTATTCGATTCGTATTCGATTTACTGGACTCGAATTCGAATCGAATCGAATTCTTAATAATCGAATCGAATTCTTGGTAATTGAATCGAACTAAATCGAATTTCGAATTTTTCGAATTCGAATCGAATTCTGAACACCCCTACCTCCCGTTTCTTGGGAGAGTCGGCTCACAGATCCCGAGACGTCTTCGTGAGACTTCGGTGATGGACCACTAGCTGAGCAACACATCACCCCTCTCCTCACCCGATTCCCAAGACGTCTTTGTGAGACCTCGCCTACACACTTCCCAACTCTTTCCCCTCTCTCTCTCCTCACTTTCTCTCTCCTCTATCTCTCTCTCTCTCACAACACCTTCCGCATACTCTCTCTCTCCTCTCTCTCCTCACTTTCTCGCACTAAGCTGAAACAAACAAAGGAAATTGTGAGTAGCGTAAAGCCGTAAACACAGGATTAGAAAAAACTGAATCTTTCCAATACAATTTTTAAGAGTATCAAACTACACAAAAATAAAAGCTTATTAAAAGATGAATATTTAGACTGCATATATCATTCGTAACAAAATTCAATTGCACAATTCATATTAAGTATTTACTAATAACTCATATTACGTTGTTTAATTGCTTACATTGCATACTCTTTCAATGATGGTGAGGAAGAAGAAGACACGTCATCGGAGAAGACGACGAAGTCGGACGGAGAGGTGACGTCTTTTTGACGTCAGATACGAAGCGACCGAACAGGCGGTGGTGGTGGTGCCGGAGACGTTAGCCGGAGAGGTGACGTCTTTTTTACGTCTCCGGTCTGCGGAAGGATCTGCGGAAGGGAGTAGAGAGAGGAGAGAGAAAGTGAGGAGAGAGAGAGAGGAAAAGGTTGGGAAGTGTGTAGGGGAGATCTCACAAAGACGTCTTAGGATTCAGGAACCGTCTCTCCAAAGACGGGTGAGGTGTCGCTCAGCTAGTGGTCCATCACCGAAGTCTCACCAAGACGTCTCGGGACCTGTGAGCCGACTCTCCCAAAAGATGGGAGGTGGCTATTTTGGTAAAAAAAAGTTGGTCAATGGCTAGTTTTGTGATTTTCCCCAAAAAAAAATCCACTGTCCAACTCATGTCCATGCTGGCAAAAGACTAATCGGGTTAAGTTTTTTTCAACTTGGGTTTAATGAGAAAAAATAATGTGAAAGATCAAACTAGTGATGGAACTATATTCAGTTGAAATTATTATTGGCAAACTCAAAAAATGTGGTATTAATAAATCTATTTTGCCAAAAAAAATAAATATTATCTTCAATACCGATCTACCTTTATTAACAAATCGTCATCACGTATCAATTACTATCAAGTATCTACTCGTCATTCGTACAAACAGATAAAAAAGAAAAGATAAACTGATAAACTTGTGTCTGCCTCCACCACCAATTTAAAAATTTAAAAACAAATAAATAAAATAAATAAAATAATATTCCGGTAAAAGCCGCGGTCTTCAACATCCACACGTCTCCTCAACTTCACATATAAAAGGGTTGCGTCCCTTAATCCCACACTCAACCTCTAACACTTGTTTATATAATCAGTCATCTCTCTTTCCCTCCAATCAAAAAACATATAAACATGACTGCTTGCATACACAGATCAACACCACAAGTTCTTGAATATGAATCCAACCACAACTATTCCAAATTCTGCAGATCAACCCACCCTGATCCATTATCCTGCAAACCCATCTCCAACATCACAAAACACAACCACCAACATAACGATGAAGAAGAAGATGATGACATATGGCTTAAAATGCAAGACGAAGCTAGAAATGATGTTGACCAAGAGCCCATCTTGTCAACTTATTATTTCAGCTTAATATTATCTCATTGTTCACTTGAAAGTGCTCTAGCCAATCATATGTCAATGAAGTTGAGTAATATTAGCTTACCTAGTGCCACCCTTTATGATCTTTTCATGGGTGTGCTTATAGAGGATCAAGATATTGTTAAAGCTGTTAAAGATGATCTAAAGGCTGTTAAAGAAAGGGATCCTGCTTGTATAAGTTATGTCCATTGTTTTTTAAACTTTAAAGGCTTTCTTGCTTGTCAATGTCATAGGATAGCACATAAGTTATGGTTACAAGAAAGGAAAGTATTAGCACTTTTGATACAAAATAGGGTGTCTGAGGTGTTTGCATTGGATATACATCCTGGAGCAAGGATTGGAAGTGGGATTATGCTTGATCACGCGACGGGTGTGGTGATAGGCGAGACCGCGGTTATTGGGGACAATGTGTCCATTTTGCATAATGTGACATTGGGTGGGACTGGGAAGAGTGGTGGAGATAGGCATCCTAAAATTGGTGATGGGGTCTTGATTGGCGCGGGGACTTGTGTTTTGGGGAATATTGGGATTGGCGATGGGGCGAAAATTGGGGCGGGGTCGGTTGTGTTGAAAGATGTGCCTGCTAGAACTACTGCTGTTGGGAACCCTGCAAAGTTAGTTGGAGGAAAACAGAATCCTGTTAAGCTTGATAAGATTCCTAGTTTTACTATGGATCATATGCAACATGTGGATGAATGGTCAAACTATGTTATTTAGAAAAGGGGTTTATTTATGAAGATTGTTATTTAAAGTTTAGTTTCATTGGATTTCTTTGTGGATGTGTAGATGACTGTATGCAAGTGCGGCAGGCATGTATATGTGCCGATGCATGTACGGATTTGTGTAGGAGATAGGATATGCACGTGCATAAGAAGGGATCAGATTTGTGATTACTTTATATATACACGTGTATATCCTAAATTTCTTATCACAAAATAATTTGGAATAATGATGTTTACGGGGTTTTTCGTCCCATTGAGAGTTAGGACTCTCTTTATATGAATTACTTCGGATATGAAATCTTTGTTTTTATTTATTACATATTTGTCTCACCTGCATTGTGAATTTGTATCACTCAACATTTTATAATAGTATGTTGTAGATGTAAGTACATAATATGTGTAGGATAAAAATCAGCTATTGAAAGTGAATGTTGATTCTAAGTGTACCCCTTAGTTTGACTAACAATGTTGGAGTAAAGTCATGATCAATAAAAGAATGTGTTGTAGATTTATTGTTCTGAAACTGTATTGTCTTTAGAGGTGTACATTGGTTCGGGTTTCAGTTTACTTGTTTGAAGGCAGAAACCCCAACCAAACCAAATCCAAAGTTGGCAAAACCGAATTCAAATGTATTCTTTGTCCCTTTGGCCTTTAATACCTTTGGCTCCCTAGCACCAGAAGCTATTTGTTTTTTGACCAGGGTTCAACGGGTTGTCCACAATAATAGTTCATCTCCAAGGGGGGCACGGGTTTGTATTTGGTAGATTAGGTTTCGCGATTCAGAAAGGGGTGGCGGCGCAGCTTGTTGCCCGTTTACCCTCGATTTTGATGTAACTTGGCAAGTTTGAGAAATAAATGTAGTCCGGTTTCAGTTACAAACTGATAACTTGATTTTAACAAAAAGAAAAAAATAACCCTCAAAAAACAAAAATGCAATTCAGGTACCTATGTTTCGGCTTCAATCAAAATGTGATTAGGCTAAAATGTAATTCAGGTTTCTTGTCTTAACCTAAATCAGTTCAGTTTAAATTAAATCGAATATATAATTCGATTTAATTGGTTTTGAACCAAATAATTAATGCCCTAATTGTCTGTTTAGATTTGTAACTAGTCGTAATAGAATGGGCTAAAACTCAAAATTTAGAACATATAGCTTAAAATATATTAAAATCATATATAAGATACTAGTTTTTATCCCGGGAGCGTCCTGGGTTGAAAAATATAACAATTCTAATAATGCTAATACTAATAGTAATAATTATTACTCTTGTAATTAAATAAATAAAAAAATAACCTTGCTATAAGGTGACACCATGTGTTGCAGTATTGCGCGATTCTTTCTCCTAGCTTCTCTGATGAAGTATATCTATGCATCTTTAAAAGAGTAAAATTCCAATGAAAGCATGGCGATTGGGCTGAATTTCAACATCGTAGATAAGAACCTGGTTTAAAAGAAAAAACATTATTAATGATTAACCTGAACACTTTGTGGTTTTTTTTCCTGTATGAACGAAACCCCACAAAAAATAGTCGTTTTTTTTTCTGTTTTTTATATAGCACTATGGTACTCGTTGGAAAGATAATAAAACGTTCGTTAATTTGGTGTAATTTTTTTTCTTTAAAAAATCTTGTATATAAAAGATATTAACGTTTAAAAATTATGAGAGGAAACATAAGAGAGAAAAATTTAAATTTGTTTTTAAATTCTTATTTCCTAAAATAACTCTAGGTTTTATATTATTATTTATTTTTTTTATTTGCCGACACATGGCACACTCAAGGAGGAGAATGTCTCCTTAAATGTCATGTCATTAAAATGGCTTTCTTAGACTTTCATTGATTGACAACCCATCAATCTTCAATTCTTTTATTATAAGTTATAGATTATAGATACGATGACGAAGAGAAATTCTTGAATTCACAAGATTACATTAAACGTAAAAAGGATGTAACCTTTTGAAAATAGGGTAAAAGTCAGAATCAGACCTCTAATTCTCTAAATGATAGAATTTGGGCTTACTAATTGGGCTAAAAAGCCCAATAAGACTTTCTCTTGGATCATACTTTGGTAGTGGGATTATGCATAATGTAAAAGTCAGAATCAGACCTCTAATTCTCTAAATGATCGAAAACAATGGTTCCATTTTGCATAATGTGACATTGAGTGGCACTAGAAAGAGTGGAGGAGACATGATATCCTATACTTGGTGATGCGGTTTTTACTTTTTAATTTGTGTATAGATTTGTGTTTTGGGAAACATCATGATCAGGACGAAGCTAAAATAGGTGAGGCCGTTTATTTTAGCGATTAGTGACAAACTGTCGTAGTTACAAGTAATATTGATATAACCAACATTTACTTGTGTCTTGCTTCAACATATAGTCTTTTGGTAGTATTTAGAATTTAACTTCATGCATATATAATATTAAAGTTTATACCCTATAGCCTAAATCATAACTAGATGTGTGGAGGACGGTATGCACATGTCAAATGCATCGATTTGTGCTGATGCATCTATGGATTTGTATAGAATATTTGATATGCACGTGCGCAAGAAGCGATGGAACATGTGAAGAAGATATTAAGAGGGTGTTTGGGATTGAGGTAGGAAACGACTTATTAACTTGGTTTTTTGAAAAAACCAATAAGTCAATAAGTCATTTCCCACCTCAATCCCATACACGTGCGTATCCTAAATTTCCTATACTTGAAAATAGTTTGCAACAACATGTGTACCGGAGGCTTTCCATCGAAGTGAGGGTGTGGGCTCTCTTGATGTGGATCAACTCGGACCTATTGTCTCACCTTTTGTATTATATGCTTATCTCACCTAACAATGTATTGAATTGGCTTGTTGGATCTACAATGTTGGTGTTGAATGTTGATTATGAAAATCAAAGCTAGAAAGTGAAAACGTGGTTCTATAAATATACATAACTATTAGTCGAATCAACAATGTTATGAACTTATGATATAAAAATCATAACTGGTTTGTCCGGTTGGTACAGTAAAATGCATATGCAGATTACAGAAATTTACTTCAAAAATACTAGGCTTATTGCCATTGGCCCAAAAGAAGTTACCGAGGACCGAAATGGGGGATTTTTGGGGTGTGTGTGTGTGGGGGGGGGGGGGGGGGGGGGGGGGGTTGCGCTATATCAAATTATTTTATTATGGGCCGACATTGGTTTAACTTGGTGGCTACATATTTTTCGCCCAACCCAATACATTCACCATTAACACATATCCAGTGAAGCCTAACACTAATGGAACCAATAGACTTGTGTTTGTGGATGAATATGCATGTTTATAGAGCCATTTAGGATAGGAGGATTTAATTTAGGTTTAAATTTACATTATATTTTGTTATAAACTGAAAGGAATATCAAAATGATAAATTTACATAAAATCCGTAGTCAGTGATGAATTGTGAAGAGAAAAATGATAAAATATTGGACGCTTTGATACAGGGCCGGCCTTGAAAATTCAGGTGCCCGGACCGAGCTACAAAAATTGTACCCCTTAGCCTTAGCTTTAGAACTTAACGAAATAAATAATGTAAACTATCTTTTAAGCTACGATTAAAGTAATATCAATTTGATTGATCAAATTTTATTTCTCACTTAGGTTGTAGTCTAACGGTAGAGGAAACAAACTCTTTTGATGGAGGTTGGGAGTTCGAATCCCACAAAAGGTGAAAATATAAATGGGTGAAAGTATAATATAAATGGGTGAAAGTCTGGCAATTAAAAAAAATTATTTCATAACAAAAATAAAAAATAAAAAAGAAGACAAAACCAACTGGTATAAAGCAACAACAACTAAGTGTGAGCACTTCTCGTTTCATCTTCTTCATCCTCTCTTGTCCTGCGCTCATTTATAAATCTGCAATTTTTTTTCTCAAACCATTTCATTTTCTTCTTTAATTCTTAATCTCTCTCAACATTTCTTTACTTTCTATTTTATATAAACTACCATTCACTCTGATTAATACTTGATTAACAATTTTGGGGCTCAAACATACAAAAATCAATCAAACTAAGGACATCACTGTTAAGAAAACTTGAATAGGCGGAGGGTCAATGTGCCCCCGAGCAATTGGGCCCGGACCGGGAGTCCTCCCCGCACCCCTTAAGGTCCGGCCACACTTTGATATGATAAATGATCTTAACTTGCACAAGTTAGGATAGTAAATTTTAGTACACATAAACACAACACGTAAAACAAACATGTTCCAGGTGCGACATACAGGTTGAGTTGGAGCTTGGTAGGCGTGGAATATCACTTTAGAATCAACTCCGTTCCAGGTGCGGCATACAAGTAGAGGTGCGGGCCATCTTTTAGTGACATGTTTGATTGCGTCATTGCGAGATCCCTTTGATGGAATAGTTTATTTTGGCTAAAGCTCCCAGCCTCGACTTTGTTTAGCTCTTGTGTTGAAGTCTTGCCTCTGGGAGCTAGAACAAATTGTCATGATCATGATTTGTGTGTGTATATTTTGTATTTCTTACAATTTTTTATGGCATTTGTTGGCCATATTCTATAAATAATAGAATTCTACCAATAAAAAAAAGAATGAAATTAAAATAAGCATGATTTAAGTTGGGCTTTAATGGATTTAGGCTATACGGGGATAGCCACATAATATCTTATTTACTAGAGCATTCACAACAACTCTATCATTTTATACCTTATATTTATAATTATAATTATATTATAAATTATATTATAAATAACTTTAAAGGAAAAGAAATTAAACAGTAACCACCGTTAATGCATTATTGACTTTTCCTTTTTTTTTTTTTTTTTTTTCAAACACTTATTTATTAATAAATATATATGATTTCATAATAAGTCACAACGTGGCTTGATGGGATAGTGGTTTGTGGTGCATTTGTATTGTTTGAGATTTTAGGTTCGAAATATGAAAATAACAAGTTTTTTTTAAAGGTCTAACACTTTTTTAGTAATAATTATACATGATTTCATAATAAAAACAACATGGCTTAGTGGTAGAGTGGTTTGTGGTGCATTTCTATTGTTTGAGGTCTTAGGTTTGAAACATGGGAATGGCAAGGGGCGACTCCATTTTTTTTTCATTCATAACATGTTATTAAATAATAAATACAAATATACCCATGTGTTGTGTGAGATGTCGTTTTTAAATTATGGTATGGAAATTGGTAGTTACTTGGTTGATAATATCATCTTAGTGTTTTGGATACGACAAAACCTTATTTTAAAAAACTTCTCACATTTTATCCATCATTATTATTTTTATCTTACACACGAACACTTATTTTATTATATTTCTCGTGTTTATACTCACAATAATTTATTATAGGATGAAATGTAGCCTTTCTTATGTATAAAAAGTTAATGTAATAATTTCTCAAATCATAAAAATTAGATATAAATATGATGGTCCTGATGTGGACTGAAAAAGATGTTTTTTAGACATTTATCTTAAACTTTAAAGAGACTTAATTACATGGTTGGTCTTTGTGGTTTGTGAAAGTAATAAAGTTAGGTACTAAGAGTTTAAGGTAACAATCTAGGGTATTAGCTTTTGATTTTGTAACATCCTAGGGCCTTAAGGCTAACATCAGTTAAAAACTACCTAAGAACTAAAAGT
Organism: Ambrosia x helenae; assembly: GCA_030844895.1. NCBI lineage: Eukaryota > Viridiplantae > Streptophyta > Magnoliopsida > Asterales > Asteraceae > Ambrosia > Ambrosia x helenae. The sequence continues at coordinate 65,479 of JAUTDX010000213.1, forward strand.
ATTTTCGCCATTTCATTTCTTAGTATCCAACCTTGTTACTTTGAGGAAACTACATGGACATATTGTGTAATTAACTATTATCATTTAAATCATAAATTGTTTAACTATGTAATTTTTGAAATGGTGATAAAAAACAGGTCGTGGGTTCAGCTTGGTTTCACACAACGAAACATAGATAAAAGATTTGTTGTGACGTAGATAAAAAAAATATGTCATGATGCAGATAAATTCTTTTAGTGTATATAACTTTTCACACAACAATATGTAGATAAAAAATAAGCCGTGGGGCTCGGTTTCACGCAACGAAACATAGATAAAAAAAATATGTTGTAACATTGATAATATCTTTTAGAATATATAACTTTTTGCACAAAGAAACATAGATACAAAATACGTATTGAGTTCGGCTTCATTTCACACAACTAAATGTAGATAAAAAAAATATGTAGTGAGTTTGCTCGTTTGCACACGGCGAAACGTAGATAAAAATACGTCATGAGTTCGAATCCATTTCACATAACAAAACGTAGATAAAGAAATACGTTGTGACGTAGATAAAATTTTTTAGAGTATATAACCTTTTTCAAAATATGAAAAATTATTTTGTTAAATAGTTGAAAAGAAATAAGTTAGACTATAAAAGAACAAGAAAAATTGTGTTTTAAATATACGAGTTAATTACGCGGCAAGTTCATATTGACGTGGTTTCTCAAAATTAACAAGATTGGGTAGTACAATGCGAAATGATGAAAATACACTCATTTTTTATTTAGTTTTTAATTGATATTAGCCTTAATACCGTAAGATGTTACAAATAAAAAATTAATACATTAGATTATTAATTTAAACTTTTAGTACTCAACCATATTACTTTTCACAAACCACATGTAATTAACTTTTTTAAAAATGTGATTAGGTATGAGAAAGTTCTATATAGTTTTTCAAGTGCTCGTGATGAGCGGCCGGAGAACGGGTATTCCGGACAATATTCTTGGTCGATTAACAAAGGTATTCATTACGAATTTGCCCGACAAGTGTAGCGGTAATGATCTAGCGGAATTTCTCAGGCCTTATGGTGTCATTTATGATATCTACATTGCGCGCAAGAGAGACAAGATTGGGAATCGTTTCGGATTTGTTTCTTTTCTTGATGTGAAAGAGATTAAGGATTTGTTACGTTTAATTTGTAATACGAGAATTGGTGATTGTTGGTTGAAGGCAAACATAGCTAGATACACACTTGAAGAAGGCGAGATCTGTACGGAAGGGAACGACAAGAATGGAAACTACAACAAAACTCACGGAAAGGAAGAAAGGCAGGCACCAGTTCATACGTCTACTTTCGGTGGGTCGCGTTCCTTCTCTGATATGCTTACCGGTAGACAAACAGTCAACACGGTGGTCATTGATGAAAAGGTTAATGCGTACAAGGGTTTGCATGGGAGGGCCGCTGTGGCTCGCATGATCGATCTAGAGGCCCTCAAGAGTACCTTTCTGATCACGAGTGAAATATGTCCCGGTGGAAGTAAAATCCAATATTTAGGAGGGTTGTCGGTGCTAATATCGTTTGAAGATCATTCTTTGGCTACCAAGTTCATTAAAGATGCTAAAGAGATTATTGGTAGATTCTCATCATTAGACATGTGGGAGGGTCAGGTGTTTGGTTTTGAGAGACTCGCATGGCTTAAACTTGTGGGTGTCCCATTGCAACTCCAGACTTCTGAGGTGTTCGATGCCATTGGAAACTCTTTGGGAAGATTATTCACAGGGCTACAAGATCGGATGATGACATTCTTCTATCGCATGATTATATTGGTGCGTTGTTAGGCGATGGTAAACGGGTTAATAAAGAAATTAAGTTGTCGTGGAAGGATAAAAGATTCACGATTTGGGTATCGGAGGAAGCCGAGGAATGGGTGCCGGAGTTCTACAAAGCCCCTTCTTCGGAGACCGATGATACGTTGATGACGGAAGATGATGAAGGGAGTGAAGGGCCGGAAGAAGATTGCGCCGGTGGTGATGTGCCGGAATTAGTGACGCCTGGTGGGAATGTTCCGGTGACAGAGGATGTGGTCATAAATGGGGCAGTAAATGCTCCTATTATTATGGAAACGTTTCCAAATATTGAGGAGTCACAATCGGCTTTTAATAACAACATTAACGGAGAGGAGACCCATTCGTCTGTCATTAATAGCAATAATGGTGAGGAAGATTTTATCCCGGGTCACACTTTTGACTTTGAAAAAGATGTTGAAAATATTAATTCTATTGGGCCGAACAATAAAAATGGAATTGAGGCAAGTAATGTGGTTCTAAAGAGGAAGAAGAAATCGTTATTGGGCTCGACAAATAGTCCCAATTCAGCTTATTCGAGCAGCCTGGAGAAGACAAAGATAGGAAAGAAGCCCAAAGGTGATGATGACCCTTTTGGTTTGGACCCTTTCTTAGACTTGAATGCTGAAAACGGACCTGAATTGGGCCCTTTGGATCGTGACTCGGCTGAAATGTTGGATAGCCTCTTTGGAAGCTTGAGCCCAAATCAGCCGGATGATGTTACTAAGAACCAGAATGATGCTTTCAGTGAAGAGGTTGACGCCACAATTATTTTGGGTAACAAGCTGGGTGCCAAGTTGAATGAAGCTAAGGAATTAATTATCGGTTCAATCGTTAATGAAGGCGTACAAGGAGGTAAAAAATGAATTGTCTCTCCATTAATATTCGTGGTGTAGGGGTTTTTGGTAAAGCGGGTTGGATTAAGAAAATAAAAAATGATTTTGGGATTTCGTTTATCGGTATGCAAGAAACGTTAGTGGATAATAATATTCAATCTTCGGCGGTGTCTAGTTATTGAGGAGGCATGGGATTCGACTATGAGTTTGTTAACGCAGTGGGAAACTCGGGTGGTCTTGTGAGCTTTTGGGATCCTAAAGTTTTTACTAAGGATTCGGTGAATAAGGATAGGAATTTTTTACATGTGGCCGGCACGATTCTAGCGGGGTCGTTAAGAATTAATTTGCTTAATGTTTATGCCCCCCAAACGATTGTTGAAAAGCGAAATTTATGGGATAGGATTACTAATCTTATTCAATCGTCCGAAGGGTGGTGGATAGTTTTTGGGGATTTTAATGCGGTTAGAAGCCGGGACGAGTGAAAAAAATTCGGTCTTTGACTCGGTTTGTGCAAATGATTTTAATGAGTTTATTGATTCTGCGGGATTAAGAGAATACAATTTAAGAGGGTCGAAGTTCACGTTTATGTCTAATAGGCGTGGGGCGTTTACTTGGAGCCGGATTGATAGATTTTTGGTGTGCGATAATGTGTTTAATAAGTGGCCTAATGCGTGTGTTCGGGTTTTGAATAAAGAATTTTCGGATCATTCTCCATTGGTATTCTCTATAGTTGATACAAATTTCGGGCCTAAACCATTTAGAATGTTCGATTCATGGCTTGATAGACCGGGGTGTAGTGAAGTGGTGAAATCGGTTTGGGATACGTGGCATAATCAAGGAGCCGCTGATGTGAATTTGTTACAGAAATTAAAGAAGCTTCGAGGGGCCTTAAAATCTTGGTACAATAATTTCAGCGCAAACGAGAGAGAGGCTAAAAGTCGGTTACAAGTAGAAAAATAAGAATATGAAAATCGTATGGAGACAAACGAGCCGGAGGAAACGGACCTTTGGATTTGGTCTGAGTGTAAAATGGCTTTAGAAGAGATTGAATCACACAAGGCTCGGGATATTCGTCAGAAATCTCGGGTGAAATGGGCGAGTTTGGGCGATGAAAATTCTAGTTTTTTCCACTTTGTCGTGAACGGTAGAAAGGCTACAAATTCTATTCCAGGTATTATGATTGATGGCGTTTGGGTCACGAAACCACCATTGGTCAAAAGAGAGGTTTTAAAATTTTTTAGATGTCATTTTAAGGAACCTCACCCAATTCGTCTGGCCCTAGAATGCGCGGGACTGAAGAAACTTGCTGATGGCGATAGTCAAAACCTCACAGCCATGTTTACGAGACAAGAAGTTAAAGATGCAGTTTTTGATTGCGGCTCTAACAAGGCCCCGGGGCCCGACGGCTTTAATTTTCGCTTTGTTAAACGATTTTGGAGTTTGTTTGAGGAGGATTTTTATAAGATTTTGACGGAATTCCATGATACGGATAATATAAATGTGGGATGTGGGATGACGTTTATCACCTTAATCCCGAAGGTGAAAGCTCCAATGGGATTAAAAGACTATCGGCCTATCACTCTTGTGGGGTTGGTTAGTAAGGTTATTTCCAAAGTCCTTGCTAATCGCCTAAAAAAGGTGATGGGACAGGTTATCTCTGATGCCCAATCCGCATTTTTAGCCGATCGTTTCATTCTTGATGGCCCTCTTATGCTCAACGAAGTGATGGTTTGGTTAAAACAAAGAAATAAAAAGGCGTTTTTCTTGAAAAACGATTTTGAAAAGGCTTATGATAATGTTAACTGGCAATTTTTGTTGTCTATTATGTCTCAAATGGGTTTTCCTCCTACTTGGTGTAAATGGATTAAAGGCGTTTGTGTGTCTACTCGAGCCGCGGTGTTGGTAAACGGGTCTCCGACCTTCGATTTTAGGTGTGAAAAAGGTCTTCGCCAAGGAGATCCTCTGTCACCGTTTCTTTTTCTAATTGTGATGGAAGCATTATCATGGTTGTTGAAAAAAGCTCAACATGTGGGTATTTTCGAAGGGGTGTGTATTACTAATGAAGCCGAGTTATCCCACTTGTTTTTCGCCGATGACGCTTTGATTATGGGAGAATGGTCTCGAGATAATATTCAGAGCATCGCTAGAGTTCTTCGTATTTTCTATCTATGCTCGGGACTCCGGATAAATCTACATAAGTCTAATATTTTTGGAGTTGGTGTGGAGGATAGGGAGGTGGATAATATGATGGAGTTGTTGGGGTGTGTTAGGGGTGGATTTCCTTTCAACTATCTTGGTATTCAAGTGGGGGCAAAGATGTCACGGGTTAGCAATTGGAGTATGGTTATTGATGTGGTTAGAAATCGGCTTGCTTCATGGAAAGCTAGAACTCTTTCCATAGGAGGACGCTTGGTTCTCATCAAATCGGTCTTAGAAAACTTGCCTATTTATTATTTTTCTCTATACAAAGCTCCAAAGGCGGTTATTGAATCTATTAAAGCCATAATGAGAAGATTTCTTTGGTCGGCGAGTTGTGTTGAGAAAAAGATTTCTTGGGTTGCTTGGGATATTGTTACATCTCCGAAAAAAGAAGGTGGCTTGGGCATTGCTAAGTTGCAAGAAGTAAATGACGCTTTATTATTAAAATGGTCTTGGAGGTTCAAAGTTGACGGTAATACATTATGGAAGAAGATCATTATGGGTTGTCACGGGTCGAGTAGGCTGTGGGCTATGCTCCCTTGTAACGTGTCATTACAAGGGTGTTGGAAATCTATAGTTAAGGTTGGTGAAAAAAAGACTTTCTAATGGGTCGCCTATTAATTCGCTCTTTATTGGCGTTTTAGGGGATGGTAATACCATAAGTTTTTGGGGTGACGCTTGGTTGAGAGAAGTGCCGCTAAGGGTTCTTTACCCTAATCTCTTTAGAATCGAAAAGCATAAATGGGTGAAGGTGTCGCAGCGGATTTTAAGGGATAACAATGCGAATGTTATGAATTGGGATTGGAGACATCAACCCTCTTCGGACAAGGAAGTTAGCGAACTGTTCTCCCTACTTGGTGATCTTTACGAAATGACCTGGGGAGTAGGCAAGGATACATGGAAGTGGAAAGTCGAAAACAATGGGTTATTCTCTGTGGCTTCAGCAAAGAAGGTTCTCGCTCAACGTGAGCATGTTACTCATTGTTCGTTGATTCAATGGAAGAACTGGGTACCTCTGAAGTGTAAAATCATGGTTTGGAGGCTTATGTTAAACCGGCTCCCCACCGTTGCCGAACTTATGAAAAGAGGCGTTAACATTAGTGATCAAGATTGCAGTTTTTGCCAATCAGAGCTGGAATCGGCCCTGCATTTGTACACCGGTTGCATATTCACGCAGGAAGTGTGGTTTCGCATTGAAACATGGTGCCGTATACCGCATAATATTATTTTTGATATTCCGGATTTGCTGCAGGTCCCGGACTCGTGTACAAGTTCGGAAGCAAAGCATTTTCTTCTGAAAGGAATCGTTTACACTACTTTATGGGTGATTTGGAATGAGCGAAATAACCGGGTGTTTAATAATAAGAGCCGAAGACCTGCAAAAATAGTAGAGCAAGTTAAATCTACTACGTTTTTCTAGTTTTGTCATAGGACTAGACATAAAGATGTTGATTGGAAGGTGTGGTGTATTTGTCCTTTGGACTGATTTGTTTGGTTGTTGCTCGTAAGTCCTTATTTTGAGGACTTTCGAGCGTGTGTTTTTTAATGAAATTCTCTTTTCAAAAAAAAAAATGTATGAGAAAGTTCTTGTTAATGCTATAAATACTTAAGTTTTAACCACTTTAATTTATTATTTATCTTATAATCTTATAACTAGGTTATATTCCGTTAGCTTTCCAAGATAGACAAATCTAATATTAAGTGATAAAATGTGTGTTACGATTTAGCATAAAAATTAATTTACTATATTATGAGAAAACAAACAATTTTAATCATGTGAATAAGAATGAATATATATATATATATATATATATATATATATATATACCAAGTTAACGAACGTTTTATTATCTTCCCAACGAGTACCATAGTGCTACACAAAAAACGAAAAAAAAAACAAATTTTTTTTGTCAGATTTTGTTCATAACTTCATACAAGAAAAAAAAACATAATGTGTTTAGGCAATTCATTAATCATGTTTGGGCAACTCACTAATAATGTTCAAACTAGGAATTCTATTTTCATCAAGAGCATAATAGGATAAAACCAATCATTTCAAAAAAAAAAAAACACACCTTCAACACTACCGCCTCAATCACGCCCTGCAATGGCTGTTTCTAGCTCTGCTCCCCATCCAAACATACATCTTTTTTTAATATGCATTTTCATTCTTATTCACATGATTAAAATTGTTGTTTTTTTTTTCATATTATAGTACATTAATTTCTATGTTAGATCATAACACATATTTTATCACATCATATTAGATTTATGTATCCTGGAAAGTTTTCGGGATATAATCTAGGGGTTAGGATCAAATACACAAAACACTTTATCTAGGAAGGGTGAGAAGGATTGTGATCCATTGATCAAATATTTGAAGGGTTGAGATTAGTTTGTTTGAAAAAATAAATAAATGATAAATTAGAGGAAGGACATAAAAGGAAAACCACATTTGTTGACTTTCTCTCTCCACATGCAATGCACATGTCAATTCCCCCTATCATTTTAAAACGTCTATAACTTTTTCATACGACATTTTTTTTTCAAAAAAATTTCACCATATTAACGAGCGTTTTTTTATCTTTAATATGATAACCACATTGCTACATTAAAATTGAAAAAAAAATTCATGCTAAATGGGTTTTCTTCTCCGTTGTGTCTTCTGCTCGTTCATTGTGTTATAATATGCATGTGTGCTTTATAAATATGTTATTTATGTTTTTTTAGTCTACACATGATTTAACTTTGTCCATTGTGTTTTTAGTATGCTTTTCATTGTGTTTTACGCAAATGAGATTTGTATTTAGGTATACATTGGGTTTTATTATGTTGTTCATTGTGTTTAAGTCTATTATTCATTGTGTTTTAGTCTTCTTTTCATTGTGTCTTTAATATGTCGTCCATTGTGTTTTATTAGACTGTTCATTGTGTTTTATACTCTATTGTTCATTGCATATTTAATTGGTACTCATTGTGTTTTACGTTATCTCCATTGTGTCTTACGCAACAACTGGGTTTTCAACTTTTTTTTCCAAAAGTATTCATTGTGTTTTAATCTTCTGTTTATTGTGTCCTTATTATGTCGTCCATTGTGTTTTACACAATTGGGTTTTTTTTTTTTTTTCAAAAGTATTTATTGTGTTTTAGTCTTCTGTTTATTGTGTCTTTATTAAGTCATCCATTGTGTCTTACGCAACTGGGTTTTCAACTTTTTTTTTCAAAAGTATTCATTGTGTCTTTAGTATGTCGTCCATTGTGTTTTACTAGACTCTTGGTTATGTTTTATGCCCTATATTTAATTGGTGCTCATTGTGTTTTACACTCCATTGTGCCTTACGCAAGTGGGTTTTGAATTTTTTTTCCAAAGTATAACAATATGGTACTCATATTAAAGATAAAAAGATGCTCAATTTTATGGTATAATTTTTTTTTTTTTTTGAAAAAGATGACGTATAAAAAAGTTACGGACATTTAAAAATGAAGGTGGAAATGACATGTGACTTGCATGTGCATATGCTTTTGACAAAATTACCCCTCCCACTTGTTTAATCTTTGGACACATGTCATTTTCTAGTGGCTTCTCACACTTCTCATTTTTATAGCCTTTGTAGAATAACCCAACCCTATAATCTAGTTATTCTTTATGAGAGAGAATTGAAATAATAATAAGATTTTTATTTATTATACAGTAAAATAATAATAAAGATAAGATAAATATTGCAAATTAATAAATATTTTGTTAATTGGGTAGGTTATTTATAACCTAAATTTTTTTACGATAATTCAAGAGTAGAGATGATTTCACCAAATAACACGTGTCCCCCAATTGCTTTATTAATCTAATTTTTTTAGACGGAGTTCATAACCAATTTGTCAAGCAATATGAATGTTTCTTACTTACATATCTATTAATATATATAAAAGAAATGAACATTGCTGACGTGGCAAGCAATGGTGCCTTCAAACTCTCCATGAAACTGCCACGTGGCATCATAATTGAAAGATTTTAGTGTTTTTGAATTATTTTCTTTTTTAATTAAATTGAGTTATTTTAGGAAAAAAGAATTTAAAAATAAATTTAAAATTTTCTCTCTCATATTTCCTCCAATAATTTTTAAACGTTTATATCTTTTATATACATGATTTTTTAAAGAAAAAAATTACACCAAATTAACGAGCGTTTTATTATCTTTCCAACGAGTACCATAGTTCTATATAAAAAACGGAGAAAAAATCGACTATTTTTTTGTGGGGTTTCGTTCATACAGGAAAAAAACACACAAAGTGTTCATGTTATCACGTAAAATTAGATTTTGTGGGGAATATGAGTTTTTACTGATTAGAATACTATGAATATGCAATGATTGAGAGATTTTGTGGTTAGTTAACTTGAGCCATTTGCAATAGGTTATCACGTAAAATTAGATTTTTTCAACCCCGGGATCCTCCCGGGGTAATCAGCTAGTGATTAATAGTCAAAAAAAGATTTGTAGTCAATATTTATATAGTCTTCTTTATAAAGAGGACAAATATGCGTAAGTAGCAAGAAATTATAAAGTAAAAGGAATCTTCCCAAATCGACAAATTTATATCTTATCCTCTTAACCTTTTTCGGGAAAAGAGGTCCACTACCTCCAATATTTCCACAAGAAAACAGTGGACTAAATTCAGGAAAAAAAAATATACACTAATTTAAAAGAGTTTATTATTGCTACTTCGTATAAACAGCACATTGTTTTTGAAAAGTAAACCCCAACTTACGTTTACTTTGAAAAATTATTTGATGCACAATATAAACCATAAAGTGCCTACAAATATTATGCATACACACATACGAAACAGCACTCGAATTTCTTTTATATAACTAAAAGTCTCGGGCTCATAGGAGCATGAGTCATAAAGGATCACTCACCTTACCTCCCCTCGAACACATACAAGAACATGTAGGAGCATGCAACAATGTGAAATAAGAGATAAAAGTAGTTGAAAATCGCTAGACACACAAACATTGCACATATGAACATTAAAAACCATTGTCAAAAGCCAATTTTAGATCATATCCATAATTCATCCTCAAATTTGGTATAACTTATTAAGATGCTTTTAATTGTATTTTACAAAGAAAATGCAAATAGACATACTGGTATATTTTCTTGCTTTTTCTGTTATAGTTTCTAAAATGTGATTATAGTATATAATTAAAAAAAAAATTATATTGTGTGATGGTACTTTTGTGTCAAAAAATAGTTAACATCAAATTATTAACACCATGAAAATGGTAAATAACTTACATACAACCTCAAACCGGTTTCTGCCTCTCTTTTGAATAGTGTTATAGTCAGTATTTAATAGTTACTAATTAGACTATATGGTGCGGAATGGAGTCCTGCCACATCAGCGTCACGTAGACAGAGGCTCCATTCAATTTAAACCTATAATCTTTTAATTTATTTGATATTTTAAAGCCGTAAATGCATTAAAATAAACACATAATAAATTGAATATATAAGTGGGGTGCAAGTTTATGTGAATTCATAATATTTTCTTGTTTTTGCCTTTGTTTATTTTTCAGAATATGCCAATAGAGTGGTTGATTAATTATAGAGTGTTGCATCGTCAAAGTAAACACCGTAAACCATGATGGGATCATCGGACACCGAATATTATTAAATAAAACCGTTATGTAGATTCAATTTTCTTTTTTAATGGAATGGTACGACTTAAAATCAACGTCACCTTCATAATCTCAAATGTATTATATTAGGAAGGAAAGATAATGTACAAAAGGCTTCTTTAACCTACAAAGCGTAAGAAGTAATCTCAGCCGTAAATTAGGGTTAATTGATGCGCTGACAGGATTGTAATATTTAAGCATCATTAAATAACCGATTAATAGGGCTGCAAACGAACCGAACGAACACGAATAAGTCTTTGTGCGTGTTCGTTTGTTAAGAAAATTATGTGTTCACGAACAGTTCATGAATACTTACCGAACGAGATTTTCTGTTCATGTTCGTTTGTTAAGAAAACACTCATGTTCGTGTTCGTTTGTTAGTTTTGTTCATGAACGCACACCAACACAAACGGACATTAATGAACACAAACAACTGTTCATGAACACAAAGAAGCGTTCACGAACGGAAACAAATACAAACGAACATATATTAACTTTTGAATAACATAGAATTCACACACATTAAGACATTAGCTAGATCCACCCAAAATATAACCTAATTTTCCAAACATACTTTGTAGTGGAGAAGGGCGTTGGAGGTGGATAGCAGAAGGCGTTGGAGGTGGAAGGCATCAATGCTAGAACATGAAAACATATAATGAGTTTGGATACAAAAAGTAGGTTTATTATCTCATATAGTAATATATTTACCTCATATATATATATATATATATATATATATATATATATATTATTTATTGGGTAAAATAAATAAAAATAAAAGGATATAAAAAAGTATAAAAATTAAAAACATTAATAAACTATCAAACACAAACGAACATAAACGAACGAACGCGACAACTGTTCATGTTCGTTCGTTTAACTAAACGAATGGAATTTTTTGTTCGTGTTCGTTCATTTATTAAATGAACGAACAAGGACGAACTTCCCGCCAAACGGTTCATGAACTGTTCGCTGAAAGTTCAGTTCGTTTGCAGCCCTACCGATTAACATAGAAAGAGTATTTTAGTCCAATTGCAAAACCAAATTTAAGGTGAAGTAAAATTGTATTGCTTGTTAATTAGTTTTAGGTCCCACGGATGGCGGCAATGAAGAAACAGATAGCTATACCTCCTATACAGGATGATAACACCATGTTTACACAGAAACTATCCTTCACTAGTAGCCTTATAGAACTGGATCGACCTGCAAACACAGCAAGAGTTGGGTAGGGAGACGACTACATAGTGGTAGTTGATTATGACAAAAACAGGGGTGAATAGAGATACTATCAATGATAGCTCTTTGGGTTAGCAAAAAGTGTCCCCTCTATTGGAGATGTCATCCCTTATATAGAGGTAAACATATGCCACCATTACCCAAAACCCTAATCGTAATGGGCCAGGGCCCGATTAGGGTTGTCTCCACTACCCTATATTATATTAGTAAAGTAATTAAGTAGGGCTATATTTAAGGAAGCATTAGAACGATTACCGCTTTTACCGCTCCGCACATGTTGTCCTCCGTGATTGTAGGCTGGTAGTTGACATGTTGCTCGCTGCGCGATGAGTTTATGATTGCGCAGAGTTTTCTTCCGCGCGAGCTTTGACTCGGGTTCGGGCTTAACCGCTTAGTGGTTTAGAATCCAATCCCAACACCACTCCTGCTAAAACAATGCTCCGATTAAAAAAATATAATACCATTTAGAACATGCTCTGGTTTTGAAACAAAAAACAGAGCATGTTACTGAACTAATCACGCATGCTGCAACAAAAATAACACAACCTAACAAAATACGCATGTGTATCTACAAAAATCACTCAAGTATAAACAAAAAAAAAACATAAACGCATGCATTCACAAAAAAAAAGCGCATTCACAAACATAAGTCACGCATTCACAGCACATTCACACAAATTAAAATCACGCATGCACTTAAATTCATAATTTAAAATATCACGCATGCATCTATCTATACATATAATAAACCAAAGCCATTTTAATAACATGGCACTCAAAGAGACATTCTCTTCCTTGAGTGTGCCATGTGTCATCCCATGTGGCATTGAGATATTTTAGGAAAAAAAATAATTTAAAAACAAAATTGGATTTTTCACCCTCATGTTTGCTCCTATAATTTTCACTTTGTCTAGGTTTGAACCTAGGAATGTGTGCGGCATAGACTAGTTTTAAAGGTAAAAACATCTAAAAACACTAACTACACATGTAACATGCAAGTAACGCAAGTTTATGGAGTATCAAACCATAGAATGGTAGCTCTTAATACTAGGTTTATCTCTTAATATGTAATCAATGAAATAACGTAAAATCAATCTTAAAGTAAATAACTACGCAATTGACAATTGTAATGAAAGCAGTGATTTAACAAATATAACTATGGAGATTCAAATCAACAAGAATAACTGACATAATGAATGATAATACTTATAGAACTACCTCAACACTTAACTTGATAATAGTGCACGAGCTGCTTAGATAGATTAATGGTGACTAAGGTCACTCCTACCTAATCAGCGTTGATAGCTATATACACACATCAAGATCTAATTTGATAAAGCTATAATTGTTATGGATTCTTATGACTTAGGGTTTCTAAATCGGGTTCAAGACCGTTCTACTACAATAGTGATTTATTCAGATCCTTCTTGTAGGTAGGCTATATGTTTTACCAACTATCATCTTATGTTATCTATTACCAATTAAGGTTTCAAGCCATGAGGTAATGGATGTCAATATAACCTAGAGATAGAAGATACCGAATCTAACATGCCTAACCTCATAGAAAGAACGATTTAACCACATATCAAAACATCATAATCAACAGGCAACACATAATCATATACATCGTAAGATTAATCCATATTAAACTGCTTAACCGTACTACATAAGCAAACCAAATATGAAAACATCCAATCATTAACAAATCATCTCCCCCAGATAGTTATAAAGATGTTTAGCCGGGCATGATAAGCAAAAGTAAAATAAATACCAAATTCATCATCTAGAACAAGTTCAGAGATAAGAATACAATAAAGAAGTAAATTGGTTGGTTAATTTTTGCTTCCTATGATGTTAGATCTTTGACTATCTCGTCTTTTTGCTCGTTTCACCTCTAAACAACACATCAGACGCCTTTTTGCCTTTCCAGCCGTCAAAAAGTCTTCTCTTAAGGTTTCCCCGTCGTGTGGTATAAATAGGCGGTGTAATTAGGGTTTCGAGTCCAGTACGGTTCGTACTCATTAAGTGGAGCACATGCCATACTCTCATTAAAACAGTCCCGATGGTTTGGACTTATTCATGTTTTGACTTCTTTTTGTCGGCGACAGGTACATGTCATACTCTAGCATTTGGGTACGACGCGTACTCTCTTAAAAACTTCATTCTTTGTTCACATCTTCTCCTTTTATGTAATACATGCAAATCACTAACAACCTTTTACCGTACTTATTGTAACACCCCAACCGATGGCGGAAACATCGGGATGTCACGTATTGACGATTGTTCAGTAGCACATGGTATTCAAGTTTTAATTGAAATTTATTTAAAGTAAAATATCCAAAATTGAAAATACATAACAAGTCTTGAATGAAATTCTAATACATCAAAAAGCCAAACAAAGCATAAACTTCAAATTGTCTCCTCATGCTAACTCTCTAGACTTCAAGCATCATTATTTCCCGTTGAGTTGTAAAAAGGGGGGGGGGGTCAACTAGAAGTTTGTGAGAATACATAAGCCATGCCAAGCAATTAAGTTTAAGAATAAAAGTTTAGCAATTCATATGTCTATTGTAAGTTTAAGTCTACATGAATAAACATGAAGTGTAGTATGCACATAATCAAACCTCCGACAAGTTTAGGTCCATCCCGTCATCCACGGTTCACCTTAATATCACGTTGGAACGATAACAATCACCCGCGCTCCCCATAAAAGATGGTCAACGAATCTAGGTGGGATTGTCAATCCAATAGATCTATTATTGAGTATCGCCGGCTTGGCCATAGCTAATGATTATGTATGTTGAAGTTTAAGTCTAACTGTTGTTGTTGTCTAAATCATGAGGCATTAAAGTTTACAACTAGACATGTATGTAGAATTGCTTAAGTATAATGTTGCAAGTATAAAGAATTACATAAACATGGTTACATAAACTCACATTGGCTAAGGTGAATTATCCTCTAAGTGTTGTGAATGTATGCGAGGCGAATCCCAAAGACTCAACAACGTAGCTAGTCCAAATTGAAGAAATAAAAAAAAACAAAAAAGAAAGAATATCAAGCTTCCAATTCGCCAATTACAAGAGCTTATAATCAAAGCTTCAATTGTAGAAGTAATAGACTATAGAAGAAAGGTATGAGGGAAAGTTTAATCGGATTGAAACAATCGATTTAGAGGTGCCAAGTATAATGGGTCATAGATGGGTTTTTATACTAGTTTTGGATTCAATTAGCCATTAAAATTGGTCAACACCATAAAGTAAGGTTTTATGATGAATTGACTATTTGACTAAGACTTTGACTGTTTGACTAAGACTTTGACTAGGACTTTGACTATTTGACTCAAACCTCTACCGATTGTTGAGCAGGTGCGATAGCCTCTACCAGTCGTTGAGCAGGTTGTAGGGCCTCTACCGACTGTTGAGCAGGCATGATGACCTCTACCAATCGTTGAGTAGGTTATTTGGTACTCTACTAACTGTTGAGCAAGTACTTCATCCTCTATCAGTTGTTTGATTAAGTGTGCCAATTATTACACACATGAATTGCAAATTGATAATATGTACATGTAAGCAATCAAGTATCAAGTATAGCATACGAGTTGTAATAGAGTTGCCCTAGACAAGGTTAATGACTCTAGGTGTGTCTATAGCAAATAGTTTATATTCCATGAATTCTACTTTCAAGTGTTCAAATATGGTAGATAGTCAAATCCTCATGTATAACTAAGGATTATGTTTGATGCAACACACAATCAAGTTTCAATAGTTTGGTTATCATGGGTAACTAGCTCATGTATGAGAAGGTGAAGGATATGAATTTAGTTCTTGAGAGGATGATGAAAAATCTTGAAGCAGAATCAAGGTTGTGAGAGATAGTGAATGTGAAGATAGTTGATAAAGAGTTTATTTTATAGTAAGGAGATTATGTAGCAGTGTAAGTTTTGGGGTTTGAATCAAAGGTTAGAATCAAGTGTATGAGAAAACATGATTGTGGTATATGCCAAATATTGTAAAAATTTCGAACTAGTTGAAAATAAGTAGGGGTCCATGGGGAGTTGGAGATTAAATTTTTTGTTCATGAGGATGGAAGGATTTGAAAATTGGTTTAGTACATATAAAAAAAGTCGTTAAATAGTACAAACTAAATGAGCTTTGATTATAATATTCCCATTAGTTGGAGATTTTAAACATGACATTAGGTTTTGAAGATCAAGGTTCTATTAAGTGATTTTTAATAGATTAAAGCATTATATAGAAAATCGTTTGTTATGCTAATAAATAGAAAATTGAATTTAGAAATTAAGTTTGAGGACATATTTTGACAAAAACCTGTATTTATTTTTCCCGTAGTTTATAGGTGATAAAAATTTTGAAAAATATTTAGAAATCTTTAGTGTTGTACTAGGTGATGAAAATTTTGAAAATGTTGAAAAAGCTTTTTTTTTTTTTTTTTTTTTTTTTTTGAACCCCTTGTCAAGATCAGGCTATGAGGTTATAGTTTTAAAATATATAATATGTTGAGAAAGGAAATAACATGATTTGGGTAGGGTGTTGAAGATAATCGAACAAGTGGCTAAGATGGTAAGATTTAGCTGTAAAATTTTGAGATTTTAGAGCTTAGTTTTAAAGTAAGTGAGTGTAATCATTTATTCATTAATTAAAACGAATAAATGAAAACGTTGACTTATCAAAGATTCTAGATTCTAATAACATAGTGAAGACATGCTTTAGCCTATAAGTGAACACTCATCCCAAGAATTCCCAGGTAGGCATCCGAGTCCCTCGTCTGATTGGGATTTATGCGCAATGCCAGTCCTAGACAGAAAACTTAGAATACAGGCGTTCACCCTTCCAGATTGCACGTGTTCGTTATTAAAATCTAGAACTTCGACGAGATCTTCAAGGTGGTTCAGGCTAAACCTGAGGATTTTGTCCAATTAATCTAATGGTGGATCAGGATTGCAGCAGACGAATAAGAGTAATCACTTGTAAGGCTTAGGGTTGTATAAGGTATAGGATAAGGATAAGATTAAGGAAGCAATTAGGGTTACAAGTAAGAGAAGCAAGTACTGTTTAAGTCCCTAAGGTTATAGTCTAGATTATTTTCTAATAACCTAATTCCCTATAACCAAGGCTCTGATACCAATCTGTAACACCCCGACCGATGGCGGAAACATCGGGATGTCACGTATTGACGATTGTTCAGTAGCACATGGTATTCAAGTTTTAATTGAAATTTATTTAAAGTAAAATATCCAAAATTGAAAATACATAACAAGTCTTGAATGAAATTCTAATACATCAAAAGCCAAACAAAGCATAAACATCAAATTGTCTCCTCATGCTAACTCTCTAGACTTCAAGCATCATTATATCCTGTTGAGTTGTAAAAATGGGGGGGGGGGCAACTAGAAGTTGGTGAGAATACATAAGCCATGCCAAGCAATTAAGTTTAAGAATAAAAGTTTAGCAATTCATATGTCTATTGTAAGTTTAAGTCTACATGAATAAACATGAAGTGTAGTATGCACATAATCAAACCTCCGACAAGTTTAGGTCCATCCCGTCATCCACGGTTCACCTTAATATCACGTTGGAACGATAACAATCACCCGCGCTCCCCATAAAAGATGGTCAACGAATCTAGGTGGGATTGTCAATCCAATAGATCTATTATTGAGTATCGCCGGCTTGGCCATAGCTAATGATTATGTATGTTGAAGTTTAAGTCTAACTGTTGTTGTTGTCTAAATCATGAGGCATTAAAGTTTACAACTAGACATGTATGTAGAATTGCTTAAGTATAATGTTGCAAGTATAAAGAATTACATAAACTTGGTTACGTAAACTCACATTGGCTAAGGTGAATTATCCTCTAAGTGTTGTGAATGTATGCGAGGCGAATCCCAAAGACTCAACAACATAGCTAGCCCAAATTGAAGAAATAAAAAAAAACGAAAAAGAAAGAATATCAAGCTTCCAATTAGCCATTAAAATTGGTCAACACCATAAAGTAAGGTTTTATGATGAATTGACTATTTGACTAAGACTTTGACTGTTTGACTAAGACTTTGACTAGGACTTTGACCAGGACTCCGACTAGGACTTTGATCAGGACTTTGACTATGTGACCGTCTTCGCAAACTACGAGAACTAAAAAAATCAAATTTTCTAATTTAATCAATTTTAAGTTCCGAACTTGTTTCCTTCGGTTTCTAAGTTGTTTTAGGACCGAAAATTAAGGGTTTTGAGTATCAAGGTCTGAAACATACGTGCTCGGGTGTAGATGTGAGTATAAAACGTGCAATACTTTTACTTATAAAAATTATAAGTTTTATTAAATTATGACTTTTGGTCCTATTAAAATAGGAGGGTTAAAAATGAAAATTTTGAAATAGTTGAGTGACCAATTATGCACATTTATGAAAAGTGAAGGGTGCAGGTTGTCACAGTCTCCCCTACTTTAGAAAATTTCGTCCCGAAATTATTAAAAAGACAAGGTTGAGGTTGTTTAGGTAGAAATTAGGGCAGCTGTGGTTTGGGTTAAGGCACGACATGAATTAGCAAGGAGAATCTAGTAAAACGCTAAACTTTAAGTTTTAGGAATCCTAAAAGAAATACATAAGTTGATTGACTATATGAAAACCAAATGAACTACCAAAACTTATTAGAATTTCACACTACCTTAACGTACCTGTAAATTCATGATTACGTTCCGGACCGCAATCACCAATTTAACGTACCTGTAAATTCATGATTAACGTACTTGTCGTTCACGAATTATATACTTTCTATGCTTGGGTTCCGATGACACTTCATCATCATCCACTATAACTTTAAGGACTGTCTGAACGGTAGCCATTATCAATTCCTCGTCGTCGTCGGATGAGGAGTCCAAAGCGAGTAGATCAAACGAGTCCGACGAAACTTGAACTTTAGTCCGATATCTTGCTAGTATTTTAAAAAATTGAGAGTTTGGAGAGGATTTTATAAAAATAGGAGAGTGTGGGTTTGAGTAGAAGAGTATATTGTTGAATATATATAAAGATTTAATTTTTTTTTTCTTTATTACCGTTGGCAAACGATTATATTTAAAAATTTTTGTTTTGTTTTTTTTTAATACACAACGGTCATAAACACCTAACCAACCAAATTTCGCCACGTCACCTCACCTCTCCCCCCACGCTTGTCCTCTTCTCCCCGCCTCACCCTCCTGCCCACACCACCACGCCCCAAGGGGGCGGTGATCCGGCGCCAACTCATCCCTCCCGCCCCTTTCACCGCCACACTCCCTCCACTCTTATCTTTCCGAACAAATTAATTAATCATCCATTCCATTAATTTCACATGTTGTATATCATTTTTAGTTTTATTTCTTACAAATATCTTTGTCAGTGTAATAACTAATAACCTAGTAAGTTACTAGGTTATTATAAAAAGGTAAAATTCAATCGTTAAAAAAATGTGGATTTCATTTTGTTTTTATTTTACCAGCTTTGATTTAAAAAGCCGTTATTTTCCGATATCGTTGTTTTTTTCTGAAAAGCAAATGCACGACTGATTTTTGGAAGCATACTTTTCTTCTTTCGTTGCCTTTCTTGCGAGTGTGTTGCTTTTACCACATCAGGATTACTTTGTAGCTTATATTCACGTTAGATTAAAGCACACCTCAACTAAATGTGAACCGCATTCTTTGATATAACGTTTCATTTTTTTTCTTGCTTTTTTATCTTATCTATTATCAGAATCTATATATATATATATATATATATATATATATATATATATATATATATATATATATATATATATTGCAAAGGGATTAATCCTACATGTCATACTCTTATGCAATCTCTCCATTGAGAGATGCCACATAGGATGTGATGTGGCAACTCTAAACCAATTAAAAAAAAGAAATAAATATGATTTAACCTAATCTATCTATATCTTCTATACATCTAATAAAACAAAGTCCATGAGGACACTTGGCATTCCCATGTTGCTCCTCAATTGTGTAGCCTATCATATTGTGCCAAGTGGCACAACAATAGAATTTATAAAAATTTTTATTTTTTTAAAAAGCAAAAATCATTTATTTCTTTTGTTCAAAATTGGTCAACAGTTTTATTGCATTTCCTAAATTACATTGATCCTCATTATTATCATTCCTAAAACACAATCAAACCCATTATACAAAACCGATTATTATTCATCAAACCCTAAATCAAACCATGAATTCGTCTCCTTCATCTCCTCTCGGCGTCTCCTTTGTCACCTCTCCGGCGTCTCCTTCGTCACCTCTGTTTTTTCCATTTCCCCAAGCTCCTCAATCGTCAAACTGTTCTTGATACGTTTTTTAGAAAATCCTCTTTATCTCATCTCGGTTGTGAAGCCACGTTTGTGATACTGTGAGAGATTTCCGGTAAAATAGCCCTATCATCTATGATCGAAGACCTTGGTATGTTAAAAGCCCTAACTTTTATTGTATATATATGCATAAACTATACATATTTAACAAGAACTTAAGGCAAAATCTGTGGGCTGTGGGATTGTTCACATAAAAAAACGATTTTTTTGGGTTTTCATGTATTATTGTTCATTTTTACTAATTCTTTTGATTTTTGATTGATGTTTTATGGTTTGTGTTTTAGGGTTCGATTGATGTTTTAGGGTTTGATTTATTTCAATTCATGTTTTAGGGTGTGATTGTTCCAATGTTTATGTTTTAGGGTTCAATTATTTCTCTCTGTTTTGACTGATTTCAATTGATTTTTCAGGGTTTGATTGTGCAATCGTTGTTAAACTGATTAGGAATATGTTTTTAAGTGATTTTAATCCTTTATGTTTTTAAAACTGATTTTAATCCAAATGTATCATTGTATTCTTGTGCAGTTTTGCTAGATAAGAATTATTATTGTTATTATTATTATGATTATTATTAGATAAAAGCTAAATGGAAATTATTTTATTTAAAGTTCAGAAGCATGTTGGCTCAATTGGGGAATGAAAAGCTTGATGATATCATTCGACACACAGAATTATTAAGACTGTGTGATATTTCGTTAATCAATACTCTACATCTCGATCTTAGCTATGTTATTTCGGTATGTAGTCTTTGCATTTTTCTCAAAAGCATCACATATATATAGTTTCTTCTCCCTTGAATTGTTCAGATTTCGTTATGTATAAAATCTGTTGTTGCATTTGTTGTATAAACAATCTAAACCATCATCGTCTCCTCCAGCTTTGCTGATTGTTTAACTCCAATTTCTTCTACCAGACTACAACCACGATCTAAGTCAGGTTCGTATCTATCTTTCCCTATTTCAATCATCCAATTTTGATAATTATATATTGATATAATTTTTATTTGAATGGTTTGAAGCGTGACTAATGATGTTTGTGATGATGCCCCAACATATGTTTATTTAGGGTTAAGTCTTTGTTGAAAATTTACAGTTAAGTCTTTGTTGGATATTGATTGTTAAAACTTTTTTATTATGATTAATGATATGAATTTGTTTTGCGTTCACATAAAACTACCACTAGATGCCAACCTGTGTGTTAACATTTAACACTACCAAACTTCAAACATGTGATGTCAAAGATTTCAAGTTTTAGTCATTTAGACCACTGTTTTGGAGACCAGATCGGACTGGCCAGTCCGACCACGGTTCAGTTTGATATTAATGGTATGATATGATGTAGATTTTAGATCTCTGTTTTATATTTATTTATTTATTTGTTTATTTATTTTTGCAATTTTAGTTATTAGTTTTGTGAATAGTGAGTCGTTTGTAATCTCTTCGTCATTTTGATGTTTCAGCCTTTTCCAGAACCTATATTTGACCGATTTTAAGCCACATTTACAATAAGCAACGCCTCAAGGCTTTGAGATGTTTTTTTTCTGATTGTGTAGCGCCTTTTTGAATTGAAGGCATATGCTACTTTGTTTTCAAGCTTTTTTCTTGAATTATATTGCATATGCTACTTTGTTTTCAAGCTTTTTTCTTGAATTATATTGCATAATGGTTAACGGTGAACCCACATTTAGTTCGGCGGTTTCGAGCAAGACCGGTGGCTATCTACCGATATTTGAGGCTACATTCGGTGGAAAAGTACAATAGGAACGATGGCTCTAATCTACCAGAATAGTGTAGCAAACAAGACAGCGACGACAGATGTTTCGTTGGGATCTACTTGTGGCCTACAGGGCTGTAGCGATTCAGGGTGTTTGATGGTTGGATAAGAACAATTACGGGCCTGAAAGTCATGGTGAAATCGTACCAAATAATAGCGGCTCTGGGCTACCAAAGAGGAACATAAGATGGACAACAAGATCATTATTTTGGGCGTGATACTGAATTTTGTGGGACAACGCAGCAGCGAGTGGGGATCATTTACAGCCTGTTTGGGAGGTACTTCGGGCTGAAAATGGTGTTCAAATAATCTATGCGACAAACTAAAACCATTTGTCACAGGGATCCGAAAATACTTGAAATTTGAAGAAACTGAGGTAACACTCATGTTCATTCATTTGGAAAATATAGTGTTGAAACATTTCACATGGTACTAATACATGGTCACAGGGATTCGAAAATACCTGAAAGGGCTCATGGTGTAATGACACATGACCCTTTTCAATCAGACGATTATACAGGCGTCCAATTATCACGCCAAATGAGTCGTCTTGCGTCTAACCATGCGTTATGTGTTTTCGAGTTTTTTTTTCTGTTTTTTGCAAACACGTTCTTCGTTTTTCAATTATAACCTTTGAACATCAAAATTGTTGCAATTCTTATATGTTCATATTATTTTTTCTATTCAATATTTTTTGTCCGTATTTTTTTTTTCAATTATGATAGGTGGCAACGAGGTGAAGAGGGTCATCCATGGATTAGAAGTCAGGCCAGTGAAGTGAAAGTGCACTATATTGACTATTGAGACTCATGAAGAATTATTTACGTTCTATTCGTAAAGCTGCTTTACGGGTCGGCTGTTGGTAATTAACGTTAATCCATGTTTAAGATTGTTTTTTTTTAACCAATTGGTACTCAGTGTTATTGTTTTTTGTTATTAATTTGCAGGCTTTATCAAAGGCGTTGACTGTAAATGAGCTTTTTTTTTATCTAAAGGAGCAGTTTTCTTTGTTGGAACCGAGCAAAAACGGATCTATAAACATGGAAACATAAAAGCAGTGAGTAACCGGTGCAATTGTTTCTTTTTGTTAGCTCATATATAAAACAGTCTTGTAAGCGTTTTGTTGTTACAATTAAAATTGAGTTTTCTCATGAACTTTCTCAAGCCTTGAAGTGACAAATACGTGTACCCAAAAAATCTGAGATTAAACTTTTAAAAATGCTATGTTTTTTTTTCCCACAAAAGAGTTTAAATCAGCAATTACATTGTGTAGAAGCATAAATAGTCATATAGATCAGGAAGATGCCTATGTTATGTTGATCCTCTACTTCAATCTGTTAATGCTGAAGATTGTTGTTGTTTGTGAATTCTTACTCTGTCCATAGTCCATAATGCTGAAGATTGCTGTTGTTATATACGATAATGTTCACGACAAATATGAACAGGTTAAAATCAAAGTTAAAGATTTGGCTATAAACATGTTGAGTTGTTTGGTAAACTATGTTTGTTTTACCATCATTTCAAGTCAGTAGCTCACCTATATAAAACTGAATCATGTTACACTAATTTTACTAATTCAATGATATTGTTTTAGATTATCCTTTTTTTACTTGAGATACTGATCCAACATGGTCTAATTTCCCAATTTCTAATTGTGTTTTGTGTGCTGTTTAGGCAAATCAAGATCGGAATCAACAATACTAAATCTTCTACAAATGCGTTCTGAATTTAATTTATATCTCTTATTTATATTTTTACTTTTATTTTGTTTGGTTAATTTATACCTTAAATTTTATATCTCTGATTATAGCTTGACATGGAGCTACCTACATGGGTTTGAGCCATGGTGCGCCGAGGTCGAACCCTTTTTTTGATTTGGTAGTCGTGGTATAAGCACTTTTGGAATTTGTATCACTATGTAAAGATCTAAAAACATCAAAGTAGCTGGTATGGTACTATCACAAGCCTGTTTGGAATTTCAATAAGAAGTAGAAGCACTTGTGGTCTAAATAAGTCTTGGACCTGGAAGGTGTGAATATTATAATCAAAATACTTATGTTTATACAGTTAAGTATTGGTTCTAATAGACATTTGATTTTATAATATTATGCAGATGGCTTGATGTTAAAATGCGGGCTTTTGGTGATGCAAATCATGGGACTTATGTCGACTTGAAGGTAAAAAATCCATCTTCTACAGGTTCGGATATGGGTTGGCAGGCAATACTTTATTGTCTGTATTTTTAATTTAATTATTAAACAGTTATATAAATAGAAATTTAGTATCTAAGCAATCTATATTTTGATCAATGAATTTCGGAGATTTTATACTATAAAATGCGGTTTGAGCAGCGCTTAACCTTTTTGACCCGTTTGTAAAGTTAGTTTCCTTTCTATATGCAGGTCAGATAACGGGTCAGTCCGGTTGGCCTGCAACGCTTTAATGTCCAATTTTTTTTTTGTTAAACAACTGGCGTGTCACATACGATGCCATGAATATTACTATTACAATTATGGTCTTTCCTTTTTTTCAATGAAGAATTAATCATAGAACACTAAACATATCATGTTTATCCATTTTATATTAAACAAAATAATCAGTTACTTATAAGTTATAACATTTGTTTAAACAAAATATTCATTCAACCACTTTGATATGTTTGAGATATAACTTGACTAATTCATATGTTAATGGGTCAATGTTTTTAACAAGAATTTGATGTTTGAATTTGCAGGTGATCTCGGGTGACTTGAGTTGATATCGGATTGCTCTTAATAGTGGATGACAACAAGCCTGAGCGAGATATAATGTTTTGGGAAGTCATCCGTTTTCATGAGAATGTACAAAGGAAAACATTGGTTATTTAGAAAACTTATACTTGGACTAAAACAAAAAATGTGGTGTATAAGGAAATATTTAGTGATATTTGAATAAAATGTGTATTGTTTGCTTTTAAATTTGAATAAAATATTTATACTATATTTTTTTTAAATTTTAATAAAATTTTTCTACTGTATTTTTCTTATACGTTATACTACTCCAAATAATCGTACGTTGGTGAACTGCGTGTCAACACGGGCAAATATCTAGTATATATATATTGCAAAGCTAATAATCCTACATGTCATAATATTATGCAATCTCTCCTTTGAGATATGCCACATATGATGTGATGTGGCAACTCTAGACCAATTAAAAAAAATGAATAAATATGGTTTAAATATGGTTTAACCTAATCTATTAAATATCTAATCTACTAAATGTAAATATTAAACCTTTATTATTTTTTCTTTCATGTTTTCTCCCATAACTTTTAAACGTTAATATCTTTTATATACGAGATTTTTTTAAAGAAAAAAATTACACCAAATTAACGAGCGTTTTATTATCTTTCCAACGAGTACCATAGTGCTATATAAAAAACGGAGAAAAAAAACGATTATTTTTTGTAACCCGACAGGTATTGTGTCAGGTTTGGGATTAGTTTAAAAAAAGTGTGGGTTTGGGCCGGGCCTGGGATTAGGTGATACCCGACCCAATTACCCGAAACCACATACCCAAATACCCGATCATATACCCATGAATTTTTTAACGCATCACATAACACTTAGACTAATGTGTTCGATACTTCAATAAATAACTTTTTTTCCTTATTTCATGTTAGTTCTTTTTAGAATGATCGATTACAAACTTCCGAATTCATTTGACATTATATAATATTTTGTAATGGCACTAGATTTATACCCCGGCGCAGAGATTCGTTTTTTTTTCATATTAGAATATGATATTATGGCATAGATTTGTTTAAAATAAATAATAATAATAATAATCATTAATTATATATTGGCAAGTCATTAGTTATATTATCGTATTAGATATTTTATTATGTCATATTAGATATTTCAACTCGGGACGCTCCCGGGATAAAAACTAGTCTATTATAATCTTTAACCTAATCCATTAAATACCTAATCTACTAAATCTAAATATTAAACCTTTATTATTTTATCTCTCGTGTTTTCTACCATAACTTTTAAACGTAAATGTCTTTTATATACGAGATTTTTAAAGAAAAAAATTACACCAAATTAACGAGCGTTTTATTATCTTTCCAACGAGTACCATAGTGTTATATAAAAATCGGAGAAAAAATGACTATTTTTTGTAACCCGACAGGTATTGTGTCGGGTTTGGGATTAGTTTAAAAAAAATTGTGGGTTTGGGTCGGGTCTGGGATTAGGTGATACCCGACCCGATTACCCGAAACAACATACACAAATACCCGAACTACATACCCGATCATATACCCATGAATTTTTTAACGCATCACATAACCCTTAGACTAACGCGTTAGATATTTCAATAATTAACTTTTTTTTTCCTTATTTCATGTTAGTTCTTTTTAGAATGATCGATTACAAACTTCCGAATTCATTTGTAATGGCACTAGATTTATACCCCGGCGCAGAGATTCGTTTTTTTATATTTGAATATGATAACTTACAGCAGAGATTTGTTTAAAATAATAATAATAATAATAATAATATATTTTATTATTTTATATTAGATATTTCAACCCGGGACGCTCCCGGATAAAAACTAGTTATAAATATCAGTTACAATGTATAAAACAATGCTCATGAAAAAAGTTCTTCTTAATAAGAAAACTAGAAAACTGTATGTTATAGGTATCCAATATATCATATATATATATATATTACATATCTTAACGAAAAACCTGGTTGGGCCGACTCAATACATATAAATTTTTTCAGAAAATTTCGGTAATATTTACAATACAAAACGAAAAAAATTGGGTGGTCCGTGGCCCGGCCTGGCCCGTATGAAGATCCGCCAATGATCATCCGGGTCGGACAGCCCATCATATTTACCCAAAGTGCTTGGTATCTTGGTCTTTGGTGGCAGAGGGGTCAGCGCGATGCGTGGAGTGAACTTTGATTTTTCGCTGAACGACGGAGGGTAGTAAGGCCTAGCGAGGTCTTCTTCGGTGGACAGGTAGTGTCCACACGCTACAGTGTTTGCACGGGACTGGCTATTATCGCGCCTGAAGTGACTTTGGGACTCATCTGAGTCTTCCCTCCATATTCGGTCTTGCTGCCTCTCGCACCACCCGTGCCTCGTGAACCCATGCACAGACTTCCTACGCAGGGACGCGATGGATTCTCTGAGGCGCTCACTTGGGCTTCTTCGGACGACAATTTCTTGGAGACGTCCTTTAGGCGTTGTTCACGCACTTTTTCCGCATAGCGATGTTGTAGGGCCTCCTGTTCCCGAATATACCACATCTCCGAACTGACCATTGACATAATATTCTCGGTAGGTGGGCTTTGTCGCGTGTGCACATTCTCGGTCTCGAAATGGAACGAAGCACTTGAGTTGTTAGTGGCCGTTGAAGGTGAAATTGCACTGTGTTTTTTGCTTGCTTTTCTTGCCTTCCCTGTTGGTTCTCTGGCGTCTTGGGGCTGTGTTGGGCAGCCCCAGTAGCAGAGGTGTCCTCTGGGAGTGAAGGAAATGGAGAACTCATGGTTTTGTTTAAAGAAATATTTTGACTTTTTTGATGTTCTAGTAAATGCTCTTTACGGATTGCGCAAATGAAGAAACACCAACCAAATAACACTCGACAATAATAGGAAATACGAAGAGATTCTATTAACGTATGAGCACGATTACAAGGACTAATGACGAGTATTACAGGATGACTATTTCGACCAATCTTTCTACAAAACTTAGAGTATTACAACGTGTCTGTATTTTTGTGTGAGAGATACCGACCCCTTTCCCATTGGAATGAAGGGGTATCTATAGTATCCGTAGGTCGGTTTGTGGTGTTGGTAATGATTGACAGCTCATACACGTAAGCCCTATAGGTGTGGCCGTTGAGGGAATTGGTGCTGTCATTCTCTGATTGGTCGGTTGTACTTCCCACTTGTTCTTTCTGTCCTTGTTGATGGCGGGAGATCATTGAGCAGAAGAATGAACGCCCCTGATTGGTCCGATGTCCTTTTCATTCTCCCCATGCAGCTGTCACGTACGAGGTATCACGCGGGCCCCACAGAAGGTTCCACTAATTGTTCCTTTAAGGTTGTTGCGTGCTCAAGTCCTTATGTGAGGTCTGCGCGTGCGCATACTGATACATATCTCTTCAATTACGCAATATATACATAATGCATATGCGTAGTATAAGGTTTCTGGTTTTCATAATAAAAATGAATTATGTTATGATCCTCGACGTTATGTTATATAATATAGTCTTACAATACAAGTAAAACAAAGATCAAAGAAGAATATTATCTTAGCTCAAATTACAATTTACAAGCAATATATTTCTATTCTAATTGAATCGGTTATTTAGTTTCTTTTTCTTTTATTTGATATTACATATGCATACTAACTAATGTGTACCTATAGTATTTATCAATATGATTTTTGTAATTTTTTTTTAACGGCCAATAAACATTTCTGCCCAACTACTCAGGGGAGTCCTCACACTATGGACAGACCCTCACGACCAACTCAATGGAGGGCCCATACGTACCTCGGGCGGCTGGTGTAGTCAGGCCCGCCCATGCAGTTCCCGAAACCGGGGAAAACCCAACCCCTTACCCGCCCGTAAGCACGACGGTGAGGGATTGGTAAAACCCGAGCGAGATCAGGACTCGAACTCGTGACCATAGGTCAGGAGTCATCCATCATTTCTTATTATGTCCCTCGTGGGAATCAAACCCAGAATACCTGGTCCATTGTACTTAACTAGTTATAATAAAACGACTAAATCTTGATTACAGAGATCAAACTTTTAACGTTTCCTATTTCTATCAGCTTTTCATCATCCCACTCTCAGCTATCCAAAGAATAGTCTTACATCCAATTTTTCAAACCAAAATCTTATTTATTTATAATTCTATAAAAGACATCATTTAAGTTTAAAAATGTAATAGCTCAAAGCATCTCTAATGCTAAAGCAAGTTTAAAATCAGAGGCGTCCCTGAAAATCCTTGAAATTTTACGTACCCTATTTGAGCGGTAAAAAAATAGACCCCTTAGGCCCAAGTTTAAGTGTAAAAAAAATATGGCCCCAAGGTTTATGGACCCTGTCCGGTTGGCCTCTTGAGGCCTCCCCAAAGACGCACATGTTTAAAATTAATTATATAACATTACATTTATCAATCTGTCTTATACATGGGATTGTAACCTAGTTATCTATATATCCATCCAAAATGCTTAATAATGTTGTATTATCTTTACTATCTTCTATCTTCTATAATATATAAATGAAAGCTAATGAGGGACACATGACATTTTATAGGAGCTTCCTTTAATTTTTTCCCGCTCATTTTACTGGGTCATTTAAATAGGTTATGGATACTCCATCTAATATTAAATTATTTTTTCTCTATCATGTGCATGGCACATGCACTTTCCCCAATGATTTTTAAATGTTAATAACTCTTTTAAACGATACTTTTTTTGAAAAAAAATTACACACCAAATTAACGAGCGTTTTATTATCTTTCCAACGAGTACCATAGTGCTATATAAAGAACGAAAAAAAAATGAGCGTTTTATTACTAATGGGTTTACTCTGTTCAATGGGTCTACTCTGAAACAAACTTCTGATGACAACATCTGTTGAATGCAAACCACTGCTGTCATCAGAAGTTTGTTTCATCCTCTTTTGCTTGCTTCATCCGTGGATAATCATCTCTCCCAAGATGATGCACCTACAGATGTAATTCCAGATCTACCATTCCTACATAACTCTGAAGCTGATGTCGAAACACCAAAAACAGTAGGGAGACTAATAGTTAGTCAATCACTGGAGTCAACCATAGCCAATAAACAAGTTGAACGTGCAAAAAGGGGAAGGATGTTGGCTGGACCTCTGAAGTCTCCTTACATTCAACGCCAGGTGGTAATGAAGAACAAAATAACTGAAGATGAAAACATAATTGCGCAGTTTATATTTGCAGCAACAGAAGCAACACAGTAAGAAAAACCTTATATTACTTTAATTTGTTATTAGAAAAATTACGTAATGAATATTTTCAGAACATAGTTTATTATTTTTTGTTTTCCAGTCTATCTCTCCTACTTAATTATGGGTAATTATTATTTTTAAATAAAGATAATTATTATATCATTAACATTATTTTAAAATTTTAAATATGTTAGTTAATATTTTATGTTTATCTTATTATATTTATTTACTATATAATAGATAATTTATGATCACCTTTATTTTCTTTCTCTCGCATATTAAATAATATATTATTTAACAATTTTCATGTTTCTCTCGCATTAAATAATTAATTTTTATTTCCCCCTTCTGTTAAATAAAAATATTAAATCATAATTTTTTCTGTTTATCCCTTATTTATTTTTTTCTCAACTATTTATTCTATTTTTTTGTTTATTAGTAACAATTAAATTTTTATTAATTTAACATCGTATAATACACATGTGTTTAACCTAACAATAAACAAAAAACAAAGTAAAACATTTTAATTACTAAATAGTACATCAAAGTTTAAATTTTTAAAGGCATACATTAACGACTGTATAGTTACCAAATTATATTACATTTATTCAACACTAGTTTATACCCCGGGAGCGTCCCGGGTTGAGAAATCTAAGTAAAGTGAATAAAATTAGAAGTATCTAAACTATAAAAATGGCATCTGCCAATATATGATTAATGAATATTATTATTATTATTATTATTATTATTATTATTATTTTTATTATTATTATTATTATTATTATTATTTTAAACAAATCTCTGCCATAAGTTATCATATTCTAATATAAAAAAAGGGTAATTGGGTCGGGTATCACCTAATCACAGGCCCGACCCAAACCCACAATTTTTTTAAACTAATTCCAAACCTGACACAATACCTGTTGGGTTACAAAAAATAGTCGTTTTTTTTCTCCGTTTTTTATATAGCACTATGGTACTCGTTGGAAAGATAATAAAACGCTCGTTAATTTGGTGTAATTTTTTTCTTTAAAAAATCCCGTATATAAAAGATATTAACATTTAAAAGTTATGAGAGGAAACATGAGAGAGAAAATAATAAAGTTTTAATATTTACATTTAGTAAATTAGATATTTAATAGATTATGTTAAATCATATTTAAACCATATTTATTCCTTTTTTTTATTGGTCTAGAGTTGCCACATCACATCCTATGTGACATCTCTCAAAAGAGAGATTACATAATATTATGACATGTCATTAAAAATGCTTTGGTTTATTATATATATAGATATAGATATAGATATAGATATAGATACTAGCTTATACCCCGGGAGCGTCTCGGGTTGAGAAATCTAAGTAAAGTGAATAAAATTAGAAGCATTTAAACTATAAAAATGGCATCTATGTATCAACTTACATTAGATACTTTAAAAAAATACCAAAAGATCCATTTCACCTTACAACATCAACACCTAAAACAGAATATTAAGATCCCAAGCACTTCAAGGGGGCATAGATTGTTTAGCACCAATACATTCAGTCAAAGGTCTTTAACTACATACAATAAGATTTGAGCTATTTCAGAATATGGTAGAAAAAGAAAACATAGCAATTACCTGTTGTAGAGCGTCCCGGGTTGAAATATCTAATATGACAACATAATTAATGACTTGCCAATATATGATTAATGAATATTATTATTATTATTATTATTATTATTATTATTATTATTATTATTTTAAACAAATCTCTGTAATAAGTTATCATATTCTAATATAAAAAAAATGGGTAACTGGGTCGGGTATCACCTAATCCCGGGCCCGACCCAAACCCACAATTTTTTTAAACTAATTCCAAACCTGACACAATACCTGTCGGGTTACAAAAAAATAGTCGTTTTTTTTCTCCGTTTTTTTATAAAGCACTATGGTACTCGTTGGAAAGATAATAAAACGCTCGTTAATTTGGTGTAATTTTTTTCTTTAAAAAATCTCGTGTATAAAAGATATTAACGTTTAAAAGTTATGGGAGGAAACATTAGAGATAAAAATCTAATTTTGTTTTTAAATTTTAAATTATTATTTTCCTAAAATAAAGGCCTTGCCACATGGGATGACACATGACACACTCAATAAAGAGAATACTCTCTTTGAATGCCATGTCATTAAAATGACTTTGGTTTATTATATGTATAGATAGATATAGATATGCAATACAAAAGTTTATTCAACTTATATAATAACGATTTTTTTTAATTTTATTTTTTTATTACTCAGCGTATAAAATTACATTTATTCACCCCGTGTAATACACGAGGATTCAACCTAGTCTAGATAATAGATAATATATACTTAGAGCATCTACAATGCTTGATCAAACAAACCACTCCAAACCGTTGACACGTTACCATACCATATCATTTCAAAGCAAACCTTACTTTTTTTTCCTGTAACCCAAACCGTTTCAAATCTCAACCTCATCACCAACTTTTTCTTTTATTTAACTTATACCACAAACACAAAAAAAACACTTTTTTTTATTTAATCTTAAAGTACACTATGTTGGGCCCACATTGAACAAACGGCCCGGTCCGTTTGAGCGGACAAGCCGATCTTGGTCCAACTCCTCCAATACCAAAAAAACTTTCTCGCGGTCCATCCATCCATTACGGTTAGAGATGCTCCTATAAAAAAATAAATTTTAATGTACACTAGATAATTGCCCGCGTTACACGCAGTTTACCAACGTACGATTATTTGGAGTAGTATAACGTATAAGAAAAAGTAAAGTAGAAACATTTTATTAAAATTTAAAAGCAACGAATACACAGTAATTCAAATATCGCTAAAAATTTCCTTATAAACAACATTTTTTGTTTTAGTCATCACTTTCCCATCAGCATCCAGTATAAGTAACTTCACGCCTGCCCTGCTTTTAACTCTTGATAATGCGACATAAAGCTGGCCGTGTGAGAATACAGGATTTCTTAAATACAATCCAACCTTTGATAAAGACTGTCCTTGGCTTTTATTGATGGTCATTGCAAAACATACACTTATTGGGAATTGACGCCTTTGGAACTTTACTGGAATCTTGATATCAGATGGTATCAAATTTATTCTTGGAATAAGAGTTTTGGTACCAATGTTTCCACCTGATATGATCTCGGCTTCAATAACACGCTTTGCAAGTCTGGTGATTCGTAACCTCGTTCCATTGCACAAACCATTTTGTTGATCTATGTTTCGCAACAACATGACGGGTACACCGACTTTAAGTGCTAAACGATGGTTAGGTAACCCAGAAATTTTTAAACCATTAAGGACATCAGGAGAGTATAAGTCTTCCTGTGAACGGTTATTACCATTCTCAATCTGACATATACTATCAGAGCTAAGATACTCGACTTCATCTCCAGGAAACAATGCAAGAAGCCTTTCATTTATATCATGTACGACTTCATTTGTAGGTGCAAGTATTGCTCGTTCCCCAAAGTAATCCTTATCTTTGTAAAGTTGGATAAGTGAAGGGTAGACGAAGTCAATTAATCTAGAAATCGGATCTGATGTACCCTTAATAAGAAGATCATCTGGAATTTCCACATCAAACTCATCATCATGAATTGACTCACCAACTTTACCCTCACCTAATTCAAGAAGCCAGTTTGCAAATGCCTTTGTTTCATCGGATTCAGACGTGTTGTTACCTAAAGTTAACCTCATGTTTTTTGTTAAAGTGAGGACTTTGCAACTATTCCAAATAGGAGAAGAAGTTATTGATGCATTTAAAATATCTCTTCTACTACCGTTTGGAACAACAGGAAGGATCTGTCTAAAATCACCACCAAAAACCATAACCTTACCACCAAAAGGCAAATCAGAATTAGGTGAAGAATTTGACTGCAGGACGTCTTTCATTGTACGATCAAGTGCCTCAAAAGCATGCTTGTGAATCATTGGAGCTTCATCCCAAATAATTAACTTAGTTTGCTTCAATAAATCAGCAATATCACTATTGGGCTTTATACCGCACAATGATTGTTCAGTAACATTCAAAGGTATACGAAACCTAGAATGCGCTGTCCTTCCACCAGATAACAGCAGAGAAGCAATACCACTGGATGCAACGTTCAAAACAATTTGTCCTTTAGATCTTATGGCAGCAGACAACGTTTTCCATAAAAAGGTTTTACCAGTTCCTCCAAAACCATAAACAAAGAATAGCCCACCTTTGTTACCATCAACCGCATGTATGATTTGATTAAAAATTGAACGTTGCTCATCAGTTAAAGAACGTGAATAGGTATGAAATTCCTCAGCCAACGTACTAACTTGATAATTCAGCTCATCAAGAATCAAACGGTTATTTGCAGATGATATGGAATCATTATCAGGATAAGGCATAGAAGGAAACCTACGCAGGCTTGAGTTATTCCGAAGCAATTGTTTCTCAATTTCAAGCAACGTAAGGTTCTTTATTTGTTCATCAGGAAGAGACAAACCTAAAAACAAAAAAGTTTGGACCATTCAATTTAAAATAAAAGGGACATTAAAAAAAATTATTTCATTAAATTTGGAAATTAAAATTTGTTACCTTCAATTTGGAATACGTCTTCGTGTCTACGCATAATACCATCTGACAGATACTTCCATGATTTTTCCCAAACATGCTCAGGTCTAGATAAGGTATTAGAAAGCAACATCATCGCAAACAAATTACGAAGACAATATCCAGAACCGGTATAATGAGCCTCTTCAATAGCTTCTACATATTCTTTGTCATCGTCTAAGAGGCCAAGAGCATAACATGCATCACGAAATGTTGGTAAGATTTCTCCATTTACCGTTCTTATCTCCTCAAATGATCTAGGGCCTTTTACTTTATTTAGAAGCACTCTCAAAAAATACGCCTCGCCCATAGATGGATTAACCATGTGAACACGACCAATTGCCTTACCCATCTTTCGAAAGTCCCATTTTTTTTGTTCCTCTTTCCAGACAAATTTACTTGGGATTTCAATGTAACTTAGTTCACGTGCCACAGCTTCGTTTCGGTTCAGTTCCATCCATTTTAGAAACATTGTGGCAGCCACCGTTGGTTTGTCGAGCACATTTTGAATATTTTCTTTTGGACCATATACAACACTTTGCTCACCGGGCAAATGAAATGGAAGCCTTATAACTGGAGGGTATCTATAATGCACTTCATTTTTAAATATTCTCCACGAAGCTTCACATGCTGAAAGGAACCTACAATCAAAATGTTTTTTGATTTCATCTCTTTGCATCACTTCTTCACCTTCTCCATTATCTTCGACAAAAGCAACTTTAGCCATATCAGGTCCTTTATTAATGTATTTAAATAAATACTTAATTGAAGCGGCCTGGTTACACCATTCAACATTGATATGAGCTTGGTAACGCCTTAAAAGTTTTGCATTATAAGGGACCACATGTCTATTGTCTAACGTAGCAGTTCCTTTTTCAACAAATATCCCTGACTCTCTTCTTCTATAAACCGGATATCCATTTGAATCTAAAGTTGAAGCAGGAGAAAACTTCTTTGGAAATTTCTTGGAGCACTTACCGTCAAGCATGCACGGACAGTTCGGATATTCACGCCCACATGGTCCATGCATCATAAAGTCACTCACAAGACTAAACAACTCCGGATCAAGATTCTTATCAGGGATTTCAGCCGAAACAAAACGATCAACGTGTTCAATTGTGGGTAGCTTACTGGCTTCTTTAAGAAACAAACAGATATGAGCATGGGGCAGTCCACGTTTTTGGAACTCTATAGTATAGACAGCTGAAACATAAAGTAAAACAATATAATAAAACACGTTACTATTTAGAAACAACAAATAAGAATTGTATTAGTATAAATGAATAAAGATGCTAATATATGAATATATATTGGAGGTTTTTTTTTTTGGTAATCAATTTTACCTGCTGAAGTTTTGCCCAATAGTGCTTTTTCACGTAAATCTTTCATGATTGAGTCTAGCTTAACTTTGAATAGTCTAGCTAAAATATCTGGCCTGTCTTCTGGATTTGTCTTCTTGTCTTTAAGAAACCGTCTAATTTCAGGCCATTTTGGATTGCATGTGATTGTAATAAAAAAATCAGGGTATCCATGCCTTTTACAAATAGCCATTGCATCAAGATAATTTTCCCTCATGTAGCGTGCACCACCAGTAAAAGAAGAGGGTAAAATCACAGGTGTCCCTACTTTTGCCAAGTCAGTAGGTCCATTTTGGTTCAACGTTTGAAGATTAGTATAAGTTTCACACCTAAGTTTACTTTGCTGGAAACGGACATAAAATAAACGCTCACTCTCAATCATTGTATAAACGTCAACCAAAAACTGTTGAAGAAGCCGCCTAGCATTCAAAATCAATGAGAACTTACCAACTCTGTCCTGAATATGATATGCAAAATACTCTCTCATTGAACACTTTGAATCAACCTTCTTTTTAGATTTCCTCTCTTCCCTATGTGGTATATCAACCCTATAACAATCTTCTCCAAAGGGAATAAGCAATGGATACTGCAAGGCTAGATACGACGGATGAAGTTCAGATATACGCTGAAGTCCCTCTGATCTTGATTCGACGACAATATCTCTATTGTCAAGCTGCTCATCATTGTCTGAAAAAATAAGAGCAGCGATTTCTGACGAAGTTGGTAGGTTGTATGTTCGGCCATCTTTAGTTCTCCTACCAATAAGACGCAACTTAAGGGTAACTTCTGGATTTTCATGAAATCGATCCCGTACACTCCTATAACTTTTCACAAGCGCATTATTTGAGTCTAACATCGACTTCAGGTACTGAATGATTTCAATGTCAAGGAGGTCAGAAATATCCTTACACTTTTCCTTTTCCTTACTGAAAAGAATGAAAAAAATAAAATTAATACATTAAAATTTATATACAGGGCTAAAAAAAAGTTGAATAAAATTTGTAGAATATTACCTATAAATGTTTTTTCGGTTTGAAACTTCATTTTCAGTGTCATATATATATAACTGCGAAAACTTCGGTTTCGAACCATCATAAGGAAGAAGACCACCCATCGTGTGATAATTCTCACCACTTATTCTGTATATGAAGGGAGCCTTTCCACTATTGATATTTGAATCAACCTTCCCTCCCATTGAAGTAAAACAAAACATAGAATTGAAGCGGCGAATGTGCTTTAAGAAATATTTGCTCTTTAATTCTATGTTCTTGAAAAGGTTCTGATAATCTGAATTGCTCTCTTTGAAATCTGGAAGTTGTACCTTTCCATAACCACAACATAGCAAATAGGTTGTTTTTCCACAAACATTTACGCTTCTAGTAGCTTCTGACCTCCACAACTTTGCATTACACATTTGACATACAACGGTTTGATCACCATGATCCAGATAATCTTGCAAACAGAATAAATAAAATAAAACTAACTTATAAAACAAAAAAAAGGCTTTTAAATGTTTTGTAAATTTAATATTTACCTTTAGAGACACCCTTAAATTGCAAGCCTTCAATTGTTTGAGGTTCCACATTTTCTTCGTCAGATAAACTAACCATTCGGACAGGTGAGATGCAACGTCGATTATTCCTTGATGTATTAATCGGTTCTCTTTGAGCAGAAGATGATGCAAGTGAGACCATATTAACATCAGTAAGTCCACCTTTAATTAATAATAACATTTAAAAGTTAGTATTAATAAGATTCAGAAATTCATTACATTAATCGACACAAAGCAAATTGTACCAGATGGGGTTGGATAAGTAGGAGTTCTTAGCGTGTCATCATTTGAACACTCATGTGCAACAGTGGGTTGTTTTCGAGGTCTACCAACAGAACCAACTTTACGTCTTTTTGAATCTAGTTGTGCTTTTCTAACGTTTCGTAACTCTGTAGATTTTTGTCTTTGGACTTCAGCCACGGAAACTATGGATAAAAATAATATCAGGTTGTATATTCAATAAACGTTTAATGTTAAAATAAAGGACTAATGTAAAAATAAAAGGTGTATAACATAGTATTATGATACCGTTTGTAATATTGGACAAAGGAGTTCTTTGTGTGGAACCTAATAATACATAATGAAATAACAAAGAGAAAGTGTTAGAGTTAAAAATTTGTCATCAATTTAAAAAGTAAAGGTATCGAATATTTAAATGGCATACAAATTTATTACCAGAGAAGGATGCATTAAATGGGTTGTTGAAGGTTGATCTAAAGGATGGCATATCGATTGAAACTAAAGTACTTCTGGATGTTGATGAGTTTGAATTTTGACATTGATTAGCATTGAGTCTCATAGAATCCATTTGTAGTTTTCTGGATTTTGGACACTCCGTTGCAATATATTTATTGACTTCAATCGTAGAAACAACGTATGAAATAGTATTAGTTTTTATAATGAAATCAATAAGAAAATAGGATATTCGTATACAGTGAAACATGTAGTTTACATAAATAAAAATAACATTTGATAAATTAAACAAATGATTTTGTTGCAATTGTACTATAAAAAAAGACGAACAAATAAAATTTACTTAAATTGTAAATGTGGAATGGTAGTTAAGACTGTATAGAAATACTTAAAAATAGAAAGTGTTATTCGTTGATTTACCTGGTGTAGAAACATTCAATGTACTTTGGAAAGATGAGCTTTGATGAATATAATGGTTGGAAGTTTCAACGGAGTAACGATTAAATATTGTAGTTGGCGGCACATTTTGAATTCCATTATTATGATTGTTCACCTTGCATCTCTTTGCATCCAGTTGTAATTTTCTATATCTACGACACTCGGCCGCGTGCCTAACTTTTTCTTCATGGGAGATAACTATGAAGAATTACGTATTAGTTACATAAGTAAACGATAATATAAATAAAGACATATATAACTACGAAATAAGTGTACCGTTTGAGATATTAGATAATGGCGTTCGTTTGTCATCACCTTATAAAAAATCGAAAAATTAGATGACAAATTAAAAATAATAAATTTATAAATACATTGTATATTTATGCCAAAAAAATTACCATTCGAACTTTTAGAGAGTCTTTTACGTCCCATTTCAACTAAAAGGATGCAATTCTACATAAAATGCATTATAAGAGTTTAACAAAATATAAACAAACTTAAAATTATGGATGATAGGTTTATATATATATAAACATTCAACGATACATAATACTTATCTAACAATATATTATAAATCAACATAAAGTACGAATCATCATGTTATGCGAAAATATGTAATATTGAAATTAAAGAATTACATACCTTCATCTTCTTTGATGGAACAGTAGAGAAAAAACATGTAGATAAACATGTTCTACGAAAACATGTAATATTGAAATAAAAGAATTACTTACCTTCAACTTGTTTGGTAGAAAGTAGAGAAAATATACAAAAGCAAAGATGAACTCTTGAATATTTGAGTCTTCTGATTTGTCTGTAAGAATGAATGGATTCGTTTATATGAAATGTTGGTTTGATTTATAGTAGTAGGGTTTTATAGATTTTTAAAAACAGAAAAATTCTAGTCAAAACTGTTTTAATATGGTTAATTACTTACCATATTTAAATGAATTTCAAAATTTGAATTTTTTGCTGTAATTACGTTCAAATTTTTCGAAAATTTTAATATATGGACATGTATAGGTTTTTATTTTTAGCAAGTGTGTAATTACAAAGATTTTGTAATTAAAAATGTTTATTAATAAGCTTAAATACTTACCATTATTAAAGAAATAGTATTTGAATTTTAAAGAAAACGAAAAAGTCAACTTAATTATTATTAGTATTTATTATGTTTTTTTTATTAAGTATGTAATTAGAATACAATTGTTTAAAGTAACTGTACTATAGCAACTTTTGTAATTTTAACATAATCTTTAGTTATAATACTTAGAATTTTATATAAAACTAACTAAAAAAAACGTTTTTTAAAAAAGTAATATAATTAAGTATTACTCATATTTTGTTGAATAATTTTATGGAATGTATTAGAACTTTATGTTTGATAAATTGTTTATTAAAAATATAAATATGATAAAAAAATGTTAATTATATATAGGTGGACCTATGAATAATGTTATGATTCTTATAGATAATTCAACGTAACGTATAAATAATTAAAATTTATTCAACAACGAACAATTATTTGCCAAAGGTAAGGAAAAAAACATAAATGTTCAAACCAACAACTAATTCAAATGAAAAATAGTAGCAAACATCAAACAAACCATAATAAAAACCAAATTGTTTCAAACCATAAACAAACATTCAGAAAAAATCCCCAAAAAAATAGCAAACAAACGGATAAATGTTCTTATTTTTCAAGCTTTGGGATCAACAGGGGGATCTCAACTGATTTGTCGGTGCAAACTTTCTTATCACCCTTACGCACTTTGGTAGTAGACTCACTTGCATCATCTTCTAGACCGTAAACTTTGTCGAGGCTACGCTTCACTTCCTGCTCGTCATGGACCAGACTAACTCTGCAAGATGATTCTGGAGTGTTGTTATCTCCAACAGAATCCTACAAAAGTAAATGAAAGGTTTAATGTTTGATAATAGTAGCAATTTAAATTAAATTGCGGGAGTGATTTAATAGGTGAAAAGAACCTTAAGAGAGACTGCATTTTGTGTAGACGATTCAACTCCATCCAAGCTTTCAAATCCAGGTTGATCCACCTAAAAACATTAAAGGATTTCTATGTGTCACATTATATAGTAAAACAATAATAAATTTTTATAAAAGCAACCTATAAAGGAATATAGTATGGGAATAAAAAACCTGAATATCGGAGAACTTTTGTTCTAGTGAAGAAAGTATCGATGACTCATTTGTAAACTTGCGTATACTATATCCGTCTAGGTGCTTGTCAATATTGAATTGACCCACTTTTATTTTGAACGCAAACTTTTTGTCTTCAAGATCACGAAATTCAGTTGGAGTTGTTTTTTCTTCACCAGAAACCTTAATAACAAATGACATAAATAATATAAAGCAAAATAACTAATTTGTTTTGGACAGAGTGTAAACAACTTACTTGCTTAGATTTTTCTAAAAGTTGCATTGCTGACATTCCCAGCAATTTCTTTGCTTCACGATCAAATAAAGTAAGGGATGTAATACCAGTAAAATCCTGAACCCTTAAAGGTACTCTGAACCTACATTTACAAATTACAAAATATTATTAAACAAATTTAATACTGTTTTACTTTAAGATGTACATATTTAAGATAAAGCATACACTGGATCAGCAGAGACGATGTGCTTTGGACATTCTCTATTGGGGCAAACTAACACCTGTTTAAACGAAGTAACATCTGTTTCTTCATTATCATCAGGTAAACTTAAGGTCGGCTCCACCTTGTGATTACAGTGCTCACATCCCAAATAATACCACTCATCTTTATCATCGACACCCTTAATGGTTCCAAGAACAATGACCTGTTTGTTCACCTACAAAAGAAACAGGAATTGGTTAGTCTTATGAATTTTAAAAAAAACTTGTATATAATGATATGATAAATCAATTGAATCTTACCTCTGTTATCAACGGAAGATCACGAATAGTGCTGAAAGGGGTTTTATTCAAGAACTCATCATTAATATTCATACTACCAGACGATCCAAGAGATCGTTGCACAGACGATGATTCCGTAGATAAAAACTTTTCAATATAACTATAAGAATAAAAAAATTAATATAACATCTATATAATAAGTCAAATTTTTAGATATATGTAAATAATTACAGGATAATTTAAACATATCACCTTTTCTTAAAAGCACGAATATCGTCAATATCTTCGTTGATAAACAGGCGAGTTATATTGAACCCATTTTGCAAACTTACATTACCTAAAAAAAATAAAAAAGCAAGCGTTATTTTTTTAAAAAAAGTAAAAAAAATGTCAAACGTAATACAAATTGCAAGAAATGACAAACCTTTATAATTGGTAAAGCTACCAAACTGAACAATAAGAACTACATGGACTTCAGCTTCGTTCTGCTTGATGTACTCAAACATCTGCTCACTATATTCATCCCACAAAGAACATGACATTTTTACCCCACTACATACAATACATTTTTTTTTATTAGAGCATGCATAAATTCCAAACATTTCTTCCAAAGTATTAATCGTACAAATGAGAAATGAATATATCATGAAAGATTATGAGATAATAAATTATGAATGGGAAAAATTAAACACATACTCTAGATCAATCAAGAGTAGGTTCATTTTCATTTTCAATCCAGCTTTTGTTTCGATAGGCTCGGGTGGACTCCATTCTTCAACAAAGCCAATGAAATCTAAAATATTTAAAATGTTATCTCAACTAATAAATAAGAAGACAAATTAAAAGAATAAAAATATATAAAAGATTAAGGCTTCGAAAACTACCAA
Source organism: Ambrosia x helenae (assembly GCA_030844895.1). NCBI lineage: Eukaryota > Viridiplantae > Streptophyta > Magnoliopsida > Asterales > Asteraceae > Ambrosia > Ambrosia x helenae. Next base: position 107,838 of record JAUTDX010000213.1, read on the forward strand.
TCCTTTGTTCTTGCGAAAGGTTACCAGACTTAATAGACTCAAAAGAAGAGAAATTAAAACCATATTGGCTACCATCAAATCTGTTACACTTTGTAAGATTTGTTTCAAAAGTAAAAGATAATATGTCATTTTTAGAAAAGTGTTTAACAGATTTGTTATCCGCTAGTTGTGGTCTATAGATATAATATGATTCATTTTCACGTAGAAATTTTTCATGCTTCTTCATGTATCTATTCCACACAATCGCTTGCATTTTAGAACCCTGCGTAAAAAAATGTAATTAGAAGACATTATTTGACCAGAAAATATTCAATGGAGTTTTGGTAACATATATGTGACAAATGAATTGATGATATAAAATCTAACCTGTTCATCCATAACAACCATATCAATGCAAAGAGTTTCACCTGGTGTCTTTCGATTTGCTCTCTTCCAAAGCCTAAGTACCTTAACTTTGATTGTATAATTACTCAGCCGCCATGTTATGTCATTCAAAAATGTTACATTATTTGGATCCATCTGCCTGCACGTGTGTAATAGTTATCACAAATAATTGCGAACAAAAATATGTTAGTACTCGTGTGATATATAAATAAAAATGTAAGAGCCTAAAGTAGTATATACTACCTGCGAAATGTAGAAGAAAAAAAATGAATTAAGTTCGACAAATTTGTACATGTATATATAATTTGGTACACCAATTATAAATAAGGAAGAAATGTTTAATTTTTGGTATTGATTATATAAATAGAAATGCCAATCTAATTGATTAAGTTTAAAGGTTTCCATAATACATTTTCAATCAAATTAATGGGTCAAAGTTTCCGAAATTATGAAAATAAAAGTTATTTATTAAATCTTATTGTAAAAAATTCAAAGACTAATTTTTGGTCTATACAAAAATCTTGCTTGTCAAATTAAAACTTTTTTAATTTGTAAATTATTAATTACTTGTGATTTTAAAATAAAGAGAAAACGTTTAGTTTTGTTTTAAAATTGTACTGGATAAATTTAACATTTTTCAAATAAAACGGTTGACTTTGTTAAAAAGCATTCAACAGGTAAAAACACAACAATGTATGTAACCACTAACAGTTAATCACAATACAAAAAACAACCAAACTAAGGTGGTAACAGTTACACAGCAACACAATTTTAAGAGGAAAAAGTCAACGGCATAAATTTGGATGTAAAAAAAGATAAATTATAGGTTGATTGAAAGCATAAAAAGTAGTCAAATTATACATTGTTAATTGATTGTCTTTCCAAAAATCTTGTTTCTCAAGATAAAACGGTTTGATTATGAAAATTATTAATTACTTGTGAGTTAAAAATATTAAAAAACGTTATAATTTTTTTTTAAAATGTTATTCCAAAAATTTAATATTTTCAAAGAAAACGTTTGATTTTGTTAATAAGCATTCATATGTGTTTAAAAAAAAAGAATATCATAAATCTATTTCTCGTTAGACATATCAACAGGTATAACAAACCAATCTATGTAACCAATAACAGTTAATCACAATCCCAAAAACAACCATACTCTAGTGCTAAAAGTTACACAGCAACACTATTTGACCAGAAAAAAGTCAACGCCATAAATTAGGATATTTAAAGACAAATCGAATATAGGTTGATTGAAACCATAAAAAGTAGTCAATTACACATCGTTAATTGATTGGCTTTCCATAAATCTTCTTTGTCAACATAAAACGGTTTGACTTTGAAAATTATTAATTAATTATTTTTTTAAAATATTAAAAAACATGTATAAGTCTATACAAATGGAAAGTATTAAAACTTGGGACTTTTTCAAAAAAAAAGTCAAACTTACGAAATATTAGAATGTTAATAATGAGAATGACAAAACTTAATGTAATGTAATTTACCAATTTTAAGTTTTAATATAAAATTTTTAAAAAGTCAATTTGTAAAAAGTCAACCACTGTATTGTTTCAAAAACCATAAGACTGATATATTTTTGAAAATTATTAATTAATTATGTTTTTAAAATATTAAAAAACATGTATAATTTGGTAAAAAAATGGAAAGTATTAAAACTTGGTACGTTTTCAAAAAAAAAGTCAAAGTTACTTAAATTTAGAATGTTAATAATGAGAATGACAAAACTTAATGTAATGTAATTTACCAAATTTAAATTTTTATAAACAATTTTTAAAAAGTCAATTTGTAAAATCTATAGTTGTCTAAATTTTAATTCTCATTATGGCAAATAAATCATATTAACCATATTTACCTATTGCTAAAAAAAACATATTTACCAAATTTTTGCTAACTATTATAACCTAGAAAGCATATCAATGTATATTTTTTCAAAACACATATCAACACAAAAAAAACATATCAACACACATATCAACACATATCAACACAAAAAACAAATCAATGTATGTGACCGCTAATTAATCATCATCCAAAAAACGACCATAATCAAGTTTGTTAAGAGTTACCCACAACCACTGTATTGTTTCAGAAACCACCACGACTTAGGACCAAAAGTATGCGATTTATATCCAAAAAACTACCCACTGAATCCCATCCTAATTACCATCAACCCTAACTACTTTAGAGAGCTTGAACAGACCTCGTTTTTCAAACCAACGGAAATGCACCTGATCACCAGCCTGCAAATCATTGTCAGCAACAAAGACAGACATACCTTTGATGTAAAAACGCTTACTCGATCCCCTGTCTTCAATACCTACAGAGACACCCCAGCTATTTTGCTCAGCATCCTTAATTGTCAATGAGCGCGGCCTGTTCAAGCCGTTGTCCTTCGCCCATTGTGTCTTCATCCGCTAAAACAAATAATCATACATGAAATTTGTTATAAAACGGTTTATATAGCATCAAAATGATTATAACAGATTGCTTAAACATATAATACTTACAAAATGCCTGTCAACAACAAAAACAACTGGAACGGCCCAATCTTCTATATCGTCAACATCTTCATCCGATCCAGAGTCATCATCATCAGTTTCCATATCATCATCATCTGAATAGTCTTCTCCATCATCATCATCAGAAACCACAGCTATTTCCTCCTGATTAACTTGGTCATCCTCGGGCTGTTCAACGTCCTCCCACAACTCCGGAGGCAGGGTCAGCTTGTTCTTTTCAAAGATGGACAACTCCAATGTTTTCTGTTAATTTTACAATGAAACACATGAAAGGTGTACAAATTAATGATATAAATCTCAAACAAAATTAATGATATTTTTTGAAATTTGAAATCGACAAACAAACCTCGTTGTAAATTTGAAACACCATCAGATGATCCGCTGTTATGTTAAACCTCTGTTTCATGTACGGCCATCCCTGGGTAATGAAAATCTCATGACCATCGTATTCAAGTTGGATCTGGAAAACATGCCCTGCAAAGAAGATGATTTTCCAGCATACTGTTATGATTATGAACATCAAAATTTTAAAAAGTCTTATTATCTAACAATATATTATATACATGATATTACCTGGAAATGAGCTAACCATAATCGGTTCCATAGGAGGGTTTCGATTGTACAAACCATGATGAACGAAGGCACTTATATGCTGGAAAGTTGAAAAACAATGTTGAAACATTAGTACATATTAATGTATTTAAGGCGTTATGTCATGTTTATAAACATCATTTAAAAAACATACCAGCCGATTCAGATCACTGAGCGGGTCATCAAGTTTGCAGTAGAAATACTTGCCCGGTGCAGCTATGGCATCCTGATGGAAAGTATACATATTAAAACAGTTGAGCATTTCTTCGTACTCAAACACAAAGTGACAACCACTTGGGTAGTTTAGCGTTGTAATCATGTGCTTCCACCCATTGTAAAAAAACCACTTCCCAGCGATATTCATCACTTTAACTTCGAATGATCTGTGATCCAACGTATGAATTCTGGTCATGCCAGTAGGGTATCCATACTTAGAAATCCATTCCTTATAATCTCCGGGCAACGCCTACAAATCAATACAAAAAATTTTGATTATAAACTAATCTCTTGGATTTTCAGTTAATAAACATTATACATCCGAATACTGTACAGTGATCAATGAAAATATTCTAACAACCAACAGAGTTTTAACGCATACGAAAGGTCGCTTACCATACACACACGTTCTCTGCCCTCTGATTTAACCCAAAATCCATAAACCATTCTGAGACGACCTTTAGAGCAACTGTATTATCGGTAAAAACATATTAAAACATGATATCATATAACTGAAATTGAATCATTTGATGAATACATAAGTGCCAAATCTGTATTTTATTAAAACCTATTCAATTTTGAAAACAGATTAATTTTGGAAAAATCCCAAATTGAAAACTTTATATAATCGAGTCATATTTTTTGATGTTCATACAAACTTGATTCAGAAAAAACAACAATCTAATCTTCGGAAAACCAAAGTTTGACCTAACATCATCTATTTACATCAAAAATAAAACACTGTGTTAGTCCATCAAAATCCATTCAAGAACCCTAATCAAACAATCAAAAAACCTAATCAAACAATTGAAAACTTTATATAATCCAGTCATATTCACAATGTTCATACAAAGTTGATTAAAAAAAAATAAGAATCTAATCTTCTGAAAACCATAGTTTTTAAGAACATCATCAGTGTAAAATAAAAATAGAAAACACTGATTCAGCACAACAAAATCCATTCAATAACCTTATCAAAAAATCAACAAACCTAATCAAACAATCAAGAACCCTAATTAAGGGCAAACGAAGGTTTTCTTTGTCGTAACATATAAACACAACAATGGAAACATAAATAATCAAATCAAAACAGGGAAAAAAAAAACAATCAATCGACAAAGAGATTAGAAAAAAACGAAAAAAAACACAGTTACAATGAGGGATAAACATGGATTGATTAAAATAAGAATGAAAGAGAGGTTACCTTTGATTGGATATGAAAGATTGGGTCGATCGCCGTAAGCTTCAGTGATTAGGGTTTGGAAGGGTTGGTTTGTGGAGGAGGCGATGATATGATGTTGATTAGTTCCGTGTTTTTTTTTTTGCCTTCTTATATTTTCTGTTTTTTTTTTTTTTTAAATCAAAAACTTTATTAAATCCCACAATGAGACACTTGGCACAATATGATTGGCTCCACAATTGAGGATGAATGTGGGAGTGCCAAGTGTACTCATAGACTTTTGTTTATTAGGTATATAGATTACATAAGTCTTAAACTTTTGAAAACCTTTTCGATTAATTAAACACATGTTGAGAAAACCTAAAAGATATATCATCATATGTTTTCGAATATTCTTCCGTAAATCCATAACTCCACAAACTAATAATAAAATGTAACATACTAACATCCAATTTCCACAGGCGGTTGAATACAATATATTGTCATCTTATACTGAATATTATCAGTTAATATTATACTGTAAATATTATCAAACGAATATTTCGAATAACAAAACTTTAAGTATTCAATTCACCAATCGAAAATGTTATTGCCCCCCCCCCCCCCCCCCCCCCCCCCCCGCGTTGATGTCTCCGTCTCCTGATTCTTGGCAATCACGTTAAATTTTCCAAGGAACCCATCTTTGACTTTCTCCACCTTCACTTATATAATGACTATATAATGATCACCCATAAACCCAAAACCCCATCACCACTCTTATGCTTTCTGACTCATTGTATTACTAGTGAGTGGTGACCACCATACAGATTGATATTATTATTGTTTCAAGATTTGGTATGTATTACATTTCTGCAATGAACCCTTTGATAAACCCTGTTTTCTTACATGGGTGTGTGGCTTCCATACACTTTCTGTTCTTGATTGTCTTATTCATCTCTTGGGTATGGAAAAGATTCAAGCTTGATCAAACCCTGGTTCCAAAACAGAGCCATGGGAGTTTGTTTTACAAACAAACTCTGTTTTGTTCTATTGGTCTTGCACTCTTTAATCTTGTTTTGTGTTTCTTCAACACTTTTTATTGGTATAGAAATGGCTGGACTGATGAAAAGATTGTCACCCTTTTGCATGCTGTTGTTGGTTCACTTGTTTGGTTGTTTGTTTCTGTTTATTTACACACACTTGTTTCGAATTCGTCGACTGGACATACAAAATATCCCTTTGTTTTAAGGGTCTGGTGGGTGTTTTTCTTTACAGTTTCTTGTTATTCCCTTGTGGTAGACTATGTTTACTTCAAAAGAACTCATGATATTATTTCTATGTTCTTTGTCTCTGATTCTGTGTCTAGTTTCATTGGTTTGTTTCTTTGTTTTGTGGGGTTGTCCTACAAAACAGAGGAAGAGTCCCAAAGTAATAGTCTTGAAGAACCTCTTTTGAATTCGGGTGTCTCTAGAGGTGGAATTGCGTCGACTTATGAAAATGCGAGTTTCTATAGCTTGCTTACATTTTCTTGGATGAGTTCTGTGATTGCGAAAGGCAATAAAAAAGCATTAGACCTTGAAGATGTCCCTCACCTTGCAAAGAAAGATAGTGTGAAAGAAGTTTATCCGGTTTTATTAAACAAAGTAGAGTCTTTAAGCGATGGGAATAATCAAATCACTGCATACGGTCTCACCAAAGCCTTGTTGTACATCGTGTGGAAAGAAGTTGTTATCACAGGATTGCTCGCTTTAGTAACTTCGTTGACTGGTTTTGTTGGTCCTTACCTGATTGAGGCGTTTGTTCAATACTTGAACGGACAACGAGATTATGAAAACCAAGGTTTTGTTTTGGTGGCTGCTTTCCTTGTTTCCAAGGTTATTGGGTGTTTCACACAACGGCATTGGTACTTCAAGCTCCAACAAGCTGGAATAAGGGCGCAGGCTGCCGTTGTTGCCATGATTTACCAAAAGGGTCTGACCATCTCTGGCCAGTCAAAACAAGGGAACTCGAGTGGCGAAATCATCAACTTCATGGCTGTTGATGCAACAAGAATAGGTGATTATGCTTGGTATATGCATGATTTTTGGATAGTTCTTGTGCAAGTTGGTGTCGCGTTGTGGCTTTTATATAAAAACCTAGGGCTAGCCTTCATTGCTTCGCTAGTCGCTACAGTTCTTGTGTTGTTGGCCAATCTTCCACTTGGAAACATCCAAGAAAAACTTCAAGATGACTTGATGAAATCTAAAGATAAACGGATGAAATCAACATCCGAAATCTTGAGAAACATGAGGATTCTTAAACTTCAAGGTTGGGAAATGAAGTTTTTGTCGAAAGTCACCAAACTCAGAGATGAAGAAGAAGGTGCATTGAAGAAGTATATGTATACATTATCCATGACTTCGTTTGTCTTCTGGGGTGCTCCAATTGTTGTTGCCGTTGCCACTTTTGCGACATGTTTATTTATTGGTATCCCTCTTGAATCAGGAAAAGTACTTTCCGCACTTGCCACTTTCAAGATACTTCAAGAGCCGATTTACAATCTTCCTGACTCGATATCAGTGTTTTTCCAAACTAAAGTCTCGCTTGATCGAATTGCCACATATCTTCGACTCAACGACATTGATTCTAGTGCTGTTAATAAGATTGCACAAGGTAGTTCTGAAACCGCTGTTGAGATCATAGATGGTAATTTTTCTTGGGATGCAAATGCATCTTCTAACCCAACTTTGAAGGATATAAACATCAGAGTGAATCATGGGATGCGCGTTGCTGTCTGTGGGACCGTTGGGTCAGGGAAATCGAGCTTATTGTCTTGTATTTTAGGCGAGGTGTCAAAGATATCAGGAAGTGTGAAAGTTGAAGGATCAAAGGCATATGTAGCTCAATCTGCATGGATACAAAGTGGTAAGATTGAAGATAACATCTTGTTTGGTAAGGAGATGGATAGAGAGAGGTATGAGAAGGTTCTAGAAGCATGTTCTTTGAAGAAAGACCTTGAAATCCTCTCCTTCGGTGATCAAACTGTTATCGGGGAGCGAGGGATCAATTTGAGCGGGGGTCAAAAACAGAGGATACAAATTGCTCGGGCTCTTTATCAAGATGCTGATATATATCTTTTTGATGACCCTTTAGTGCTGTTGATGCTCATACAGGAAGTCATTTGTTCAAAGTAAGTGTGTTTTGTTTGTGTTTTTTACCGTAGATAAAGATTTTGATCACATTATTTAAGTGTGTCTGCTGCACTTTTTTTAATAACAGGAATGCTTGCTGCAATTTTTGGACTCGAAGACGGTGATTTACATAACACATCAAGTGGAATTCTTACCTCCTGCAGATCTTATCCTGGTTAGCTGTCTAATTCTTTGCTTTGCTTTCACAGTTTCATTTAGTTTGTACATATGAGCAGGGTAACGGGTCGTTTTACACTTCTAGATACACCTCACAAAACAGGCAGGGTGGGTAGAGCAGGGTAACGGGTCGTTTTAAAAACGGGTCATTTTGATCAGGTCAGAATGGGTTTCCACTGGCTGGTGCCAACAACTCCGCTTTGATTAATCTTATTCTTGTCTTTGTAACAATTAGGTGTTAAGAGACGGAAGGATCACACAAGCGGGAAAGTACAACGACATTCTCAGCTCTGGAAGCGATTTTATGGACCTTGTAGGTGCACATAAAGAAGCCTTATCAGCCATTGATTCCATGGGGACATCCGTTAAAGAAGACAACGATAGTTCCAAGAAGATCACAAACGATGACCAAAACGGTAAATCAGATGATTCGCCGGCTACAAAAGCGCAACTTGTTCAAGAAGAAGAACGCGAAAAAGGAAGAGTTGGTTTCTCAGTCTACTGGAAATACATAACAACGGCTTACGGTGGGGCACTTGCACCTTTTATATTACTTACAGTAATCCTCTTCCAAGTACTGCAAATTGGAAGCAATTACTGGATGGCTTGGGCATCCCCAGTGTCAGCAAGTGATCCAGCCCCGGTTACTAGCTCGACCCTAATCATTGTTTATGTAGCTTTATCAGCTGGTTGTGCTATATGTGTACTTGCAAGAGGCTTGCTTATTGCAACCATGGCATATAAAGCCGCCACTGTACTCTTCCACCAAATGCACTTGGCCATTTTCCGCTCACCCATGTCTTTCTTTGACTCAACTCCAACCGGACGGATACTAAATAGAGTAAGCTAGCAAACCTCTTCTCCCCACAAAACACACACACACAAAATTTGCACCATATATATTTTTTTTACAAATGTTTTGCTTTATATCTATAGGCATCTACAGACCAAAGTGCAGTGGACTTGCAAATTCCTTATCAAGTGGCATCATTTGTGTTTGCAATCATTCAACTTCTTGGCATCATTGCAGTTATGTCACAATGTGCTTGGCAAGTGATCATTATTTTCATCCCTGTTGCGGGAATGTGCGTCTGGTTACAGCAATATTACTTGCCATCAGCAAGAGAAATGGCACGACTAGGTGGGGTGTGTAAAGGTCCAGTGATACAGAATTTTTCTGAAACAATATCGGGATCAACGACCATTAGAAGCTTTGATCAACAAGCCAGATTCCAGGGCACGAACCTAAAACTGAGTGACGATTTTTCAAGGACGAAGTTTCATGCTGCTGCAGCTATGGAATGGTTGGGCATACGTTTGGATATGCTGTCTTCGTTTACATTTGCTGTGTTCTTAATTTTCTTGGTTTCTATCCCTGAGGGAACCATTAATCCAAGTAAGTCTTTTCGTCCTTAGATTGTGCATTAATCAATAGTGAAGATTGAAGAATATCTGAGTGCTTTAATCTTAAACTTCTATATTTATCAAGGTATTGCTGGATTGGCTGCTACTTATGGGCTTACTTTGAATAACCTACAAGGGTGGGCTGTATGGACTTTAACCAACCTTGAAAACAAAATTATTTCGGTTGAAAGAATATTTCAGTACTCTTCTATCCCGAGTGAACCTCCTCTCGTTATAGAATCGAATAGGCCTGATGATCAGTGGCCGTCACAAGGAGAAGTTGATATACGTCATCTGCAGGTACTTAAATCATACACTTGTTTGCCATTTTTTTCTTTGTTGTATAAATGTCCTAAATCATACACTTTTTGGCATTATTAAATTAGATCTAATATTTTTTTACAGGTTCGGTATGCACCACATATGCCACTTGTGTTGCGAGGTCTTACGTGCACTTTCAGTGGGGGAAAGAAAACTGGGATTGTAGGAAGAACCGTAGCGGGAAGTCAACTCTTATACAAACACTCTTCCGTCTTGTGGAGCCTGCGGCTGGACAGATTCTGATAGATGGAATTAACATATTAACAATCGGACTTCATGATCTTCGTTCAAGATTGAGCATAATTCCTCAGGATCCAACCATGTTTGAAGGAACTATCCGAAGCAACTTGGATCCCCTTGAAGAGTATACAGATGATCAGATTTGGGAGGTAGTTAAATTGCATTACATCGGCTTGTTTGCTTCAAAATGTTACGGTGCTACAATCTAACAGTATTTGTTAATGCAGGCTCTTGATAAATGCCAACTTGGAGAAGAAGTGAGGAGTAAGGAAGGGAAGCTTGACTCACCAGGTCTGTTTCATAGTCTTTGCATTAAATGTTTTTCTTATATTTACAAAAATATTATTCAAATCTTTTCATTCTCCTATAATAAAAAAAAAGAGTGGAGAAAAAGAATTTCATGTTAGTAATCCCTAACTGCCTATTTTGACCCGTTAACCAGCTCACCCAAATCATTATCTTTCTACATTTAGTATTTACTTATCAGTTTCACATAAATTGGTATAGTTACGGAGAACGGAGAGAACTGGAGTGTGGGTCAAAGGCAGCTGGTGTGTCTCGGGCGTGTGTTGCTCAAAAAGAGCAAAGTCTTGGTACTTGACGAAGCTACTGCATCAGTAGACACTGCAACTGATGGAATGATTCAGCAAACACTCGGGAAACACTTTACAGACTCAACTGTGATAATGATTGCGCATCGTATCACCTCTGTCCTTGATAGTGACATGGTTTTGGTTCTAGAACAAGGTTTGTTAGGAACGTTTGGTGTCATCTGTTGGGTTAAATTAAGTCTGATCTAAGTTATTTATCTATTTTTTTTTGTATGCAGGTCTGATTGAAGAATATGATTCTCCAACAAAGTTGATGGAAGATAAATCATCTTCATTTGCAAAGCTTGTTGCCGAGTATAGTATGCGATCTAGTTCCAGTTATGAAAACTTAGCATCAACATAATATGTTTGTATCGAAGGTCGTCTAATCTTGATTTCTAATGAAATTGTCTGATCCCGGAAGCTAATGGGCAATATATGGATGCTACAATAACCTTGTTATATTTTCTCAGGTTTCTGAATTTTTGATGATTGTAAGCATAAGTAGTTTCTTGTTGTAAGTCGTAAAAGTTACTTTTAAAAATGATTTTTAGATGATCAAGTGTTATGTTGCTGGCGTATAGTTAATGTTTGTTGGATAACCATTTTGGAGATCCGAAGCGTAAAGTTTAGGCCCTTTTTTCATGATGTTTTTTCAGCATCCATTGTTCTATAGAAAAACAGTCAACAGAACTATAGCTTGATATCGATTGAAATCAAACCATATAATTGTATTGAACGAATAATAATAGAGATTATGGTTTAAATAGACAAATAAGTTACATTCTAAACCCTCTATTATTAACTAATTATAACTTAATCATTAAGTCTAACATTCCCTCTCAAGTTGAGGGCGGAGAACGACTTGCAACTTGGACCATAATTCCATAAATCGTTGAGAAGATAACGGCTTCGTAATTAAATACATCAGCAATTTGATCATAAGTAGATATGAACTTCACATTTAGTTTTCCTTAAGCAACTTGTTCACGTACAAAATGAGATTGTCACACCTAAGCGTTGGAGATTGGTAAAGTACTCCAAGTTCCTGAAGAAGAGACCTAAGCCAGATTAGTTCGGTAACAGTGTCAGCAATGGCCTTGTATTCGGATTCTGTAGATGACCGAGAGACAGTTTTTTGTTTTCTAGCAGCCCATGAGACAAGGTTAGAGCCTAAGTAAATAGCAAATCCCCCCATGGAGCGACGATCAATAGGGCAACCAGCCCAGTCAGAATCCGATTAGGCTTGAATCTTTTGACGCCAGTGAGAATCAGAGAAGGCGTGTAACCGTGAGCCTGTGTCATGTCAGAATAGTAAACCAAGTTTATTGTGCCTTGAAGATAGCGTAAGATACGTTTCACAGCTGCCCAATGATTTTCAGTAGGGGCATGCATGAATTGACACACTTTGTTCATTGCAAACGCAATATCAGGTCGAGACAATGTTGCGTACTGAAGAGCCCTAACAGTTTGGCGATATCTAGAGGGATCCGCAAGAGGAGGACTATCATCAGGTAACAGCTCATGGGAAGGGCTTATAGGAGACGCGACAGGCTTACAATCTACCATGCCGGCCCGTTGAATAATATCCGTAACATATTTTTTCTGAGAAAGAAGTAAGTTGGAGCCATGAGAAACAACTTCAATGCCCAAGAAATAGTGTAGCGGGCCAAGGTCCTTGACAGCAAACAAGAAGCTAAGACGACCAATAATATCATTAATTGCCTTGGGACGATTACCGATGATGATGATGATGATATCGTCAACATAAACAAGCACATAGACAACAGTACCCCGTGAGTTCAAAATGAATAGAGAAGGATCAGTTTTGGATCCATAGAAACCTAGTTGCTGAAGTGCTTGAGACAATTTAGTAAACCAGGCACGTAGGGCTTGTTTAGGCCGTAAAGAGATTTGTGTAAGAGACACACATGATTTGGTCTGTTAGGATCAACAAAACCTGGGGTTGCTTCATATAAACTGTTTCTTGAAGATCACCATGAATGAAAGCGTTTTGAACATCAAGTTGACGAAGGGGCCACTTATGTGTGACGGCTAAAGAGAGCACTGTGCGGATAGTGTCCGGTTTAACAACGTGACTGAAAGTTTCATCATAGCTAACTCCCGTTTGCTGATGAAATCCCTTAGCAACAAGACGAGCCTTGTAGCGACTGATTTTTCCATTAGGATCTGTTTTCAACCTGTAAATCCACTTACAATCAACCACATTAGTATTGTTAACAGGTGGAACTAATGACCAAGTGTCATTCCTATGCAGTGCTGACAACTCTTCAGCCATGGCATGGCGCCACTCCGAAGACCTGTTGGCAACGGTAAATGATTTAGGTTCGGTGGGAATGATTGAGGAGGTGGTAATATGATAGGCAGTCGGGTTTTAGTGGTTCGGTTGTTTGGGGTTCGGCCGTAGGTTAGAGGGACGAGTTCTAGGTGGTGGGTTTGGGTTTGCAGCGGAAGTGGTGGGTATAGATGCTGGTGTGGGTTCGGGTGTAGTAGGTTGTGTTTCGACAGAAGTGGTGGTGGTAGGGTTGGGTTCGGTTGTGGGGTTGGGTTCGGGTGTAGGGTTGGGTTCGGTAGGGTCATCGGGTATAAAGGGAGGTGGTTCAGGAAAGATGGGTACGTAGGATGGCTCAGGTTGGGACGGTGCTGGTGTGGGAGTTGGTTTGTGATATGGGAAGACGTGTTCATTGAACCGAACATGTCGGAAAATGTAAACATGTTCTGTATGTGGGTCAAAGCAACGATATCCATGGTGAATAGGGCTATATCCAAGAAAAACACATGGGGTGGACCGGAAATCAATTTTGTGATTGTTGTATGGACGAAGATAGGGAAAACATTGACACCCAAAGACGCGAAGAAATGAATAGTCAGGTTTGCGCTTGAAAAGGTGTTCAAATGGAGATTTATTTGAGTAAACACGAGAAGGAAGCCAGTTGATGAGATAGACGGCAGTCTCAAAGGCAAAGTGCCAGAATCGTGGCAGAAGGTGAGACTGGGCTAAAAGGGTGAGTCGAGTTTCCACAACATGACGATGTCGACGCTCCACCGTTCTGTTCTGTTCCATTCTGTTCCCTTGTATGAGGACAAGAGTGACGAAGAATGATACCAAAACTGGTAAAGAACTAAGTGAGACTCCGAAATTCCCCACCCCAATCAGATTGAATACTTTTAATTTTTGTTTTAAATTGCCTTTCTTCCATGTTTATAAAGTTAATTAATGCGAAACGAACATCAGATTTGTGAACTAAGGGGTAAAACCACATGTATTTAGAGTGATGATCAACACAAAATAAAAAGAAACGATAACCATCAACAAATAAAAGTGGGGCAGGTCCCCAAACATCACAATAAATCAAATCCAAAACACTAGTGGTACGAAAATTTGAATTAACTAAAGATAGTTTTGAGGACTTGCCCATTTGACAAGAATTACATAAAGAAGAGGATAATTTATTTGAAACGGGTAAAGAACAATGCGACAAAATAGAATGAAAACACGATCATGAGGATGTCCTAGACGTTAATGCCAAATAGTTGAGGATGCTTTGACGGCAGTAAAGGCGACTCTAGGAAGAGATTGGAGGTGAGGCACACGTATGGAATAAAGACCCTGTTCACTTGGACCCGTTAGGAGGGTGGTGTGTGTAGACTCGTCCTTCACAACAAAATAAGGCGAATAAAATTCAAAGAAAACATCATTGTCATGATAAAACCGTTGTACAGATAAAAGAATCTTTTTAAGGTCCGGTACATGGAGTATGTTATTAAGGTTAAAGGTTTTATGTGGAGAATATATTTTAGAGGAACCAATGTGGAAAATAGGAAGGATTTACCATTACCAACAAGTAAAGAGTCATTACCATAATAGGCTTCAGGATTGTTGATAGCAACATATTCCTGAGCAGAGTGGCCATTAGTGTCAGGGAACCAAGTGAAACCAGGAGGAGCATTGCCATCCGAGTGAGCTGCAAAGTTAGCCTGAGTCGTCCCCCGTGTCTGAGTTTGCTGATTAGGGCACTGTGTTGGAAGATGGCCTATTCCACAACGGTTGCAATGACCCTAGACAATGTTTTGAGTGGAGACCCAATTGAATTGACGACTGCCAGTGCCATTATTTTCCCTTGAACGGTTTGAAGGTGCCCGTGAAGCGCCTCTGGAAGATCCGCCTCCACGATGCCCACGGTTGTTTTTAGTGAAAGACCGGGAGGTATAGTAAGCTTGAGGTTGAGCAGAGTGGCCATTAGTGTCAGGGAACCAAGTGAAACCAGGAGGAGCATTGCCATCCGAGTGAGCTGCAAAGTTAGCCTGAGTCGTCCCCCGTGTCTGAGTTTGCTGATTAGGGCACTGTGTTGGAAGATGGCCTATTCCACAACGGTTGCAATGACCCTAGACAATGTTTTGAGTGGAGACCCAATTGAATTGACGACTGCCAGTGCCATTATTTTCCCTTGGACGGTTTGAAGGTGCCCGTGAAGCGCCTCTGGAAGATCCGCCTCCACGATGCCCACGGTTGTTTTTAGTGAAAGACCGGGAGGTATAGTAAGCTTGAGGTTGAGAGGTAGAGTTGGCTGTTGGTTGAAGTTGATAGCCCAATTGGGCAGCCATGAGTTGGAGATTATTGAGTTGGGTTTGGATAGCATCTAGGTTAGGTGGTGTGGGTGAAGAAGGGGCAGCCGTGGGTGAGATGACTAGGGCAGCAACCATGAAGGCTTGCAGGTTGTTTGTAGTTGTGGCAGTGGGTAGGCCATGCACCTTAGAGATCATGTAATCATGATCACTTAGAAGTCCGTGTAGTTCGCTGAAAACAACTGGTGGGTTACGTGCAAGGAGGTTTGCTTTGAGGCCATTGTATTCTTCTCTGAGTCCGGAAAGAACAAGCATCACTAGATCTTTGTCCCAATGTTGGCGAGAGTCGTGGCATACTCCTGTGCTCGGCATAAGTAATCGGCTGGTTTCTCATCTCCTTTCATGGTAATACGAACAAGTTGGCTTTTGAGTGTAAACGTACTCATGCGACGCGCTAATTGGTGCGTAGGTACTTTCCAGAGAGAGCCAAATATCACGGGATGTTCGGCCTTGAACATGTTGGAAAGATGATTCAGAGATGCTGGAGATGATAAGCATACGAATATGCGCATCATTGGCAATCCAAGGAGCATAGCTCGGATTGACAGTTGTGGTTTCACCGGTTGTTACGTGTTGTGGTGGGCATGGTATAGTGCCATCAACATAACCGAATAGGTTGTGAGAGGTCAGAAATGGTTCAACGATGGATCTCCAATATCCATAGTTAGTGGGTTTGAGGGTAAAAGCAAACTTGTGGGAGAAGTGGGTAGTATTTTCTTGATTTGTGAAGGTTGTAATAGCAGCCATGGAGATCAAAACAGGTTGAAGGGATGTTTCAGGTTTGAGATTGGGGCCGGAAGTGTCACACCCTCAAAATCCACTTGTGGAGTTTTACCGCGAGGCGCATGACAAACCAGGATCCAAACCAACGATCACAATAAACAAGTCTAAATGAATATAAATGCAATTTCAAAACATAGTTTAAAATCCCGTTTACAGCGGAAGCTTATTCAAAATAATTATTCAATAATAAACCAATGTTCAATGTTTGTAAATCATGCAACTCTAGCTAGACGCCGTGCAGACGCGTGCGCCCTAGTTCCATTCGTGCTACCTTAGCGACCTGAGAAAACATGTAAAAGTTTACGTCAGCACAAAAATGCTGGTGAGTTTACAGGTTTGTATCCAAGAACCAAGTCCACCTGTCCATACTATAATAATCGAAAACCAGTATACGCTAGCTAGGCGTACGTTTTGTTACTACCACGATTGGAAAACCATTACTAACGCGAATACCAAAAGTATGCCCGATGTAGTTCCTGTTGTTCCTGTTGTTCCTGTTTGAGACAATATGCACCCGCCGACCCTCCAAGTCGACGAGCGGGGTTGGTCACTCCCAATAGCGCTATTCACATTTCCCCGTTGTGCAAACCCGCACATTCATGGTTCCCCCCGGGACTTCCAAAGATCGTGTAGTACACAATAGAAACCCATAGTATGACAGCAATTACCGAATAATCGTTTTAACACATGTTTTCTCCCCCGAAAGTATAAAACCAGTTTAAAAGGGGGGCCGTAAACTCACCTTAAGTTGCGTTACTCCTTAACCCGAGTAAACCCAGCTGCTATGCTAGTCCCGTAAGCGGCGACCTAACATACGACAGTTACAAGTACTTAGACTAATAACCCGCAGGTTAATTAGTCCCTAGATGTCCAGACCATAACCAAGTTCGTTTGAAAACACCGTGACTGTTTAACCGACCCAAAGTACAAGACTCGACATCCCATTGGTGACCCGAGACTCCCCGTGTTATGTTTACGCTCCAAAACATACAATAACGCAAGTACACTTAACATACGTTAACGCACAACAAGTTATAGCACATAGTTCACGTATCACCGAAATACATCCAAATATATGTTACCAAGTTATTAGACATGTTACGGGGTTCCTAGCATGTTACTACATGTTAAATCGGGTCTCGGAATGCTAATTTACACTTACAGCAGCAGTACACGCGATTAGGAAAAGTCAACTAGCATTTAGGTTGGTCAACTAGCAATTAGGAGTCCTATTCGCCCCTAGTATAGGCGATTAGGGGCTACTCCCCTCTATTATAGGCGATTAGGGGCTACTCCCCTGAACTTACTAGTGATTAGGGCTAATCACCTGAACTTACTAGTGATTAGGGCTAATCACCTGATCTTACACAAGAGTAGACCTCTACTCGCCTATAATATGGGCGATTAGCACCCTACTCGCCTATAACATAGGCGATTAGGAATGCTACTCGCCTGTAACCTTGTTGTTCCGGTTTTTCGCGCGTTTAACGCTCCAAATCAGATCCAGAACGTGTGTAACTACCCAATATCATCCCAAACACTATCCTAAACATGTTTAACCCAAAACCCTTCGTTCAACCTCGTATAATCAGTCCTGCATGCAACCAAAGTAATCCAAACACCATTCACATAGCATGCAACATCATACTAACACATGTAATCATAACACTATTATCCAATTACTGAGATTTCTATCATCATACTATCAATATCAATCCTGACCTAGCATGATAACCCATCAAATCATCATCAAGAATCATAAAAATCCTATCTTTCTAATCATACACACCCATAACGCACGTATATTAGTTATAATCCGATTAACAACCCTTATTGACGATTTTCAGAAAGCGTTTTCGTTTATGAACAGGTCTGGACCATTAGGGATTGATTAAAAACGTTTAAAAAGTGTTATGGATGAGAATCAAACCTTAGGATTATGAAAGAATGATGGTTAGACCTTGAAACCTTGTGTTTTTGATCAAAATCGCCTTCCAGAGGTTGTTTATGTGTTGGGGCGGTTATGGGACGACTAGGGTTGATATTAGGAAGTTTAGGAGGTTAAGCATTGTATTTATAGGCGTTTCTAGTCGTCCAGCACGTTATAGGCGAGTATGCAGCAGTTTCAGGCGATTAGGGCTTGTAATCGCCTGAATGTTCATGTGATTAGGGCCTACTCGCCCTTAGCTACACACGAGTAGGACCCTACTCGCCCTTAGGGTCCCCTACTCGCCTCCCCTATAGGGGAGTAGACCTCCTACTCGCCTATAGGGGTTGGTTTGGTGCGTTTTGCGCGTTAAACCCCGTTTTAACATATGTTAATACCTATTCACGTACCGACAAGTCATATAATGATTGTAAACACATAACACAAGTAAATACACATATTTACACTCGTTCACCAATTCCCGGGACTCGAGACTCGTACGTTCCGTATGCCCTGACGATCCTACAAATCGTCACCGTTTGTACACTTGGTTAAGGACTGACATCTAACGAACCTCTAGACCAACATCCAATGATCTTCTAGACTAACCAATAGTTCCCGAACCATAACCCGACTTAACTAACCCAGTTAAGTACAATATACGCGTGACTCGCTAAGGTAGACTTTCATCTAGACAACGTTGTTAACCAGAATTTGCCGGGTGTCACATCATCCCCACGTTAAAAGAATTTTCGTCCCGAAAATTGCTCAAGTACCAAAAGAACAAAAGAAATAACGAAGGAACAAACAAAAGATAGAAACCAAAAGAGAGAGACTTACCCGAGTTGTCACATCATCCCCATGTTAAAAGGAATCTCGACCCGAGATTCATTCAGCTGCCGAAGAGACATGTCTCGACTCTAACGCTTCCTTAGGAAAGAGATGAGGATACTTAGACTTCATCTGATCCTCCCGTTCCCATGTATATTCCGGTCCCCGGTCCGAGTTCCATCGAACCTTAACGATACGAATCTTGCTGTGACGCAGGCTGCGAATCTTGTAATCAAGGATCTCTACAGGTTCTTCCACAATCCGAAGACGATCATCAACCTTGATCTCTTCCAGTGGAATGATGAGAGACTCGTCAGCCAGACACTTCTTCAAGTTTGACACGTGAAAGACGTTATGTACGTTACCGAGCTCCGTCGGTAGATCAAGTCGATATGCCACCGGCCCAATCCGTTCCAGGATCGTAAATGGGCCGACATATCGCGGATTGAGTTTTCCACGCTTCCCAAAGCGTATGACGCCCTTCCACGGTGAGACTTTTAGAAGTACCTTGTCATTGACTTGGAATTCCAGTGGTTTGCGACGCTGATCAGCATAACTCTTTTGCCGGTCCCGTGCCGCCGCCAACCGATTACGAATCTGTACGATCTTTTCCGAAGTTTCGTACACTAGTTCAGGCCCAGTGAGTTGACTCTCACCCACTTCAGCCCAACAAAGAGGAGAACGGCATTTCCGTCCGTACAGTGCTTCGAACGGAGCAGCCTTGATGCTCGTGTGATAACTGTTATTATACGAGAATTCTACTAACGGCAGATGAGCTTCCCAACCCTTTCCAAAATCGATCACACATGCCCGCAGCATGTCTTCTAAAGTTTGAATCGTACGCTCACTCTGACCGTCAGTCTGTGGATGGTAAGCCGTACTCATGTCTAGTTGGGTACCCAAAGCCTTGTGCAAAGACTTCCAGAAGTGAGAAGTAAAATGGGAGTCACGATCCGAGATAATAGAAACTGGTACCCCGTGCTTAGAAACAACTTCTTTCAAGTAAAGGCGAGCCAAACGATCCATGGTGTCGGTCTCCTTAATAGCAAGAAAATGGGCTGATTTCGTCAACCGATCGACAATCACCCATATCTTGTCGTTCCCGCTTGGTGATTTAGGAAGTTGTGTGACAAAATCCATAGTAATCCGTTCCCATTTCCATTCCGGAATTTCAGGTTGTTGCAAGAGACCCGACGGTTTCTGGTATTCCACCTTGACCTTAGCACAGGTCAAGCATTTGCTCACGTATGAGGCTGATTAGCCAGTATAGTTGTGAGGGTAGTAGGGTTACGGTTAGGGGCTTATTAGCCAGAAATTTTTGGGGGGATTTGATTTGGCTCTGATACTAAATCAAACCATATAATTGTATTGAACGAATAATAATAGAGATTACAATGCTTTAAATAGACAAATAAGTTACATTCTAAACCCTCTATTATTAACTAATTATAACTTAATCATTAAGTCCAACAATTGAACAAGTTGTGTTCATCGCCTATTGCCTAGGTTCCCTATTCTGGCTTCCCAGACCTAATTTTCTAAACGTTTCTGACTATTTTAGAATTCTCTATGTGTTACAAGGGCGGCTTACCAAGTCACCATACATATCTTTCAAGCCTAAAGTCCAAATCAAGCGTGCACACACAAATATAAACTTAAAATTAGGGTGCTCGATAGGTGGGTACCCAAAGCCTTTGCTTGAGTACATATACGACACTATATGTTTAAGGCCAAATCATGAAGAAAAAAAGGGACAAATAGTATGTATTTTAAAAAAGAGTATAAGTTGCAAATCCAATGGTCTTATATACTCTTTTATTAACAAAAAAAGTATTTAGAGTTGAGCTAATTAGGGTCAAGTTATTCATTGTCTATATATAGTTATCTACATTGGTTCATTAGAACACAAAAATATACTTCTTTCATGGTATCAGATCCAAAATGCTCTGATTAGCTTTTTCTACAACCTCATATTTGACATTTTTCTACAAGTGTATGGGTAGAACTACACACACCACCATTGTCTTGAGAATTTATGTCCAATTGTCGACATCCGATGACAAAATACTGTGACATTAGCTCCTTATATGGGGAATTTGTTGTGTCTGGCCCATCCTCTAAACTTAGTTCTCATGTTGATAGAACTCTTTATCGAAGCCTCATCAAAGCTCTTCAATATCTAGATGGGGCCTGACAATGCACACGCGGTTCAACATATTTGTCCCATGTCATGATTGCAAGGATTCAAACTAGTGATGATCATTACTAACCAATCTCTTAGAGATAACTGTTATTGTTATTATTATTATTTAGTATATTATTATTCTTGACATATATCTCTTAGAATATTTGAACTCTATGATTATCTCTTAGAATATTTGAACTCTATGTATGTCAATTTCCATGGTTTGGTTCATTGGTGCTGAACCGGGTTCTCGGATAGGTATACGGCAGAGACGTTATCACAGTATACGATGGTGGCATGTTGCATAGGAACATGAAGTTCGAAAAGAAGATTGCAAAGCCATGATGTTTCAGCAACTGCATTAGCAACTGCCCAGTATTCTACCACCGCACTTGACCTGGAAATTGTTGGTTGACGTTTCGCGGACTAAGAAATTAGATTGATACCCATAAAAACACAATAACCCGAAGTGGAATGTCGAGTGTCAGGGCATTCACCCCAGTCGGCGTCAGAATATGCGGTGAGAGACCCGACGGAGGAGGGTGAAAATGTATCCCATAGTCAACGGTGCCATGTATGTAACGCAAGATTCTTTTCATGAACTGAAAATGTGTCTCGGTGGGGGCATACATAAATAAATAGACTTGCTGTACGGCGTACGAGATGTCATGTCTTGTGAAAGTGAGATATTGTAAGGCTACAACCAGAATTCGATACAAAGTGTCGTCTGATAACGGGACACCATTAGAGGCACTTAGCTTGGAGGACGTATCGCAAGTGTAGCACATGGTTTGCAAGTTGACATATTTGCCCGATGCAGAATATCTTTCGCATATTGAGATAAGAACATCCCAGATTTGTCTCTTGTAACATGAATACCAAGAAAATGGTGTAGTGGTCCCAAATTGGTCATAGCAAATTCACCTGATAATTCCTTAATAATGTCCTGAAGATGTGATGGTGAAGAGGCGGAGAGAATTATATCATCAACATATAGAAGTAAATAGGCTACCGTAGAGTCCTTCCGATAAACAAATAGAGAGTTGTCACAAGAACTCCCCTTAAATCCAAGTGATGTAATAAATGTGGAGAACCGTTGGAACCAAGCTCACGGAGCCTGTTTGGGACCATAAAGTGAACGTTTAACCTACAAACATGATTAGGAGCACAGGGATCCATAAACACGGGTGGTTGATGCATAAAAATGGTTTTGCAAGTCACCAAGTAAGAATGCAATTTTGACATCAAGTTGATTAATATGCCAATTTTCGGATAAAGCAATTGTAAGCACTATGCGAATAGTTGTGGATTTAACCACGGTAAATGTGTTAAGGCAATCTATACCAACTGTTTGAGACTTACCATTTACAACTAACTGTGCTTTGTATCTATCAAGTGTAACATCAGTTTTAAATTTATGTTTATATAGCCACATGCATTGTATAATCGGATGTGAAGTCGGGCGAGGTAGTAACTCCCAATTATTATTATCAATTAATGCTTTATATTCATTAGCCATAGCCATTTGCCAATTTCTGTCAGATTGGGCCTTGTGGTATGCGGTAGGAAGAGGTGACACTGTGGGTGATTGATGTGTGGAAAAGGATAGTTTGAGGTTGGGTTTAGTGATGCCCGACTTTCCACGAGTTGTCATAGGGTGAGCGTTTTGAGTTGTTGGAAGAGTGGAAGTACTGGGTTGGAATTGGGTGTCAGGTTGAGTGGGTTTTAAGTGGGCCATGGGTGGGTGTTGTTGATGTTGTGGGCATGTTGGTGGAATTGGATCAGTGGGGTTGGTAGGTTGGTGTGGGGGTGGCATATTAGAGGATGGAAGGGGCCAGTGATTGGAGATGGAAGGGTAGGCCCGAAGTCAGAAGGTAGGGTGTCAGTTTAAATGTTTTGAGAAGAAGTAAGTGGTGTAAAGTTATAATTGGTGTGGGGCAGTGGAGTGTCATCGAGAAAATTGTAGGCTTGAGTGAGTAAAGGGTTGGCAAAAGGGAAGCTATTTGCATAAAAAATTACATGGCGAGAGATGTGAACGCGACCCGTGTTCGGATCCAAGCAGCGATATCCTTGAAAATTGGAGGGATATCTGAGGAAGACACAACGAGTGGAACAGGAGTGGAGTTTATGTGGTTGTGTGGGTAACAAGCGCACCCAAAGACATGTAGATGATCGTATGTGGGGTGGTGATGATACAAGGCATAGCATGGGGTGTGAAAGTTGAGACGTTTAGACAGAAGTATGTGGCGGTGTGTAGAGTTTCAACCCAATATGCGGGTGGGTGATGGGCATGAATTAAAAGAGCACAGACAATGTCATTTAAACGTCGTATCATTCTTTCGGCTTTGCCATTTTGTAGTAAAGTTTGTGGACAAGAGTATCGGAAAACAAGGCCATGAGAGGAGGTGAAGTTGTGGAATTCATTGTTGTCGAATTCTCCTCCTAGATCAGATTGGAAGGTTTTTATTTTTGTATGAAACTGGGTATGGATTAGTTTACGAAATTTTGCAAAGTTTTTAAAGGCCTCATATTTGAATTTTAGTAGGTATACCCACACATGTTGTGTGAAGTTATCGATGAGTACCATATAGTATTTCTACTCGGCATTGCTCCGAATTGGCGATGTCCACAAGTCATAATGATAAGAGCCCGACATTGGGTCAGGATCAAAATGGGTCGGGTCAGACCCAGCTGATGAAAAATGGCAGGAAAATAGGAAACTGGGGTTGAATGTTTGGGTAGTCAAAGTCAAAGTCAAAGGGCTGAATGCATGGGCTGAAAATTAGGATTAATAACTTCTATATGTCTTATTTAAGTATTTTATTTCTCTTCTATTTGGGTGTCTTGTTTAAGTTGATTAACTAGTATTCTAGTGTCTTTGTATTGGATACTAGCCCCTCTCGAATCGGGCCAACTATCTTATCATTTCAATAAAATCAGCCCTTTATTTTCTAGGTTCTATCATTTGGTTCCATTGTCGGGAAACATCGAAGAAATGGTGCAGACTCGGAATTCAGAAACTGGGGGTTCTAATCCAGATCATGTCGCTACACAACTAGCGGCTATAATGGCCAAATTGGAAGTGATGAACACTGATGTAGCAGACCTGAAAGCTAAAGCTGACTCCAAAGAAAAATCCAGCAGGTTTGAAGAGGGAGATTCATCCTGAAATCATGGTAAACACTTTCACCCATATAGTAAAACTGATTTCCCTACTTTTAATGGGGGTGATCCACGAGGTTGGATACTCAAGGCTGAGAAGTACTTCCGCTATTATCACATCCCGGATGATGAGAAAGTGGACGTAGCCTCGATGCACTTGGAAGGGGATGCTCTAGATCTGTATTCATGGATGACTGCAGAGCATTCTCTTGCAAATTGAGAGGATTTTACTCTTGTTTTGCAGAAGAATTTTGTTCCAGCCGAGTTCCAAAACCCAAACGAGTACCTTTGTAGTATCAAACAAACAGGCACTGTGCAGGAATATCGCCAAGAATTCGCGAAGAGGTCGGCAAGGGTATCTAATTGGCCTGATCATTGTTTACTGGGAGTGTTTTTGAATGGACTAAAAGAGGAATTGAAGGCCGATGTCCGTATTCACAAGCCTAGAACCGTCTACAAAGCAATGAGTTTGGCGCTAAAATTTGAATCCAAGCTAACACCAACTCGAAGCGAAAAGGGCCTAACTTTGACACCCGATACTAAAACCACACCTGTCACAGTTCTACCCCCCACTAATCCTCATAAAAGTTTGGTCCCTAGTATTTCAGAGGCTGAAAAACAAGCCCGTTTTCAACGCGGTGAGTGCTTTAAGTGTGGGGATAAATTTGGACCTGGTCACAAGTGCAAACCGGCCACCTTTAAGCTGCTCGAATTAACTGATGAGGAAGAGGGTCAGCTTAGGAAAGGGGAAGCACCAACCGAACAGAACCAGAATGAAGAGCTAGCTGAGATTAGCCTTCATGCCCTATTTGGTCAGCCAACCATTATAACCATGAAGCTTCGAGGTGTTTTAGGCACTATGGAAATTCTCATTTTGGTGGACAGCGGTTCAACACACAACTTCATCTCGAATAAGTTGGTCCGCCAGTTGCAGCTCCTTACTCAGTTTATCCCTCCTTTCGGGGTCCAAATTGGAAATGGAGATATTATCCGGTGCAATCAGATTTGTAGGGACGTCTCATTGCAAATTTCTGACCTACCGGTCTCTCAGGACTTCTACCCGTTCGCCTTAGGGGGAGCTGATGTGGTGCTCGGTATTCAATGGTTGGCAACGCTTGACACAGTTCAGGCAAATTGGAAACAAATGACTATGATGTTCACCATCAACGGTAAGGATTATAAGCTGCAGGGAATGCCACCAGATCCTCTAAAGGCTGCTACCTTTCGCTATCTCACTATAGTACCATTTGAAGGGCACAACAATGGACAGGCATCTCAGTTTTCTTACACCCGACTTGTGGGCAAGTCGTCTCTTCGGGCAGGAAGAATTGATAAGAGCCCGACATTGGGTCAGGATCAAAATGGGTCGGGTCAGACCCAGCTGATGAAAAATGGTAGGAAAATAGGAAACTGGGGTTGAATGTTTGGGCAGTCAAAGTCAAAGTCAAAGGGCTGAATGCATGGGCTGAAAATTAGGATTAATAACTTCTATATGTCTTATTTAAGTATTTTATTTCTCTTCTATTTGGGTGTCTTGTTTAAGTTGATTAACTAGTATTCTAGTGTCTTTGTATTGGAGACTAGCCCCTCTCGAATCGGGCCAACTATCTTATCATTTCAATAAAATCGGCCCTTTATTTTCTGGGTTCTATCACACAATGTATTATATCGAAAGGAGCAACAATAAAAGATAATGAATCAAAAAACGGTAACCGTTTACTATTCGACACATTACACCAATGACAAAAAAGAGGATGATGAGTCCTTATTACACGAAATAAAAGATTTACTAGAAAGCAAATTTAACACATGGTGGCCGAGATGTCCGAGATGGTCTTGCCACTTATTGGCTTTCGAAGTAATCAAAGCAAACGGTGTGGACGTGAATGGGTAGAGATCATCGGTACTACATGGCGCGAAAGAATTGCTCCAGTTTTGAGATCCTTCAAGAAAAAGTCATATGGATCAAATTCGATTGAAACAAGATTATCACTGGTAAATTTTCCAACGGATAAAAGATTTTTGACAATGTTTGGTGCAAGTTGGATATTGTTAAGTTTAAAAGTGTGGTTTGATGTATGAATAGACCTGTTTCCCCGAACCCATGATTGACAATTGATGGCCATTACCAACAAATATGTTATCATTAAAAGTTTTATACAAAGGAGTAATAATCTTACCCGGTTCCGAGGTGAGATGGCATGAAGCACCCCAGTCCATGTACCATGCTTGATCCAGAGTGTTTAGGGTGACTGCCGAGAGAGCATGACCAAGTTCGGTGGGGCAGAGGGCATCAACGGGCTGACCATTGGGCTAGTTGGGTGTACGGCCGTGAGCAGTGTATTTATCATCAGCTCATCTACTCAGCACACCAACTGGGGCCAACTACCTGAAAACAAAAACTTGTACAAAATGCTTTAAAACTTATAAACTAAAATATAGAAATAAAATTGAAATATCATAACATGTATTACTACATGTTACAAGTTTAACATGTCCTGTTGCTTAGTTTGGGCTAGTATTCTATTGGCCTGTAACTCCGTGCATATCGAAAGTTATGTCTGTCTTAAGTTTTAAATTGGACCCTTTCTGGCAGGTTTGGGCTTTCTTAACTGGTCCAGATCTATTAATAGACCCAGACTACAAACATAATCATCAATTTGAATGCACTGTCACTACCAAAACCTCAAAAATAGAGAGGCTTATATATATAAACTCCCATACAAAATCAAATTCCCTTGTTAAAAATGGATCAATGACCTTTCTTTTCATTCCATAGGACAGTTTACAACACATATGTTTGATGTAAAAGCAGTGAGTACTACATATGTGTGATGAAACGACAAAGAATTGACCTTTTTTTATTCCATTTGCCCACACAAGCCTTGTTTTCTTCAAGCCTGCTGCAGACTAGACAATAGTGGTTATTGCTTCCCTAATGCCCTGCGAAACATGCTACTTAAGAGCTTTGGTTCCAAAACGACAACATAAGTTTATGATTATTGCAGATATCAGCTGTCTGATGTATTGCCTCATAGAAACTGTCTTCCAGTAACAAGGATTTGGTGCAATGTTCGATATGATGTCTTCTTTTATGTTTGCCTTCACTATGATCTTCATAGTCACTGAATCTTGTCACATTGAGCCATTTGGATAACACGAGTATTGGTGATAAAATTGTCACACCTAAACAGTGACAATTTTTTTCCCGAAGTCTGCATTCTTCACTACTGCCCAACTACGACAAGCAAACAATATTATGAAGTAGAGTTAAATGCGAATTTCGTCCCTGAGGTTTGGTCCAGTTTGCCACTTCAGTACAAAAAAGTTTTTTTTTGCAATTCAATACCTGAGGTTTCGATTTTTTTGCCAATTTCGTCCTTTTCACTAACTCAGTTAAAAAATCTCGTTAAGGTGAAGGGTAGAATTGTCATTTTGCCACTTTAATGAAGGACAATTTTGTCATTTGAAAACCTATGATTATTTTAAATTAAAAAAAAAAAAACCCATTAGTGTCTTCCCCCTTTTCTCCCTTTAAACCCTAACAGACCACTAATCAGCCTCACTACCACCAAACCACTAATCACCATCACACCAGCATACCACGGCCACCACCACTACCTCCACCGTAACCACGTCCACCACCGACAAGCAAACAAAATTATGAAGTATCACCTCCATCAAAACTGCATATGATCATACATAACATACAGAATAAATTACTGAACTTAATTTGACATGACCATATCCAATCTCATATCAAATTTTACCCGTCTTCATCAAAAACATGGTTTGACTTTCAATTGAGGTCAACTTGTTGGAATAAATATACGTGACGTTTGTATATTTATCGATAGCCTTTAGAATCATTTGTATAATGTTGATCAATTATTAATTATCCTAAGCCCAATAAGAAGATGAGTCTTTGATGGGCGGACTTGTCATTAGATGGGCCTTGTAGGGTGTCCCCTGGGTATGTATAAAAGTGAGAGCTTACTAGGGAATAAGGGTTACACATCTTATTATTATAACACCTCTAAAGAAATCCCCCTCTCTCTCAAAATCGATTCTTCATCATGAATCCTAAATCCATCATAACTTCATACCCTAAAGGGAACCCAATCATCTTGACAATCATGTCAACCTCCACTCTCTCAGGATCAATGGCAGGTCTCACTAATCTTTCAGGTATTATCATTATTATTATGTTTTCCTTTATTTACAATCAAAACTGATCATCATGTGGTATCAGAGCAATGTTGCTCTATCAGTTTTGATTGTTTTCCATTAAGATCTGGAATTAAAATCGGAAAACAATTAGGATTGAAACCTGATAATGTTTTTTTAGGGTTCCATATTTTTTATTTTTCTTTCGGCTAAAAGAAAAGAAAAAGAAAAAAATATATCACTGACGTAAACGTAAAATCACAATTTTGATATATTCACTTTTGTTTTGTGATAAGATTCTATGTATTTGTGATTAGATATATGAAATTGGAGTTTTTAATGGTTGTTTTCAACCTCATCGGTTATTTTATTTTTTACATAGCCGATTATTATTATTTTTTATGTTATGTTTTATTATTTTTTCGAAATCTGTTAATAAATATTAAAGTTCTCAGATTTTGATTCCAGATTATTTATGTTTCTTAAGGTTTTGGAATTTTCGGTTGATGTTCTTCAAGAACATCATAATTTTTTCAAAATTCCCATATGTTTTGGTTCAAGATTGAATCGAATCCTGTTTCCGGTATTTTAGGAAACTCAATCTCCATAAATTTTTTGAAATCTTGTCGATAAAGTCAAATTTCAAAATATTATGAAATTATGGAGATAATTAAATCCTATCTAAAAGTGGAAACAAGATTTAGTTAAATCTCTAATTTTGAACCACATAACTTTATCACTTTTAGTTCTCGGTAATAATAACTAGTTTTCGGATTTAAAGATTAATAATTAAGTTCTCGGAGGATCCCTCAGTTCACGAATTCAGGTTCTCGGCTTTTAGTTCTCGGTTATAAAGCTTTTGATCAGGTTCACGGACAGGAGTTCTCGGTCAAGGTCTTCTACTTTGAAAATCCATGATGTTTTTCGAGATTCCATAATTTTTTCCGAGAACCCATCTTATTTATCGAGAACTATTATGTATTCGAGAACCAATATTTATTCAAGAACTGTTAAAGAATCCGAGAACTATTAAAGTTATCCGAAAACATACTTATAATATATTCGAGAACTCATCACTATATCGAGAACTAATTTTGATATTCGAGAACTCATCATGACATTCGAGCACTCATTATGATATATGAGAACTCATTAAGTCTTCGAGTACTCACAATTTATTCGAGATCTCATAAGTTTTCCAGGAACTCATCACTTTCGAGAACTCATTAAGTCTTCGAGAACTCATAATTTCGAGAACTCCTTATGTTATTCGAGATCTCATAAGTTTTCCGGGAACTCATTATTTTTCCGAGAACCCCTTATGCCATTCGAGAACTCATATAAATTTTTTTTTTGAGAACTCAATTATTCACTGTCGGCAATTTAATACTTAAATAAATAGCGTATAGCCAAAGCTAGAGCATTGTATTTAAGTAGCTTATGTTTTTGGTGTTATTATATTATCACATCTTCATATCAAAATTGATCCTCACAATTAATGATCCTTCATTAATATAATGATCATAATTTGAGTCTGCCTTACATCAATACCCATAACTCGAAACTAATCTCACATTCTTCTATAAATTACTATCTCAACTAAGTGATCCACTCTAATTTTCAAAACTACGAAGAGTTATCTTAAACTTTGTTCTTATTAAGTCTTAAATTACCTCTTAAGACATAACATTCCTACGCTCAATCTGATAAAGTATTACAGAATATTATTGAGCATAAGAAAGTGGGATACACAAAATGTCTCTTATGGTAATCAAGAACGCTTTTACTGATTCCTATCAGCTGAGCTAATAAAGATTCTAAAATTCCTAAGACTACTGTATTATCTATGGAAATGAAAGAATATAACGAATTCCTAAGAAGCATGAAATAAATAAATCTAACTCTATGGTTGAATGGCTTCTGTGAATACATTTTTAACATTGAATAACATGGCCCATAAAGCTAGGGTTACACATGGAAATCAATAAATTTCTAGTGCATAATAACTTTTCCATAAGTACGATTATATGCATAATGAATCAACTATAACACTCAAAAATATCAAAGTAAAATGAGTGTGTTGATAGCAAATTACGTACAGGAAAAGGAACGCATTAAACTAGAAAAGTTGATGTTATTCACCTTACTACCATTAAACCTAAAAGAGGAAGAATAATTACCATAGAGAGGATAATTATAAGGTCTGGAAACAAAATACAAGTACTACTTTCAGCTATAAGTTTCTCTAAAAGGAAAGTCTTACTAATCAAAACTGTGCCATTAATAATAGGCATAAGCAATGAGATTACCCATAAGTAGAGAGAACAGTTGGCTAAGACATGTAGTGCCTAATTAAGGATATTTAACTCCACAAATGCTAATGAATTCCAATTAACACATGATGGTTGAGTCTAGTTTTATACGTTTCCTTACCAGAATTCAACAAATACTTAAGATGAGAGTTAGTGGCAAAATTAAGGGTCTATTAACCATTAATAACTGATCTTAGTGTTGAAGCTTTATGATACCTTACGATATTCTTGAGATTACTCAAAATTTAGTATCAATACTAAAAGCTACAATTTTTTTATAGTTACAAGGTTTTAATGACCTAACCAAAGCCACTATTAAGTTAAACTCTTATATTGTTTGTTGTCATTATCTGAATAGAAACCTTATGAAATGAAACTAGATGATCCAATAACGTTTTTCACAACTTTGTTATCATGAAAATGAGAATTTAACAAAGGAAAATGAGACCCATGCAATTCATCCACTAAGACCAAAATTTCATGAGAAATCATGACCAGGTCACTAAAGGATGCTTGGCTATCAAATCTCATTCTCAGTAACTTTAAAGCATGTGTTAAACGCCCTAAACATTAAATGGCGAAAGGAATAAATGGGTTTCCATCATAAGTCATAACTAAGTGACATCAGTGGAGCTTAGATAAATATCTAATTGTATCTATTCCGTTTCCTACAGACCAAAAGTATTAAAGAAATCAATTCATATATACTTAATAAGATTCCCTCTAAGTATGTTCTTAAAATTTCTTATGAAATATGGACGATAAGGGAAATCAAGTATAAAATATATGAAATATTCTCGTTCACACGCATCGTTAAAACTTATTATGTGGAGGTATCAACAGACCTAAAAGATTAGTGGGAGCATAAGATGTCCTACTTATGACTTGCAAAAGTTACAGAGGTGGGGGGAATGACAATTTGATCTATCCTCAAATTACACCTCTTGCACTGGACAACGCTCTATCACAACTTGTCTCCTTAGCACTTAACGTACTCCTAACAAAGTTTTGTGGATGCCTAAATACGAGCGAACTTAGATTTCTTACTAAAGTAATCCTTATCAAGAGAAACGACAATAAACATCATTAGGTTGTTTTCTCTATTAAAATCTATGGTTCTTCCAAATGTTAGTTCTTAAGGATGATGAATTCATTAAGATCTCTAAGGTAAGTGGGAGCAGTAAAAGTCCTTATTATGACTTTTCGGAAGTACAAGATGCGGGGGAGAGACTAATTAAAATTCGAGACTCATTAAGTTTAACTCCGAATTTAACTTCGATTATTCCTCTTGTACACCTTACTGCACCAACTCTTACACACTTAGAAACTAATGTTGCTCCTTATTTACACACTTAGAAACTAATGTTGCTCCTTATATACCTGAAAATAAAAACACTTAACTATCATTAAGTTTGTATCATAATAAACCCAATGTTCAACGCAGGAGGTCATTTGGGTCTAAAAGCCCACTAACTTTGATGATTATGTAACTTACCTGACTAATAGAAAATGGATGTTTGGAAAGTTTACCGAACCCACCTCTTCTAATTAAATCATTAGTATCAATCAATCTTCTAAATGGAATAAAGCTATTATTAGCAAAATTTAATTCCATAAATTAGAATAACGTTTGGGGTTTGGTTGAATAACCTAAAGGTATTCATAATTGAACCAGATCTAAATGGGAACGTTGTAAGATAAGATTGATTGTAAAAGATTATATTCAAGAGGGATTAGATTATCAAAGAATCTTATTATTTGTATTACAAAAGATTTCTTTGAGGATCATTACCGTCCTAGTAGCTCATAATGACTAAGAGCCACATTAGATGGACATTAAGACAACTTTCCATAATAATGACCTACATGTTCATTAAGTAACCTAAAAGTTCTAAACTGAAGGTTAAGAACACTTAGTCTGTAAGTCAATAAGATCCATGTATGGGTTGATACAAGCATAAAATGTGTTGGAATCATAATGAAATTCTCTTCATCAAGAACTAAGTGGATTAAATAACCTACCTCAAGATGAGTGGGAGCAACTAATGAAAACTTGTCCTTACAAAGATGACGTTTCTCTTGACAAGTATATGTTACCTAAGTCAAAGCATTGCTCATGCATAATTTTGACATGATGAATATCGGGGATTCCTCTTACGTGACAGGAATTAAAATATACCGGGATAAACCCAACGGGATGTTAGTTTCATCCCATAAGTTTTACTCTAAGCGGGTATTTAAGTGTGTAACATACAACATTGCTCTCTTTTAGAGGATAATAGGATAATTTGAGATTATCACCTTATGCTTCATTAATTAAAAGACTGATGTAAATTTAAGTCTATGCTTGTTTATGATATTGTTCGTATTGCTTGATACTAGACTTGTCTAGATTGATGAAAAGCATATAATGGAACATTACAATATCTTTAAGAAACAAGAGACTATAATCTAAAGAAGAAGTGAGAACCTAAAGTGATTGACTACTCTTACTCTAACTTTGTTATATTCAAAGGAAATCAAGTGTCAATATCGGGGTATATCATAACATCGGCAGACATAACTATTTTATGGAGGAGTCATAAGGAACTGTAACAACAACCTAAGTTATCATGACATAATGTGTTGCTAATCACAACAGAATGGTCATTAAATGTTGTTGCTAAATTTATCAGTTGACTCATAACTTATTAACTCCATATAAATACTAAGTTGAAGACTTACTGTGATAAAGTCAGCTACCATAATTTCTCAAACAGTAACGATTTGAGAGGAGCTGCATTAGAGTTCGATACGAAATTATTGTTCGCTTATGATTAAGAACAAATAGAGGAAATCAGAATTTTGTATCGAATGCATTCATGATATGCTTATGGATCCAATAACTAAAGGTCTATCACCCATAAGTCTCACTAACGGGCCAACTAAGAGAAAAGGGTATTACTAATGACCATGTACAACTGCATATCGTACTATGAATGACTTAAGACTAATGACTTATGTTTAATGAAATTTCCTCATTATGATTTGTTTGTCTATTAGTATGTTAAGTCAGCATAATGACATAAAGACAATAATGTAACAAATCAACAACTAAGGGCATAACGTAAATTGATCCTAATGTTAAGTTTTAAATTTGGATTGTAGTATGATTAATGGGGGTCCTAAGTCGAATATAGACTTAACGACTGTATTTCTCTGCTGCAGTTTGGGTTTAGAATTAAAATGAGTATTAATCTCTCGAGACTAACGTAATACTCATAACAAATGATTACTCGGCTAAGTGGGAGAATGTTGGAATAAATATACGTGACGTTTGTATATTTATCGATAGCCTTTAGAATCATTTGTATAATGTTGATCAATTATTAATTATCCTAAGCCCAATAAGAAGATGAGTCTTTGATGGGCGGACTTGTCATTAGATGGGCCTTGTAGGGTGTCCCCTGGGTATGTATAAAAGTGAGAGCTTACTAGGGAATAACGCTGTGTTCCCGAGTTTACTAAATAAAAGAAAAGAAGAGAAAGGGATGTTATGAGAGAAAAGAAAGGAAAATATATAATTTTATTCGTGTTCCCGAGTTGAAAGGAAAAGAAAAGAAAGTAAAGATTTTATGTGTTCCCGAGTTGAAAGGAAGAGAAAAGAAACATATATTTTACAATTATACCCTTGTAAGATTTTATTATAGGTTATATGAGAGGGTAAAATAGTAAATGATATACTTCATATTTTTTTTCTTTCTCTTCCTTCCGCTTCCTTCCAATTTGGAATGAAGGTTATTTGAGAGAATTTTCCATTCTCTTCTCTCCACTTTCTTCCTTTAATGAAACTCTGGAACACAAAATTGTATCACTTTCTTTCCGCTTCCTTTCCTTTCCTTCTAATATTATACTCTGGAACACAGTGTAAGGGTTACACATCTTATTATTATAACACCTCTAAAGAAATCCCCCTCTCTCTCAAAATCGATTCTTCATCATGAATCCTAAATCCATCATAACTTCATACCCTAAAGGGAACCCAATCATCTTGACAATCATGTCAACCTCCACTCTCTCAGGATCAATGGCAGGTCTCACTAATCTTTCAGGTATTATCATTATTATTATGTTTTCCTTTATTTACAATCAAAACTGATCATCACAACTATGTTAACTCAACTACATAAATAACTTATTAAACTTTATTGTAGGTAGTTATTTAGTATACCTTCCAATTTGCGGATCAGACCTTAATTACACGATGATACTTTCGACTTTTTTCCCTAAGAATCTTACATTCATGTTGAAAAAGACCCTGTTGAACCTTTTAATCAGCTTTAATCATTTGAAGTTGGATTCAGAGATGTTCCGTTGATTGAGCCAAACACGTATTTGACCCTTTCACAAGTACTTGCCTTTTTGAAACAAAGTAATTATTATTTTAACATGCAAATCACAATAACCACCACCCAAACCAGATCACAATAATGGCATTAGAACATACTCATTTCTCAAGATAGACAAAAAAAACTCGAAATCCTTGTATTATCACGCTCCAGAAAGAACCTAAAAGCATAGGTACTACATCACTTAAACCTTAAAAAAGATGCAACGTTTTTATTACTATCTTGGAGCAAAGTAGAGTTCAGTTGCTTAGTTTAAAAAAAAATAAAAAATTTAAAGTCACATATAATTATGTATAGTTCAAATGACAAATGCTTTTGGACAACTAAACAATTGATAAAATCCAAACTTTCATTCATTTAACAAAATGAAAATATAAGACAAACTGAAACCTTTTGGGCTGCTGCACACGATTGAAGGGATGATGAATCAGTTATCGGCAGACTATGTTAGGAGGAGGGAAATGGCTGAAAGTCAATTATTTATTTTTTATGAACAAGAACCTTCCAGCTTTCATTCTTTGTAACTTCTAACCCTCCAGCCTCCTTTTCCATAACTGTTCTTCAACTTATCTTTTTTATTACTATGTCCTGAAAACAACACAATCTTAATAACAAACTCAACAAGTTTCACAATCTTGAGATGATATATTTGACAATAAAAAAAAAGAACCTGATGAACTTTGTATCAACATTAATCATTTGGAGGTACGTTTTGAAGATGATTTGGTGATTAAGCCAAAGCTAAACCATTGAGGTGTGATCCTTTGGTTCAATGTACTGCCAAAATGCAAAAAAAAAATACCAAAAAAAAAAAAAAAGCTAATAAACAAATCGAGTAAGATGATTAATAAAAATTATCAAGGTATCAATTTCAAGACTCAAAATCAAAGTAAGATGATTAATAGAAAAATGAGAAAGTACCTACGTTATCCATAGCTATATGTAGCAGTAGGAGGTGTATGTTGATCTATCAAACACGGATGTAAAACCATATGACTCAAGCCGCTACCTAGACCCATCAATAATCAGACCTTTCAGTTGAAATATGCTTGGTGGAAGATGATTTATGCCAGTGCCTTCTATGTTTAACTCTTTTAAACATTTTAAACGTCCTATTTCCTCCGGCAATTTCTCAACTAGAAAACAATACGGGAGATGGAAACATTTTAGACTTTTCATCTCACATATGCTGTTTGGAATATCCTGTAACAATATACACTCCGTTAAGTACAGCTCCTCTAAACACTCTAAGCTGCCAAGATCCTCAGGTAAGTGCTCAAGAAGCCAACAAGATTTAAGTTGGAGAACTGTAAGATGTTTCAACAGACAAATGTTATCCGGAAGATGTTTAATGGTAGTTGACGACAAACATAGCTCCTCTAAACATTCTAACTGGTCAAGGTTTTTCGGGGCATCTGGAATACTGCCCGCGAGTGTAAGCTTTCCTAAACATCGTAAACCACAAATACTTTATGAGAAACTCACAAGGTCTGTGCACGCACAAAGACCAAAAGAAAGAAGCTTCTCAAGATTCCCGGTCGACAAGGGTGTACGTTCCTTATAATTACATTCAAACTGAAATTTAGGGAAACTATTGTTAGGGTGCAATGGGCATATGTCTAAGGACCTCGCAATTAAATGCAATTCTGCTGATGAGCCAAAATCGGGAAACCATGGGTTAACCAAAAACGGTTTAAATCTGATACAACCACTTAATTTTATGCGGACAAGCTGTTTTAGACTT
Organism: Ambrosia x helenae; assembly: GCA_030844895.1. Classification (NCBI taxonomy): domain Eukaryota; kingdom Viridiplantae; phylum Streptophyta; class Magnoliopsida; order Asterales; family Asteraceae; genus Ambrosia; species Ambrosia x helenae. Next base: position 144,776 of record JAUTDX010000213.1, read on the forward strand.
CCAACGGGAGCATGAATTTCAACCAAATTATTACAATCTTCAACATCTAATCGCTCAAGATTCAGAGTCAGCCCAAGGTCAATGGTTTTCAACCTAAAACAATATTGGAGGGAGATGCGTTTGAGTTCTAGACTTTCAACAGGCAGATGAAGTTCTACCAAATCCTTACATTTTTCAACTATTAATGTGCGTAGATTCCGAGTGTGTGCAAGATCTAAGGTCCTCAGCTTAGAACGACATACGTGAAGTAAGTCGAGCTTCAAACTTTCAACAGGCAGATGAAGTTCTACCAAATCCGCACATTCTTCAAGAATTAACGTCTCAAGATTCGGAGTCCATGTAAGATTAAGGGTTTTCATCTTGCAACATTGGAGGGAGAGGCGTTTGAGCTTTAGACTTTCAAAGGGTATATGAAGTTCTACCAAGTCCTCACATTCTTCAATTTCTAACGTCTTAAGATTTGGAGTCTGCGGAAGGTTGAGGGTTCTCAACTTAAAACGCCGGAGGGAGAGATGTTCGAGTTTTAGACTTTCAAAGGGCATGTGAAGTTCTCCCAAGTACTCACATTCTTCAACTTCTAAGATATTAAGATTCAAAAGTTGCATTAGGTTAAGCGTTTTAAACTTACAACGTCGGAGGGAGAGGTGTTTGAGTTTTAGACTTTCAACAGGCACGTGAAATTCTACCAAGTCCTCATAGTTTATGAGATGCAACTTCTCGAGGCTCATATTTTGCGTTAGGTTAAGGGTTTTCAACTTACAACATTTGCAGAAAACTTCTTTGAGCTTTAGACTTCCAACGGGTGTGTGGAGTTCTACCAAATCCTCATGATGCTTAAGGGTTAACGTATCAAGATTCCGAGCCCCCTTAAGATTAAGTTTTTTCAACTTAGTATATTTGAGGCTAAGGCTTTCGAGCTTTAGACTTGCAATAGGCATGTGAAGTTCTACCAACTCCTCACAATGCGTAAGTGTTAATGTCTCAAGATTCCGAGCCCCCTTAATATTAAGTGTATTCAACTTAGTACATCGGAAGAGGTCGAGGTATTTGAGTTTTAGGCTTTCAACAGGCATGTAAAGTTCTACCAAATCCTCACAATCCTTAAGAGTTAATGACTCAAGATTCGGAGCCCTCTTACTATTAACTGTTTTCAACTTAGTACATCGGAAAAAGTCGAGGTGTTTGAGTTTTAGGCTTTCGACAGGCATGTAAAGTTCTACCAAATCCTTACAATCCGTAAGATATAACATCTCAAGATTCTGAGCCCCCTTAAGGTTAAGCATTTTCAACTTAGTTCCATTGAGGTGGAGGCTTTTGAGCTTTAACAGGCATATGAAGTTCTACCAAATCCTCACAATATCTAAGAGCTAACCTTTCGAGATTCATAATCAACCCAATGTTCAAGGATCTAAGCTTACAATTATAAAGTTCAATGAATCTGAGCTTCTCTAGGACCTATCAAGAGCCAAAAAGAAAGCAAATTCCATGTAATGATAACATCAATATAAAATATATTGCGTTATAAAAAATCATGTAAAAAATTAAATAATCATAAGCCCACCTTTCTTTCTCCCTCGTCCCAAAGTTGATTAATATTGCTCACAAAAATTTCAAGGCTAACAAGATTATTTGCTCGAAAATTTGTGGGTAAACACGTAAAAGGGTAGTTGTACCAACATAAATATCTTAAACCATTTGGTAGGTATAGGCTATCTTCACCAATATCATTGAACTCATTAAGGTCACTGTTGGATCAGTATATTGCTCTTTTAGTTGAACTTGCTAGTTGACACTTAAGTGTTTAGCAAGTTCTTGATGAGTGATAGCACAGCGGAATGTTTATAAGTTTAAAGCTACACTTATCAACAGGAGTTATTACTCCCCCTGGATTCAAGAACTAATAAATGAAAAGTGTTTATTGAGAATCTAAGTATTGAATGAGAATGATACACTTTGACAGATTCTCAGTAAACACGAAATGGAAATAACAATAATAAGTGTTGAAGGATTTCTTGTATTAAAAATCAATGTCTAAAACAGAGGGATGAACCCTTCTATTTATAGACTTTACAAATACATGAACCTTGCCAAAAGCAAGTTCAGAAACAAGTTGCAACAAGTTGCAGTCTTGGAACTTGTACATAAAGCAAAAAGAAACATTAAAGTAATAAACTACTGATATACAAAGGCGGTGGAAAAGATCTTCTGTAAGTACTGATGAATGACAAACTACTGATGAGTAGTTTGTCTTCAGTAGTTCTTCAGTAGAAGTGTCTGGTTTGAACTTCAGAACTTCTGATGACTTTATTCTTCAGTACTTCTGAATCTCTTCTTCAGCAGTTTGATCCTTCTTCTTCAGCAGTTCTATACTTAGAATATTTTGACAGAAGTGAATTAGACTAAGGTTTGCAAAAGTGGTTTCACCAATCCTTTTTGTCCTAACAATCTCCCCCTGGATTGATGAAGCCAAAACCTTACTAATTCCTTATTGTTCTTTTCTGTCCTTCACAATTTTCCATATTCCTTTGAACATGGAATTCTTGAGCTGGTTCAGTTGATCATCAGTAAGAGACCCTTTTTGTGGTTCTAAGTGTTGGATTGTAAGCAGGTCTTTGGTTGATAGTTTCTTCAGTTCATTCATCGACCTATATGCCCTGCTTGTCTGATCTCTTCTTGTCACAAGTACTGAGTTGTTATCAGTAAAGGACCATCTGATGATTGGTACTATAGACTTGTCAAAGTCTACAGTGTAGGGAACCATGGTGGTACCCTGGGTTTCTCCTGAGTGTTGAATGTTTTCAACTTCAGTGACTCTCAGGTGGGACTCACTTCCTTGTTCTTGTTGCATCACATTAGGTATCTGAAATGTTGGTAAATGATGTTCAGTTACTACCTTAGTGTGCAGTTTGGCTGTGATGGTCTTCTGGATTTGATATGCAAAGGTGGAAGGATCCCTGAATTGTGTGATCAGAGGCTTTTCTACTATGTCAAAATCAGAATGGACTACTGTACTACCTTCTAGTAGTACCATTCTGAAATCAGTCTTCACTTTCTCCTCTGATTTCTTTCTTTGTGTAGCTGGTCTTCTTTGAATACCAGAAGTTCTAACTACTGAAGTTGAAGCTTCAGCAGTTTGAAACTTCTCTGGATTAGCAGCCCTTGCAGCCTTGTATTTTCTATATGTGTCCACCAATCTTTCTTCTTTCCATTTGGACACTGAGGCTTTTGAACCATAACCATTAGCTACCAGTTCTTCTATCATCTGAGCTCTCTTGGCCTTTGTGTCTTTACTTGTTGCAAGTTTATCTGCAATAAGTTGAGCTCTTCTTGTCAGCTCTTCCACAGAGAGTCTCTTCAATGTGTGGGCTTTGATTTTGCTGTTCTTTGTAATGTAAGACATCAGTTGATGTCTTTTGTCTTCTTCAGCAATTTCATCTTGGCTAGCCTGCCTTTGGAGTTCAGCTTCATAAGCCTGAAGTTTTTCTTCATGGCTTAGATCTAAGTCATCCCTTTCTTCTAGTGTTTTCCAGATCTGATCTTCTCTGGCCTTCTTTTGGGCTGCCACTAAACTCTTCTCAAGTAATTCTGCTGATTGAGAGATTGGAGAAGGGTTTAGCACAGTCATTGTGGTAACTGTTGTAGTAGGCCTGATAGGAATAGAGGTTGGTTGAATAGGAGCAGTTGATCTGGAAGGGTCAGCAGTTTGAGTCTTGGAAGTGTTAACTTCTGATGGGTTGACAACTTCTAAAGGTTTGTCAACTACTGAAGGATTGTCTTCAGTACTTTCTGATTCTTCATCAGAACTTTGGCCATCAGAGGTTTCTTCATTGTGCCCTTGGGATTCATCAGACTTTTCAGCATCTTCTATTTCTTGAATAGAGACACCAAATTGTTGGGCCAGTTTTTCTTTTTTGGCTTGATTTTTCTGATCTCTTTCAAGGATAGCCACTCTTGCCCTTATCCTGGCTTCGAATGACTCCTTAGGTTCCCTAATTTTCTCCCCCTTTTTGGATTCATCAAGTTTGGAAGTTGAGGGTTGGGAGAAATGACCTGTAAGATTAGCAATCTGTCTGCTGTTGAAGTCAATTTTGTTGGACAGATCGTTCATCTTTGTCTTGATCACTCCAAATTGGTTCTTGATTGACAGCTCCAAGTTAGCTGTGTATGTTTGGAAGTGATTCTTGATGAGAGTGTTCATCATGTGGTACAGGGGACCATCTGGGCTGCATAGCTGGTTCATGTCTATGCTTGTGTGCCCAGGGAATTGGGTAGGCATTTGTAGTGAGGGGTGTGTTTTTGGTTGATCTTCTTGTTGTACAGAAGATGCCACTCTAGGGGAATCATGGATTGAGTGGGCTTTAACCTGAGATGGTGTGACTAGCTTCTTGAGCTTAGAGACACCAGGTGCAGGACCTTCACTTGTAGCCGTCAATTCAGTAGTTTGGTGTTTTGAAACATCATCCAAATCAATGGAATCATCTGAATCCCTGATTACATCCTCAATGAGGACTGTATCAGTTACATCATGAGCTGAGCCCAACTCAGTTGTCTCATGTACCTCTTGTTCTTGGTTCAGAGGATTTCCTACCTCAGGCATTAAGCCTTCATCAGTAGTTGCCACAGTTGAGGTCTTAGCTATGTTACTTCTGTCCTCAGGTCCACCACTGGGTGGTAAATGAGTAGTAGCAGCCTCAAAAGTATCAAAAGTTTCTAAGTTTGGGCTTAGAGACTCTGGTTCATCCTCATCTCTTTGGTTAGGGCTTTGAGTGTCCACATCCATGTCAATTTCTGAGGCTATGTCCCCTGTTTTATGTGGTTGATGGGGACTGACATGTGTAGATGGGACTTTCTCTTTTAGCCCAGAGAGAAGTTTGGCTATTTCAATGTCTGTTTCAGAAATTTGGGGTGCTGGTTCAGTAGTTTGGGCAGTGAGTTCAGCAGTTTCAAAAGAGGAATCTATTGGAATAGTTTTATTAAGTCTTTTTCTTTTGAAAAGGATTGTTATTGGTGCTCTTGGTGGGGTTTGAGATGGATGAGACTGAGAGGATGTTTCAGTCACATCTTTAACAAGTGCAGATTGCACAATAGGTTGTTCAGGCATCTCAACCTCCTGAACAACTTTTCTTTTAGGTTTGGTGGGTTTTGTTTTTGTATCTTGGGTTTCTTGGCCTTTGGTGGAGTAGGTTTGGAAGATGAGGGTTCCATGGGGACTGGTTCTGGTTCCCCTTGGTCATCTTCTGGCCAGGCAGCCTGTTTGTTGTGCCTTGAGTATGCTTGTGAGGTTAAGGGTTTTAAAATTTCAGTTTTACCCACAAGCACCTCATTACCCGGTTAAGATATTATGCATTGCATAATGAACCTTGGATATAGCAAAAACTTTTTCTTAGTGTTATTGTGATGTAACACCAACTCATTAAAGAAATGTTTTGATGCCCTGAAATTTGTTTCATTCACAATAGAGTGAAAGATTGGTTGAAAGGTTGAGGGCATCTGGTCATAAGACCCAGTTTTAGGACTCAAGCACATAATAATATAATGAAAAAAAAGTTTATATTTTGGTTCAAAATACTTTTTAAAGATAGTAGCTTGTGAGAGAGTACCTTGATAACCACACTCAGTCATGGTTAGGTGGATTGCAGAGTTGTCAAACTTCTCAGGGGCATTCACATCATTCAACCCCAGTCTGTTTGAGAGTATGGCCGGTGTTATGGCCATTTGTCTCCCTTTAATTGTTGAGTTGAGGGAGATAACTTCATCATCCACCATCACTGTCTCAGCATTAGCCCAGAACTCATTGAGAGTTTCAGGATGTATTGGTGGGTCTATGGTGAGAGCGGTGAAATATTGGGATTTGACGACGAGATCAATGATCTCATCGTATTGGGACCAGCCTTCTTTTTTTTCTAAGTAGGCTCTGAGATTGTGTCCCTGTTTAAGAACTAAAGCCATGTGGTTTGTGTGTGTGTTGATGAATCGAACAGTGTTTGTGTTGCAGGTTCAGGGGTTTGAGAGCTTTCTTGAGAGAGAAGGAGGGAATTTTTGTGTTTGAATGGATAAGTGTTAAAAAAAAAGATATTTATCAGAAGTTTTTAACCGCTTGGATCTTCTTTATTAGAAGTTTTAAACCGCCTAGGTTAAAAATCTCTTTATCAGATGTTTTAAGCCGACTAGGTCAAACTTCTGATGATGGGAAAAGTCAGATTTGCCCTTTTTGACTAAACTGCTGATGAAGAATTATCTTCATCAGTAGTTCCCATTTTCTCTTCAGCAGTTTTTTGAACAGCTGATGAGAAACATTTTATAAATACTTTATTCATAACTTCTGAAGGTTGTTTTATCAGAAGTTAATCACTTTTTAGAAAATATCCCTATACTGATGTTTTGTTCATCAGTAGTTTCTCTCTTTTCAGAAGTTTTTCAAGTTTTTGAAAACAGATGTAAGTGAAAAATAAAAAATTTGTGCAGAAAAATAAAGAGAAACACTTACAAATTTAGCATCCCTAGCATGGATACTAACTTCTGAAATGTTGATGTGTCAAGGGGTTTAGTGAAAATGTCAGCTATTTGATTAGCTGTTGCTACATGTTTCACTTCAATCTTGCCTTTTTCATAGCAATCTCTTATGAAATGATACCTGATTTCAATGTGTTTAGTCTTTGAAAACTGAACAGGATTTTGAATGATGCTAATGGCAGATTTGCTGTCTACAAGCAATGGTGTCTTGGTCTCTTTGATTCCATAATCAAGAAGTTGATATTGGAGCCATTGTATCTGTGATGTACAACTTGCAGCTGCAATGTATTCAGCTTCAGCAGTTGAAGTTGCAACAGATGTTTGTTTCTTTGATTGCCAGGACACTAGACAGTTTCCCAAGAATTGACAACCACCAGATGTTGATTTTCTTGACATTTTACACCCTGCATAGTCACTATCTAAAAAAGCTGATAACTTGGTATTGCTTGAAGCAGGATACCAAATTCCAAGTGTGGGAGTTCCTTTCAGATATCTGAAGATTCTTTTGACTGCAATAAGGTGTGATTCCCTAGGAGCTGATTGATATCTAGCACAGACACATGTTGAAAACATAATATCTGGTCTAGAAGCAGTTAGATATAAAAGGGAACCTATCATACATCTATACATGGTTTGATCAACCTGTTTTCCTTGATCATCTGGTTCAACTTGTGTGGTTGGTGTCATGGGAGTGGAACATGATTTACAGTCTTGTAAAGAAAATTTGTTTAATAATTCTTTAACATATTTTGATTGATGTATAAAAGTTCCATTTGTTTGTTGTTTAATCTGCAGTCCCAAGAAGTACTACAGTTCTCCCATTATACTCATCGCAAATTTTGATTGCATGAGTTTCTTAAATTCATCACACAATTTTGTGTTTGTTGAACCAAAAATGATATCATCAACATATATTTGAACAAGTAAGACATGATTTCCAACATGTTTTATGAAAAGAGTTTTATCAATGGCACCTCTTGTGAAGTTATTTTTGAGTAAAAAGGTTGAAAGTGTATCATACCAGGCTCTTGGAGCCTGTTTGAGCCCATAAAGAGCTTTGTCTAGTTTGTACACCCACTCAGGATGAGAAGGATCCTCAAACCCAGGTGGCTGACAAACATACACTTCCTCTTTTATTTTTCCATACAAAAATGCACTCTTGACATCCATTTGATAAACTTTTATTTTGTTGGAAATGGCATAGGCCAGAAATAACCTGATGGCTTCAAGCCTTGCAACTGGAGCAAAGGTTTCATCATAATCAATTCCTTCTTCTTGAGAGTAACCTTGTACTACCAGTCTTGCCTTGTTCTTTATTATAATACCAGCTTCATCTTGTTTGTTCCTGAAAACCCATCTTGTGCCAATTGGTTGCTTGTTAGGTGGTAAGGGACAGATTTCCCAAACCTGTTGCTTGTTGAATTGAAGTAATTCATCTTGCATTGCCTGCACCCAATTGTTGTCTTTGAGGGCTTCCTGGTACTTCTTTGGTTCCAACTGTGAAATAAATGCTGAGAATAGGCAAAAGTTGGAAAGCTGGTTTCTTGTAAGAACACCTGATGCAATATTACCCATGATTTGATCAAGTGGATGGTCTTTGTGTTTGATCAGTTGTTGTAAACCACTGACAGGTGTTGGTGGCTCATGTTCTTCAAACAAACTACCGAGGTCTATTATATCTGGTTCAGCAGTTTCAGTGTCTTCAGTAGTTGTAGGTGCTGAAGCAGATGTTTGAGTTTGGCCTTCAGTATTTATTGAATCAGAAGTTTGTGAAACTTCTGATGGTTTTGAAGTTGACTTAATGACTGTTTGAGGAGTCCATGGTGCTGGATCCTCATCATCAAACCTTTGATCACCATAATAAGTAGGTTTGGATGAAGTGACAGTCTTTTCAGGTTCAAAATGGAAGTTGTCAAGGTCAAAGAGTTCAGCAGGATGTGCTGGAATGAGAGTGTGTTTTGACTCATTGAACTTGACATTCAGTGTTTCTTCTACTATCCTGGTTCTTGAGTTAAAAACCTTGTAGGCTTTTCTAGTTGAGGAGTAACCAAGAAAGTAACCTGAGTCAACTTTGGCAGCAAACTTTGAAATAGATTCCTTGATGTTCAAGATGAAACATTGACACCCAAAAGCCCTGAAAAAGGAGATAAGGGGCTTCATGCCATGAAGAACTTCATAGGCAGTCTTTGAATGTCTCTTGACAACAAGAACTCTATTTTGAACATAACATGATGTGTTAACTGCTTCTGCCCAGAAGTATAAAGGTAGGCCAGAATCAGCTAACATTGTTCTTGCTCCTTCTATTAAAGTTCTGTTCTTCCTTTCTACCACACCATTTTGTTCAGGAGTTCTGGCAACACTGAATTGTCTAATAATCCCTTTAGACAAACAGAATTCATCCAGAGTTTTGTTCCTGAACTCTGTCCCATTATCACTTCTAATGGTTTTGACAGGTAGAGAGTATTGCTTCTCTACTTGTAGAATGAAGAACTTGATGATTTCAGCAGCCTCATCCTTGGAAAATAAGAAGAATACCCATGTAAATCTTGAGTAGTCATCAATGATGACTAAGCAGTACTTCTTCTTACCAAGGCTCATGATTTTTACAGGCCCAAATAAGTCCATATGGAGTAGTTGAAGACATGCAGTTGTTTTTTATTCTTCAATAGACTTATAGGAGGACTTATGCTGTTTACCCTTTAAACAGGATACACAGTGTTCTTGACACTGGTATACTTTTAAGGGTAGACCTCTGACCAAGCCCATTTTTGTGACTTTATTTATGGTTTTAAAGTTCACATGGCCAAGTCTCCTGTGCCAGAGATCAGTTTCTGAAGTTGATGCCCTTGAGAAGAAATAGGCAGTGTTGTTCAGTACTTTGTCTTTTTCAATGTCCATTGCATAGACATTGCCACATCTTTTGGCAATTAACAAAGTATGATCTTCAATGATCTTCTCTATCAACTTCTGGCCTTCTGGTGATATGATCTTGCATGCTGTCTTTGTGAAAAAGGAAGAATATCCTTTATCACACATTTGTGACACACTTAGCAAGTTGTACTCAAGGTTTTCAACCAGATTGACCTTGTCAAACTGTATTTTTCCAGAGGAGACATTGCCATGTCCTAGCACATATCCCTTAGCATTGTTCCCAAAGGATACAGATCCATCTCTTTGACTGATAAAATTGTTTATCAGGTATCTGCATCCTGTCATGTGCATTGAGCCTCCACTGTCTACATACCAAATGCTATTTAAGCCTCTGGAAACTCTCTGCACAAGATAGCAAATTAGTTAGATTTAGGAACCCAAGCCAGTTTGGCTTTGGGTTTGCTCTTGAGAACATTTACAGTTTGTTCTTGACCAAGTTTAGAAATCCATGTCTTTTTGGCAATGGATTTTGCATTAAGTACAATGGTGGTATCCTTTTGAGGACCACCATCAACTTTGGTCATCAGTAGTTGTACCATGTTCATAAGATCTTTAATCTCAGCAGTTTGTGAAACTGCTGATGATTTAGGTCTAACTACTGAAAGAGAATTTTGAGAAAAAGACTTTTGTTGAGATTTTGTCTTTTTCTGAGAAAGGGTTTTTGCTGGTTGTTGTTTCTTGGGAGAAAAAGTTTTTACATAAGCATTTTTGATTTGTTTCCCCACAACCAGTTGTTGATTTTTCTTATTGAACTGAATACCCTTTCTATATCTGCAAAATTCTGTTTTGTGGTTGAACAGACCACAAATTTCACATTCTTTTGTCTTTTCTTTCAAAGACAAATCTTTGACTGTTTTGATTGGTTTTAGGTCATCAGTAGTTTTTAGGTTCTCAACTCCTGATGTAGTTAAACTACTGATGGCTTAAAGTCATGATATATGTTAAATTATACATATATAAATCCCCGATTAAACTCCCAAATTACGCGTTTTCGACCATAATTGCACGAATTCGGTACTTAACCGCTTCATATGTTTATTGCAGGTCTTAAACGACGCCCTAAAGACAAAATCTGGACTAAACGGACAGTTGCTGCACAATCAGGCAAATCTGGAAGATGTGCACGGCCGTGCACCCCCAAGCGCACGGCCGTGCGAGCTCATGTAGCACGGCAGTGCAGCTGCTAGTGCACATCAGATTCTCGGGCACCTTGATCAGCACTCCCGTGCACATGCCCGTGCGACCCAGTTCCTCGGCTGCACTGCCAGTGCACCAGCCAGTGCACACCTTGTACCCGGACACCAAAAGTTAAAGTGCACGGCCGTGCACTTTATGTGCACGGCCGTGCACAAAATCAAAACTTGTATAAAAACAGAGCAAAACTTACTGATCAGATATTGGGTGAAATTGGGTATCCTAGAGAGGTTCTGAGGCGATTTTCTGGGCTAACGAAGTGCTGCACAAGCGTGGAACAAGCCCGGGACGCCGTCCGATCCAACCATCATCATCCGATCCTTCACATTCAAGATTTATGGTTTGATCTATAACCTTTTAAGTAGTTCAAATCTGAATATTTTGGCTTGTTTGTGATGTTTATTTAGTTAATCGTACGCCTACGGGCAAGAACACTAGTATGTAGTATGTTAAACTATCGTTTGTATAGTTAATCATGTCTTGTATGAATTTGGCGTTTTTCATGTTTAGATCTTGATGATCATAGCGCAACCTTGTTTCGTTGTTGATGGATTTGTAGCTGTATTTGAATGTGTTAGGCGGATAAATGTTGAAAAACCGTCCGTTTAATCGTCCGGTAGTAGACTAGTTAACTTGTTAAATAGTTTATGCCATGAAACTGTAACCGGGTATTGGTTTGGTTAAAGTCAGTCGAATAACGGTTAAAAATGCTTACCGGCACGTAAAAGGGTTTAAAAAGCCTAATGGTGTCGTTACTAGTCTTTGACACGGTTAATGATCTTTGGTAGTTATTTTGGTAAAAATAGCGATCTTAGTAGATCTGGGTTCAAAGTTGGTAAAATGGAATAGGTTGTGAAATGCTCTACTTTATGCTAGTTTAGGTGGCTGTGTTGTGTATTCGGTATCGCTTCCCTGAATTAGTGAGGTTAGAAAACTCTTAACGGATGACTAACTTATCTTTAGAAGATCTGCGTGAGATCATATCAGCTGCTCGCTAATAAACGACTTGAAGCGGTTAACGTGTGTATTCGTGTTAGCTTTCTGTATAGTTGTCATGTTAGGATGCCCGAAAGGGACACTAACTGTCGGAAAATGGGAATGTTGATCACGCCTTTATTTCTTATATAGATGACATGCTAGGATTGGCGTATTATAGCTTATATAGTTATATTTTCTATTTGGAGTCGTAGTTAAGTTATTTACATGTTTTAGAATTAATTTAGTCTTAAACAAAACTCAAACTTATCTTTTACTTACTGGTGAATCGGGGACAGAGTTTTAGTACAATTGCTCCGCGTGCGTCCATGGATCGATATCTGGTTCTTATCTGTACGTTACTACATATATGACAGGGTACACTTGCCCTATTGTGTGTGTTTTAATATTAAGGTCTAAACCATTTTTATAAATATTAAAGCAAAACGTGTGTTAAAATCCATTGTAAAATATGTATAGTTACGCACACGTCAAGTTTTTGGCGCCGTTGCCGGGGACGCGACGAGCTTTAGGAACGAACCGAGTCAACTTTTTACCAGTGTACATGCTTGTGAATACTTGTTTATACTTCGTTGATTCTTTATTTCATTAATTTAATTGCATATATGATTCATTGATTTTTTATTAGATTTATCTGTCTGTTGATATATTGGATTGATTTTAGATTGGTTCATAGGTTTGCATATATATTTGTTCATTTTTTATGCTTATTGGATCGAATTGATTATCATTCATTCATTAGGATGTTGATAGACTTAATTTGTTAAATATTGGATTTATTGGTTTGTCTATGAATTTGATTGATTCATTATTTGATTTATTTGTCCGGATTCGGACTAATTGTTAATTTTTAGATTTGAAAAGTTAAATTCTTTATTTATTTACCATGTGTTCATATGTTTATCTGTTTATATAATTTTAATTTTTATGTATTTATAGTTTTTATGTAAATATATAATGGAAGTCTGGGTATGTTACGTTTGAATTTGATAGTACGGATGCTTTTATAAAAGGTTTGGGTTAAGAAAAACTGCGAAATTTATTTAATATAGAAGTGGTTTTAATAAAAATAATTTTCTATGAAAAATGCTCCCTTGCGATTCGCAAAGAAGCTGGGCTTATGGTTCCTCCTTTAGCGAGTTCCTAATTACCCCGGGTTTTTATCTTTTATTTTTCGCGATACGCGAACAGGATCACCAGAGTCCTTCGCGTAAAGTGAATAGCCGCTATCTTCCGTTTTTAACTCATTTCATTAGCATCCATCATGGTTTCTATCCATCAACTTCCGTTATATTATTTTTCGGTGAAAAAGGGTTGTTTTCGCGCAAGCAAAAAGACGGTCTTTATCTTGCTGCGACGTGCGAGCGCCTTGAGTCATTGTAGTCACTTGCGCCACGCGAGAAGCGGTCTATACTTCTTCGCGATGCGCGAGCGACTCAGATTTCGCTGAAAATATTGTATTTTTTCATATTTTATATATTATTATAATTTAAGTTTAGTGTATAGTTTTTGGTATATTGATTTGTGTATATCTCTTTCATTTTTCTTAAATCGAGTCTGTAATTATATCTTCTGTAATTATTTCGTACATTGCGTCAGTTTAAGTGTGGGGATGGCCGATGTTTCTTCATTGCTCGATCGATCTTCTCGCCCGTACTCAATCTCCATTCGGGCGAAAGCGATCTTAAAGAAAGTCTTTTATGAAAACGGCCATTCCAAGAAATTTAAAGTCCATATGGACGAGTCCATAAATCAAAATGGACTAAATTTAAAAGTCAACGGTCATCGCTTAAAAGCTTACATTGATGGACCGGTTGACCCGGCTGTGGAGGTACTTGAACTCCACGCTCCGCGCGCCTAAACAAGCGTAGGGAAGTGAGTCTAGCTAGCGACTCGTTAATAAAATTAGCGCGGCGTGTATGGGCGCGCCAAAGGGTAAATATGTAAATAGTGTTAATATTTCTTTGTTTATTTTAAATTTCGTAGTTTAACGTTTTTTTTTGAGTCTTGTGCAGGTTCGTACCGGTTTTGAGCGGAGCGGGAATGAGAAATGGAGCGAAAAGGGTCTACAAATAGGTTATATTTACTTAAAATGATGTTTTCAGACAAAACAGGGCCGCTGCGCTGAAAAGTGCAGCTGCAGGCTGCATTTCTGCAAGTCTGCAGGTTGTGCACGGCCGTGCGACCTTTGTGCATGGCCGTGCGGGCCGAGCTGATCAGCATGCCTGATCAGCACTGTGGTGCAAGGGGTAGTGCAGAGCTTGTGCACGGCCGTGCGACATTTGTGCACGACCGTGCGGGCCGAGCTGATCAGCATCCCTGATCAGCACTGGGGTGCAAGGGGTAGTGCAGAGCTTGTGCACGGCCGTGCGACCTTTGTGCACAACCGTGCGGGCCAAAAAGCCCAGCCCAGAAATGGGCCTATATAAGCATCTTTAACTTCTAAAACATAACCCTAACCCTTGCACACCCGGCTGCACCCTCATTCCTCCCCTTTTTGGCCGAGAACATCATCTTTTGGTCTAGATTCTTCATTCCTCACTTGCTAATCCTTCAAGGTATGATCCCCTTCATAATATTGCACATCTTTTACATGTTTTTAGTTTTGAATCCGTATGTTTTCTGATTTCTAGGTCAAGATTTGGGGGTTTTTCTTCATAAATCTTTAACAAACCCACAAATCTTATTGTTTTAGTTTTAAGTTTGTTACTTTCTTTTGATTTTTGTTGAAACCGTGCACTTCCCCACCTAAATATATTGTTTTATGAGTTTGAATGTAGATGATTTGGGTTATTGTTGTTGAAAATTTTTGAAAATCTACAGGGAGAGCACGCCCGTGCACCTAACCCGCACGACCGTGCATGGTGAGGTGCATTGGCTCAGGCACTGGCACTGTAGCTCGGAATCACCGAGCTGAACTGACCTGCACGGCCGTGCGACTTAGGTGCATGACTGTGCGTGCCGAGAAACTAATGTTGCACTGCCAGTGCACAAGGCAGTGCAGCCTCTGACCTGCAAACCAAACAGACCCGCACGACCGTGCACCTCATGTGCACGGCCATGCAGGTTAACTAGAATCAGGTCTTAACTTACGCAGGTCCGTTTTGCGCAACCAGGACCTCATTTTTGATATTACTAACAGCTGGAACATTGTTTTTTGTATGCAGATGGCCCACGACTTTGTCTTTGTACCTTTTTGCCGGCTTGGAGTCGGTTCATCCGGGTTCCTTCAGGAACCCAACCTCGTTCCCATATGGAGCACCACGTGGTGACCCGCCAGGCATTTCCAGTAGCCGATTCCACTGCATTTCTAGCGTTTGTTAGTATTTTATTTTTATCTGCTTTCAGTACTTTTATTTTGAACATTTCGGTTTGTATTGTACTTTGATTTCAGTATTTAAATTTTTAATTTAGTTTGTTTATGTTTGTGATGATGATGAGTGGGTTTGATGTGTTTGCTGTGTCAAGAATGTTGACTTTGCAGGTAACTGGCGAGCACCGTTGTCGATGCTCTTGCCGTTCATTACTCCACTGTTTCTTCGACACGAGGGGAGTATTATTCTCCTTTTTCACATTATAGATAACTAATTCATAAACGCTTTCTATTGTCACATTGGGGACAATGTGAGTTTCAAGTGTGGGGAGGGACTATATCTTGTTTGTCCTCTTGTGTATATATATCTTTAAAAAAAAAACCTTTTAAAGTACATATATGTATATATACTCATATAAACATTAAGCCTAACTAATTTTAGATAAAAATAACCAGAGGCACGATAAACAGATGAGATACGAGCGTGCTAGATTCGTACACTTGCACCCATTTCCCTCCGTTTACGTGAGCATTTGAGCCTTAGAATAGATTTCATTTCTTTGACATGCTTTCGAGTGAGCCGGATGTTTTGTGTAATTTAGAACTTGTCATTAGCATACTTGTTTAGATCAGAAACGTGTGAGACTGTACGAATATGATTGAGGCATTTAGGATACCCTTTTGATTTAGCCTTTTCTTTTCGTTCTATCTGTTTCCCGCACCCAAATGTTATCCCTTAGTTAACCATGTTGAACCTAATCCCATGTTTTTTTTTCTTATTTACCACACCATTTCACCACTTAACCAAATTTGGCCTTTTTCTTTTAAACCTTTTGTGTTAAAACTCGGTTTAGGTTAATGTTTAACTAGTTTTCTGTGTTGTAAATAGTTCGTGTTCGGGTTTATATATTTAGAACCCGTATGTTGTTCATATCAGTTATATCATAGATATATTTGTTGAAAAAAAAAAAAAAAAAAAGAAAAAAAAAAAAGAAAAAAAAAAAAGAAAAAAAATCCAGAAAATTCCAGAAAAAGAGAACACCCTAAAATAGGGTGAATTAGCAGTGTTCGAGCAGTTTTCAGGGCTATAAAGTTAGAAGTTATATATGTTTAGCTCGATTTAAATAAAAATCGCGTATATTCGCGTGTGTTTTGTATAGTTGTTTTTGTTTCTGTTTAGTTAGACTTAACCGCCGAGTTTTAGCCGTTTCGTCACTGTAAATATCCATTCCACACCCTTACCTTTGCCTAACATTACAACCCTTATAAGACCTCTTGATTTGTGCTTTTTCACATGTTAGTTGGTGAAGATTAGATCTTTTGACAAGCTTATGATATTGCACGATTCATTGTCTTGGCAGTGGAGCGATTTACACATACACATTACACGTATGTATCATAAATAAAACCGAGTGTGTGTGAACATTGTGAGTCGTGTACGGGTTTGCGTGCTTATAGATCGGAAGTGAGTCGTTGATTTTTAGTTATTTTATCACCTGTTTTTATATATCTTTGTTGGCTTGACTATTATCGTCTGTACATGTTATATTTTGTCTTTGTTGCCACTTGGCGAGTTTTTCGTTTATTTCTGTTTAGTTGTTTGCTTGAGGACAAGCAAAGTTCAAGTGTGGGGAGGTTTGATATACGTTAAATTATACATATATAAATCCCCGATTAAACTCCCAAATTACGCGTTTTCGACCATAATTGCACGAATTCGGTACTTAACCGCTTCATATGTTTATTGCAGGTCTTAAACGACGCCCTAAAGACAAAATCTGGACTAAACAGACAGTTGCTGCACAATCAGGCAAATCTGGAAGATGTGCACGGCCGTGCACCCCCAAGCGCACGGCCGTGCGAGCTCATGTGGCACGGCAGTGCAGCTGCTAGTGCACATCAGATTCTCGGGCACCTTGATCAGCACTCCCGTGCACATGCCCGTGCGACCCAGTTCCTCGGCTGCACTGCCAGTGCACACCTTGTACCCGGACACCACCAGACCCGCACGGCCGTGCACCCCAGGTGCACGGCCGTGCGCAACCCAAGATATTTTCAGGAACCAATTGCCCACTTGCCTGTCACATCAAAAGTTAAAGTGCACGGCCGTGCACTTTATGTGCACGACCGTGCACAAAATCAAAACTTGTATAAAAACAGAGCAAAACTTACTGATCAGATATTGGGTGAAATTGGGTATCCTAGAGAGGTTCTGAGGCGATTTTCTGGGCTAACGAAGTGCTGCACAAGCGTGGAACAAGCCCGGGACGCCGTCCGATCCAACCATCATCATCCGATCCTTCACATTCAAGATTTATGGTTTGATCTATAAACTTTTAAGTAGTTCAAATCTGAATATTTTGGCTTGTTTGTGATGTTTATTTAGTTAATCGTACGCCTACGGGCAAGAACACTAGTATGTAGTATGTTAAACTATCGTTTGTATAGTTAATCATGTCTTGTATGAATTTGGCGTTTTTCATGTTTAGATCTTGATGATCATAGCGCAACCTTGTTTCGTTGTTGATGGATTTGTAGCTGTATTTGAATGTGTTAGGCGGATAAATGTTGAAAAAACCGTCCGTTTAATCGTCCGGTAGTAGACTAGTTAACTTGTTAAATAGTTTATGCCATGAAACTGTAACCGGGTATTGGTTTGGTTAAAGTCAGTCGAATAACGGTTAAAAATGCTTACCGGCACGTAAAAGGGTTTAAAAAGCCTAATGGTGTCGTTACTAGTCTTTGACACGGTTAATGATCTTTGGTAGTTATTTTGGTAAAAATAGCGATCTTAGTAGATCTGGGTTCAAAGTTGGTAAAATGGAATAGGTTGTGAAATGCTCTACTTTATGCTAGTTTAGGTGGCTGTGTTGTGTATTCGGTATCGCTTCCCTGAATTAGTGAGGTTAGAAAACTCTTAACGGATGACTAACTTATCTTTAGAAGATCTGCGTGAGATCATATCAGCTGCTCGCTAATAAACGACTTGAAGCGGTTAACGTGTGTATTCGTGTTAGCTTTCTGTATAGTTGTCATGTTAGGATGCCCGAAAGGGACACTAACTGTCGGAAAATGGGAATGTTGATCACGCCTTTATTTCTTATATAGATGACATGCTAGGATTGGCGTATTATAGCTTATATAGTTATATTTTCTATTTGGAGTCGTAGTTAAGTTATTTACATGTTTTAGAATTAATTTAGTCTTAAACAAAACTCAAACTTATCTTTTACTTACTGGTGAATCGGGGACAGAGTTTTAGTACAATTGCTCCGCGTGCGTCCATGGATCGATATCTGGTTCTTATCTGTACGTTACTACATATATGACAGGGTACACTTGCCCTATTGTGTGTGTTTTAATATTAAGGTCTAAACCATTTTTATAAATATTAAAGCAAAACGTGTGTTAAAATCCATTGTAAAATATGTATAGTTACGCACACGTCAAGTTTTTGGCGCCGTTGCCGTGGACGCGACGAGCTTTAGGAACGAACCGAGTCAACTTTTTACCAGTGTACATGCTTGTGAATACTTGTTTATACTTCGTTGATTCTTTATTTCATTAATTTAATTGCATATATGATTCATTGATTTTTTATTAGATTTATCTGTCTGTTGATATATTGGATTGATTTTAGATTGGTTCATAGGTTTGCATATATATTTGTTCATTTTTTATGCTTATTGGATCGAATTGATTATTATTCATTCATTAGGATGTTGATAGACTTAATTTGTTAAATATTGGATTTATTGGTTTGTCTATGAATTTGATTGATTCATTATTTGATTTATTTGTCCGGATTCGGACTAATTGTTAATTTTTAGATTTGAAAAGTTAAATTCTTTATTTATTTACCATGTGTTCATATGTTTATCTGTTTATATAATTTTAATTTTTATGTATTTATAGTTTTTATGTAAATATATAATGGAAGTCTGGGTATGTTACGTTTGAATTTGATAGTACGGATGCTTTTATAAAAGGTTTGGGTTAAGAAAAACTGCGAAATTTATTTAATATAGAAGTGGTTTTAATAAAAATAATTTTCTATGAAAAATGCTCCCTTGCGATTCGCAAAGAAGCTGGGCTTATGGTTCCTCCTTTAGCGAGTTCCTAATTACCCCGGGTTTTTATCTTTTATTTTTCGCAATACGCGAACAGGATCACCAGAACTACTGAAGACAAACTACTCATCAGCAGTTTGACCAAAGTCATTATTGTCATAACCTGGGAATGATCTTTCAGATGAGATCCCAGCAGTTATGTCAATGTGGTCAAAAGATCCAAAACTATTTGAACAAGTTGGTGAGTCTTGTCCTAATAGTGCTGTACTACCAGGTAGATAGTCATCAACAGTTTTGCCAGAATTTTGTAACTTTTTCTTTTGATCAATTTCTCTCTCAAAAGTAAGTAATCTCCCATGAAGTTTTGTAAGAGTGAGGGAGCTAAAATCTGGTGAAGATCTTAAGACTATTGAGTATGTTTCCCATTTATCAGGTAAAGACCTTAAAAATCTATGAAGCATAGATACAGTTGTATAGGTCTGACCATTTAGTTTTAGCTCAGATATTAATGAGGAAAATCTTTCAAATTGTTGAGTTAAAGTTTCCCCATTAATGTGAGTAAAAGTTTCATACTGTTGAGCCAAGATTTCTCTGGTGTTGGCAATCACCTCTTCAGTTCCTCCAAACTGTTCTTTTAGGCAGTCCCAAAGCTCTTTGGCACTATCACAATGTAATAGGCCAGAATAGATTTCATTTGGGAGTGCCATTGCCAACATAGAAAAAGCTTTTGCATCAAGCTCAAGTTTTAGGAAATCATCATCAGTATAGTCTTTTGGTTCTTTTGGAATCTCTTCCTTAGTTTCAAGATTTATATTTACTGGTTTATGAGGACCATATATCACAGATCTCCAACAACCTATGTTGGTCTGTGACAAGGTATGTGCCATTCTCTTTTGCCATATGTTATATTCATTTCTTACAAGCATGGCAGGTTTAGTGGCAGAACCAGTATTATGAGGATCCATTTTAAAGAGTATTGATTTGTCAAATATCTCTTAAAGTGATGGATGTTGATAAAAGTGAGCTTATAATCCTTTATTGAATATCAATAAGAGCCTGTGTCTGATTCTCAATGTGTTAGATTGATATGTGATCAGATAAACCAGTGCTCTGATACCAATTGTTGGATCAGTATATTGCTCTTTTAGTTGAACTTGCTAGTTGACACTTAAGTGTTTAGCAAGTTCTTGATGAGTGATAGCACAGCGGAATGTTTATAAGTTTAAAGCTACACTTATCAACAGGAGTTATTACTCCCCCTGGATTCAAGAACTAATAAATGAAAAGTGTTTATTGAGAATCTAAGTATTGAATGAGAATGAAACACTTTGACAGATTCTCAGTAAACACGAAATGGAAATAACAATAATAAGTGTTGAAGGATTTCTTGTATTAAAAATCAATGTCTAAAACAGAGGGATGAACCCTTCTATTTATAGACTTTACAAATACATGAACCTTGCCAAAAGCAAGTTCAGAAACAAGTTGCAACAAGTTGCAGTCTTGGAACTTGTACATAAAGCAAAAAGAAACATTAAAGTAATAAACTACTGATATACAAAGGCGGTGGAAAAGATCTTCTGTAAGTACTGATGAATGACAAACTACTGATGAGTAGTTTGTCTTCAGTAGTTCTTCAGTAGAAGTGTCTGGTTTGAACTTCAGAACTTCTGATGACTTTCTTCTTCAGTACTTCTGAATCTCTTCTTCAGCAGTTTGATCCTTCTTCTTCAGCAGTTCTATACTTAGAATATTTTGACAAACTACTGATGAGTAGTTTGTCTTCAGTAGTTCTTCAGTAGAAGTGTCTGGTTTGAACTTCAGAACTTCTGATGACTTTCTTCTTCAGTACTTCTGAATCATCTCTTCAGCAGTTTGATCCTTCTTCTTCAGCAGTTCTATACTTAGAATATTTTGACAGAAGTGAATTAGACTAAGGTTTGCAAAAGTGGTTTCACCAATCCTTTTTGTCCTAACAGTCACAAAAATCATATTTGAATTCAAGAAATCTAAGTTCCTTCATTTTTTGAAGACCTTTCGTGATGGTAAATGGATTGACCATATGCACTTTTATACATCTTATTGCTTCATTATCCTGTAATAAGAAAGCCCATACATGAACCTTGTATCATAAGAAATAAGTATGTGTTAGTTTTCCACCTTAAAAATAAACATGAAACTTACCTTATCCTCAACCAATATATCTTCAATTTCCTTGTTAATCCACAATCGGCTGTGTTTGTGAGGCTCTTTGGGGTGTAGACGACGAACAATATTCTTACCCATTTCTTCTATATGGTCATGCATACCTAAGACCCCCCAACTAAAGTTATAAGAGATTTTTGCTCTAAAACTTTTAAACCGGTTCTGGCATGGAATCCGCAGCTTTCAAGCACTCTGATTGCTCTTTGTTTCTCCCAACCTTTTAGTATGCATGCAACATCTAGGAATATTTCCTTGTAATCTTCTTCTAGAGATTCATAGCTTAATTCTAATTTTTCCAGAGTTGCCTTCAATGGAATTTTTTTTAGCCTTTCTAACGCATCTTTCCATAAGTTCTCATCTTTACCACGTAAATGTGAGCCCAAAACTTTGAACGTCAAAGGAAGACCAGCAGCATAGCTTAAAACCTGACATGCTAGCTCATCGTAACCTTGATTTGGTATCAGTCTCCCAAATGCATACCTGTTGAAGAGGCAATTTGCTTCCCCATGCGATAACAGATCGACATCAAGAATCAAGTTCTTTGGCACTCCATGTGCTACCAACACTTGTTCTTCTCTTGTTGTAATGATAACTCGACTTCCCGCCTTAAACCAATTAGGCTCACCGGCTAATGCCTCAAGTTGGTTTATATCATCTACATCATCTAGAACGACAAGAACCTTTCTACCACACATCCTCCTTTTCATGTCAGAAACACCTTTTACAGTGATGTGTGGATCGTTTAACACATCCGAAAGTACTTGTTTTTGCAACGTCTTCAAACCACCTAATTGATTTTTTGAATTTTCCCTAACATTCTCAACAAAGCTTGAACCTTCGAACCTATAGGATATTTGATCAAAAACAACTCTCGCCAAAGTCGTCTTCCCAGCCCCTCCCATCCCCCATATCTCTATCATGCGAACATCTTCAACATCAGTTTCTAAAGATGAAAGTACATCTTTTACCCGTGTCTCCATGCCTACTAATTTTTCATCAACGCCCGAGTTAATGAAACGTAGCTCTAGTGAGATCTCTTCAACAATTTTTTGGATGAATTTTGCTTCATGCCTGGTGTCAAAAAAGATTCAATTAGATTAGTTAAAATCCCACATGAACAATTTATCTAAAATCTACAGCATACAATCATATGATCTCATAACGTAATGATATACTCGTGCTTCATAAAATAAAAATAAATAAAATTAATGAATAGGACAGAGATATGTAGACAGAGCTACGTACCCATCAAAGGTGTTCTTCAATTCCCACCCAGCCAAATCAGCAGATTCTCTAAGAGCATCTCTCCATTACCCAGCTCCTTCTGTTTCTTTATGTTTGGAAAATGCTTCTTCAACTGCCCCACTTTGTTTCCGGACTTCGGTGGGTTCCACATCATAGAAGACCGGGTAAGACGTATGCTTATTCGTCTCCTGGCACTCCATAATCTTGACCAGCTCTTCTAAGCACCACGACGAAGAAGCATAGTTCTTGGAGAAAACAATTATGTAAAAGTTCGAGTCTTCGATGGATCTGATGAGCTCATCAGTGATCCTTTCTCCTTTCTTGATTTCTTCATTGTCTTTATAAGTGATAATACATTTCTGCGTAAGAGCGTGATAGAGATGATCAACAAAGGTCTTACGGGTGTCTTCACCTCTGAAACTTAAAAATACATCATACTTGAAGCTTTTTTGAATGGACGAAGCTGAAGTAGATGCCATTAAGTGTATTCTTGAAGGATTGAATAAAAATATAATCTTTAGTGGAGGAGATTTGCAGGGGCGTAGCATTGTAGGGGCGGGAGGGGGCGGCCGACCCCCCGAATTTTCGCGCAGAAGTTCTGATTATATAGTATTCGTATAGAAAATTTTGGAAATATAGGGTTTCGACCCCCCGAAACCAATGACTTCCGACCCCCCGATGTCTTCCGACCCCCAAACCTTCGGGTCAAGCTTCGCCACTGGAGATTTGTATGATCAACTGATTGCAGACAAACAGGGGAAGAGATGAATAACCCTTCAAGTGTTGACTTAGAAGTCAAACTCAGCACTAATTGATAACCGGTGTGTGACGTGTTTGTTGGGAAATAAAAATATAAAAAAAGATGTCATTTTCTTTCATTCATTCCATTTTCTTATTAATTTAAAAAAAAAGTAAAAGCTGGATCTTTTTCGATCTTTTATCTATCTATCTATATATATATATATATATATATATATATATATATATATAGAGGAAGTATAGGGAGAAAACCTCCCCAAATGGAAAAACCCCAAGAAACTCATCCCTTGGCCCATATTGTGCCACATCACCCATTACATTATAATATTCTATAATATTCAAAGGGGCAATATAGACAATTCAACTATCCCCCTTCTCTCTCTACCTATAAATATTGTTTTCCCTCTTCTCTCACTTCATTTTTTCTTCAAATTCAAATCAGATCTACCCTCTCTCTCTCTCTAAAACCACCACACCACCACCACAACTACCACCACAGCCACCACCTCCAACCATCATCTCACCCTCTCTGTCATTCTGCATATGATCCAATGGCTTCAAAATATACAAACAAAGGCATACACGAGAAAAGAAGATCTCGTTTGAGGCATATAAGGTATTATTATTATTATTAGTCTCGATTCATTTTCTAGGTTTGAGATTTGAGACTTTTTTTGATGTTTGGTGAGATCTATTAGTAGATCTATTATTATTATTATTATTAACAGGGATGATGAGGGGCGATATGTTTCGATGTGTTTTTTGACAAAAAAGAATTATTTAACAAGATATAAAACTCAATTTGAAAGTCACTATTCTGTTCTTTTTTTTTTTCGCTGTTATCATTGTTTTTTTCAAGATATTATGTTTTGATTTTTTTTAGAATAATAATAATAACATTTTTGGTTAGAATAATAATAATAATAATAAGTTGTTACATTTTGATTTGTGAGTTTTGTGTTACGTTTTGATTTTGTTAGGTTTTGGGTTTTGTTAGAAAAATAATAATAACAGTTTTGGGGATAGTTTTTGGTCGCACACCAAGTGTTCGATCAAATGCTTGAATGAAAAAAAAAAACACTTATGTTAACCTTTTTTATTTTTTTTTTATTATTATTTTGTTTATGTTAGATTTTTATTTGATTGTGGACATGAGGTTGATGGATCACATGTGATTGAAGAATAAATTTATAGTCTTTTTATGTTAGTATATGCTAACACATGTTAGTGATGCCCCATTATGTGTTTGAGGATCCCAAACTAACATGTGTATCTGTTTCAGTGATGGTTTACATGAGTAGGCTATTGGAAGAAGGCGGCGTTGATGATGTGGCTGTGGTAAGTGATGTTTTTTTTTATAAAGATTATAGATTTTTTAATCTTTTTGGTGAATAGGGTGTTTAAATAATTTTTGTATTCTATTTAATAAATTTTTGGCAAGTGAAATTGTTATGAACTCGTATAGGGTATATGTCTATTTTTTTGCGGTCCGGGTCTTGTATGCTCACACACGTTAGTGATGCTAACACATGCTAGTATATGCCTAACTAACAGGTGTTAGGGTTCACATGACATACGTTAGTATGTGCCCAACTAATTGTAGATTTTTGGTGTTGTTTATACACATGTTAGTGATGCTAACACATGCTAGTATATGCCCAACTAACATGTGTTAGCGTTCACATGACATACGTTAGTATGTGCCCAACTAATTGCAGATTTTTGGTGTTGTTTGTACACATGTTAGTGATGCTAACACATGCTAGTATATGCCTAACTAACAGGTGTTAGGGTTCATATGACATACGTTAGTATGTGCCCAACTAACATGTGTTAGCGTTCACATGACATACGTTATTTCAGTAAAACATATGTTTTAGAATACACTACACGTGTCAGTGATGTCTCATTATGTGTTTTGGAGAAGCCAACTAACATGTGTTATCTTTTTTGTAGGTGAAGAGATGTTTTTATGTTAAAGATGAAGATGGGTATCAAGAACGAAGCATAGCTAGATCTTTTTTATGTTGTTATGATAGTTTTTTTGAAAATTCACAAATAATTATGTTTGTATGCACCATTTTTGGTATGTTTTAGTGTTGGTTGTAATGATTATTTTTATCAATTCTTAAATAAATACACATTTTATGTGTTATTTTATTATGTTCTTTTAGTATATGCCTGTTAACACATGTTAGCGATGTCTCATACGAGGTCAGAATTTTGTATCACAACACTAACGTACGTTAATATTTGTGCTGGAAAAAGTGCCATAAAGTAGGAGAGAGGTGACTTGACAAGTGTCAAATCAACCTTTTAAACCTAGGATTCAGAAAACACAAGATTACCTTAATGCCCTTAATCCAATATTTTAATAAAGTGGCCCACTTGCTTTTCATTATTAAATACAAATTAATTAAGGATCATTGATCAAACTTGATCAATGGTCACCATAGGGTTTACAAGGTTTTTCCAATAGATAGAGTTTCCATATTATCCATACCCTATATATATATAAAAGAAAACGCATATGCTGACGTGGCGTGCAATGGAGGCCTCAACCTCCCCTTGATAATGCCACGTGGCATCATAATTGAAATATTTTAGTGTTTTTGAACTATTTCCTTTTTTAATTAAAAAAAAAAGATAAACATATAACCCTAAATTAAATTGAGTTATTTTAGGAAAAAAAATTAAAAAATAAATTTAAAATTTTCTCTCTCATATTTCCTCCCATAATTTTTAAACGTTTATATCTTTTATATACAAGATTTTTTAAAGAAAAAAATTACACCAAATTAACGAGCGTTTTATTATCTTTCCAACGAGTACCATAGTCCTATATAAAAAACGGAGAAAAATCGACAATTTTTTGTGGGGTTTCGTTCATACAGGAAAAAACACACAAAGTGTTCATGTTATTCATTAATCATGTTATCTACGATGTTAAAAATCAGCCCAATCGCCATGTTATCATTCGAATTTTACTAGGTATACTTCATCAAGAGAAGTTAGGAGAAAAAATCACGCAACACTGCAACACATGGTGTCACCTTATAGCAAGGTTATTTTTTATTTATTTAATTACAAGAGTAATAATTATTACTATTAGTATTAGTATTATTAGAATAGTTATATTTTTCAACCCCGGAACGCTCCCGGAAAGAATTGATAGTTGCTGACGTGGCGTTCAATGGTGGCCTCAACCATCTCTTGATTATGCCACGTGGCATAAGGAGATGCAATGATTACAACTTCCAACTTAAGTGTTTGTTTAGTTGATTAGGTTAGGAATTATAAGAGCCATTAGAATGTGAGAAATTAGAGAGATGTGATGAGTTTTTTTAATAGTTGCAGCTTACATAAGTGATTCTTTAGATGATTACTGATTAGGTTTTAGATTGAGAAATATGAGTTATTAGTGATTAGAATACTATAAACATGCAATGATTGAGAGATTTTGTGGTTAGTTAACTTGAGCCATTTGCAATAGGTTATCACGTAAAATTAGATTTTTCAACCCCGGGAGTGTCAGGCTGATACTAGGGCGATTTCTTGTTCCTCCGTCCAACGATTTGGTGCCATTTTCTTTTGTATGAAGGAGACGGTTTTAGGGTGGTGGTAGAGGAGGAGTCGGACGGAGTTAGGGACGAAGGTATGGTATATATAGGGAGGAGACATCTCGGGAATCACAGGGGATGTGGAAAACTGAACGGTCAAACAAGACATCGGAGACGTCTCGGGACTCATCGGAGGCGTCGAACAAGACACCCGAGACGTCTCGGGACTCACGAGACGACAACGGAGACGTCTCAGGATTCACGAGATGGCACAATGACGTCTCCGAAGACGTCATTTAGAGACGTGTCATTGTTCTATTGGATGGGAACCAAGGCATCTCGGGAGACACCTTAGATGGCTTGGGAAACGTGAACCGTCTCCAAAGAGATGTCTTTAGGAGCAATTCTCGTAATTCAAACGGTCAAGGGCTATTTTCGTTATTTTCCCTTTTGATATTCTTCCATGTTTACCAGTTCCAGTAACATCATTGATATCAATATTATGCTCTTTTGCGAGGCTTCTAACAGCAGGGGTGCATAAAGCTTCACC
Source organism: Ambrosia x helenae (assembly GCA_030844895.1). Lineage (NCBI taxonomy): Eukaryota > Viridiplantae > Streptophyta > Magnoliopsida > Asterales > Asteraceae > Ambrosia > Ambrosia x helenae. The sequence goes on from JAUTDX010000213.1 coordinate 172,112, forward strand.
TTTTCTACTCTTTTTAGCCCCTAGCTTGTTGTCAATAGAATAAGATGTATCGGAACCTAGTGATGACTCAGCACCATCGTATACAACTGATGAATCATCAACTGATAATTTCAACAGAGTTTCACCAACCTTGGATTATTCCAAATGTTACCTACTTTAAGACAGAATATTAACAAATTTATAAGAAATTTACTACTAAAAGTACCTTTATAATGTCACCAGGTGTATATAGAACTTTAGCAACTTTCCCGTTATACCAACTTGTTATTTCTATGGTTGCTTTATCACTTTGAACTTCACAAAGACGTTGATATCATTCAACTTGATCCCCCTAACAATATAAATTCATTTCCAATAAACTCAACTTAATCATGCAATCACAGAAGCATCTGTCATCTTAAGATCGATTCAACAACAACGTATCCAACATAAGAGGCTAAATAACTCACCTCTTGAACAAACCACTTGAGGAGCTCACACTCTGCAATAGCTTCACCAGTTTGTGCTAAAGGTATGTCAACAACGCCATTGACCGGTTGACTTTCTACCGCATTAGTTGAAAAATAATGCCCCTTGATATTATACAAATTGTTCAACTACATAGCAAAATCACATAAAACTTAAGTCACCACAAAATTTTGTGTACCAAAGCCAATTTCGGTCTGGATGAAGCTTATTTTTTTCATCCGGGCCGGGGCCGGATCTATTAAGGGCTCAGGGATGCCTGAGATACCCCTCAACTTTCTTGGCGAAGTACAAAAATACCACTGAATGTACCATAAAAAACTACTTTTTATATAAGTCAACTGTGTTAACTCATCTCAGTGATTAACTTATCAAACTTCTCATTCTATATTCTTTTGTAGGTAGCTATTCTATACACTAGTTGGGTGGGGGGTGATAGGTTTTAGAAAGAAAAACCTACAAAACTTCTACGAACACAAGATAAAGGATAGAGATCAAGCACAAAGATTTTTTTTTTTTGCAAATATTTTTCTTCTCTAAATTCAACAAATGCAGATTACAACTTTAAATACTTGGAATAGAAAATGCATGGACCTAAATTTAAGGAAATAGTGCTACATGATAAGAAAGTGGTAACTTGAACTAAATAACTTCCAATGCATACATAACGTGGATATGGGCCAGGAGCATGGTCGTGGCTTGCATCATGCACGTATCAATTCCCACCGCCTCAAAACGTTCTTGTCCTCAAGAACGGAATTAGTTTGCCACGGTGGTCGCCATTCGACTCTTTCGGCGGCATTTAGAGCGTCTCGACGGGACGCCATGGTGGGCACCACTCTCGTTTCCCGACTGCGTATTCCCCAACTTCTTCTCCACTTATACGTCCATACACCATGGATAAAAAGAATGGAATGGTAAGATTGTTGTGCATACTTTCCATAATGCTTTGTCCACTGCTTCGACTTAAAGACCATATCCGATAGGTGTTGGTGCCAATATAACCATTAAAAGTCATCCTCCCAGTGGAAGTTGGCCATATAAACAGCCTTACAGTACTCGCATGATGCCATCATGAACAATTACAATTTGAAGCTCCAACTGTAAGATTCATGGTATTATCATTAGTAAAACTTACTAGACCTGAACTATGATTGTAACATGTGTTTAAATACTCGGGTGTTGGAACAAGAATCAATGATCTGGTATGGTTGGCTCGTGGTGGCGTCAACGGTTTGGTGCGAAGAACGTCGGAAAGGGCTGGTGATCGAGGTAGTAGGTCTGATGGTGGTAGCGGTTGTGGAGATGGTGGGGGGTTTGGCGTTGTGACCGTTTTTGGCAAGGGGATTGTTTTTGGTATCGGAACGAGGGCTGCTGCGGGTGGTTTTTGAGTGGGTAACGGTTTACGGACATCATTAGGTGCGGTGTCAACGGCGCACCACGGCGATTGCCAAGGCGGGCGCCACTCGCGGCGTCCAACTATACCTTTGCTCTGGGCCTCTAGAAGTGGTCCTTCTAACCTCGGAACTGTAGAACAAACCGCATATAAACCGGAATTTGGGTATGGATATATAATCTGTGTCATTCTTCCATAACAACAAAATGCATTATAAGGTTCCTTCTGTTGTGTCGTGAGGTTCACATGGAGGTGGAATTTCGTTATTGGCAGTGGGGTTGTTGGTGATGGTCGAATGGGTAGCGGAGGTGTCTCAGTATATTTGGCGATGGTAGCTGTGGTGGTATAGTAACGACGAAGCATTGCAATGGTGTAAGACTTCCAAGTGAGGCGTTCGGGTCCTCGATACCATGAATTGAACCAAGAAAAAGGTTCATCATCAAAGTACTCAACGACATAGGCAAACCGTTCTTCCTTATATATTGCATACAAGGAAAAGAACCGCTCAACCTCAAAAAGCCAACGAACCGGATTCGAACCATTGAAGCGATATAGAAGAGTGGAGTCATTGAGTTCTTCCAAAGCCATGTAGGCTGCTCAATGAAAGCACCAATTGATAGGTTTTACAAAGAAAAACCTACAACACTTCCAAGAACACAAGATAAAGGATAGAGATCAAGCACAAAGTTTTTTTTTTTTTTTTTTTTTTTGCAAATATTTTTCTTCTCTAAATTTTACAAATGCAGATTACAACTTTAAATACTTGGAATAGAAAATGCATGGACCTAAATTTAAGGAACTAGTGCTACATGATAAGAAAGTGATAACTTGAACTAAATAACTTCCAATGCATACATAACGTGGATATGGGCCAGGAGCATGGTCGTGGCTTGCATCATGCACGTATCAGGGGGGTCATGCATTCATTACACAATCATACTCTCGAAACTTTTTACTAAGAAGAAAATTATTAACAAGAACCTAAAAACCGTATGTGGGTGAAGAAGACTCGTATATAAATGTGTGTTTATGAAGGTACTGTGGGCTTGCAGCAACATATTGAGTAAATTTGAATAATGATTTGATATAAAAGTCAAAACAACTTTATAGCTAGAGTTTTTATCTGTTTTTGGTAAATATGTGTGCAAATCAAAACTTGTGTATGATCTTAATCACTTATAAAACCATTCTGAACTTATTTTTGACATGATCATATGCAACCTTGTATGAAAATCTCACCGTTGTCATCAAGATCACAATTTGAGTTTTTAGACAAGTCAACTATTTTAACTAAAGTAAGTCAACTGTATGTTAACAGTAGTTATTCTGTTACCTTACTTAGGGTAGGTATATCATTGTTGTTCCCGGTTGACCCATATGCAAGTTTAGACCCGCTTTAGGTCGGAGAGCAAGTCACTAACCATAATCCGAATTACGGAATATAAACAACTCTATGTAAGTGTAAACCCCTACCGAAATCAAAACCAATAAAAGTGTTTGTTGTTTGGCGTTTTTACAATCAAAACAAAATCACTTAAATTAGAAATATAGGTAAAAAGATTAAATCAAAATCGAAGTCAATATATTTGGGCACGAGAGTCAAGCAAATGCCTATAGCCGTGTTTCACAATGTTTTGGAGAACGGATCAGACCGACCGGTCCGAGTCGCATGGTTCGATTGGAATGCTATTGAACCAGGTTGGTTCAGTATACCGGCTGGTTGAATCGGAAATCGGCCTGGTTGGACCGGAAATCGGCCAGGTTAGATCGGATTTTGATTGAATTTTCGTGATTTTTGTTGACTTTTTGACTGGTTCGTTGACCCGGTTGGACCGGTTGAATCGGGAATCGCCGGGGTGTCTGAATCAACATCCGATCCGGTCCTAAAAACATTAGTTTTTGTAGGATCGACTTTCGGGTCACCCGACAATCACGAGCTTGATATTCAGAGTGCGGAATCCTCTGAATATGTTCCAATAACATAAATAACTAAGAAACTATGGTGAACGAGTAATCAACACACATAAAACGGGTCAAAGGTTGTATGATTTATCATTAAAACAGAGCACAAGTGTTTACAAAGATAATCTCGGACCTTGGGACCTTGGGAAGGATGTTTGGGGAATGTGTGAGGTGACAACTTATGATTAGGGCAATGATTGGATGCTTTTATACCCCTTGTACTCGTGAAGCAGCTTATAGGCGAGTAGGATCCTATCCACGTGCACTATTCATGCGAGTAGGCCCTATCCACGTAAATAGTAGAGCGAGTAGGCCCTATCCACATGAATAGTTGTGTGATTAGAAGTGCTAATCGCCTACAACATCCAAAATACACCAAAACGCTTACAAACACACCCAAACACCCTAAATACTATCCAAACATCACCTATACTAGGCTAGGGACATCATGTACTAGTAGTTTTTCATATCTGTCCCTTTGCTTAGTTTAGGCCAATATTCTATTGGCCTGTAACTCGATACATATCAAAAGTTATGTCAGTCTTAAGTTTTAAATTGGACCCTTTCTGGCAGGTTTGGCCATTCGTAACTGGTCCAGATCTATCAATACACCCAGACTACAAACATAATCATCAAAATCGGAATGGACTGTCACTGCCAAAACCTCAAAAATTGAGAGGCTTATATATATAAACTCCCATACAAAATCAAATTCCCTTGTTAAAAATGGATCAATGACCTTTCTTTTCATTCCATAGGATAATTTACTCCACATATGTTTGATGTAAAAGCAGTGAGTACTACATATGTTTGATGAAACGCCATACAGAATTGACCTTTTTTTCCATTTGCCCACACAAGCCTTGTTTTCTTCAAGCCTGCTGCAGACTAGACAATAGTGGTCGTTGCTTCCCTAATGCCCTGCAAAACATGATACTTAAGAGTTTAGTTCCAAAACGACAACATAAGTTTATGATTATTGCAGATATCAGCTGTCTGATGTATTACCTCATGGAAACTGTCTTCCAGTAACAAGGATTTGGTGCAATGTGTTAGAAAAATAAAAATTATAGGATCAGAATTTATTCATCATTTCCTTATTTTGGAGATTGCCTTCATTATCACAGCATCAATCATATAGCCGTTAGGATATTTTTTGATCCTTTTGTCCAGCCATGTTTCCTTTTTATCTTTCTTTGTATCCTTATTTATAGAGGTCTTTTTTGATTCATTGTACGAGTCAACTTTGACACAAAGAAATAAAATTCTCTGATCAACTGATATGGTATCAGAGCAGTCCTAATCGATTCAGGGACTGCTCATCATCTACCCCTTTCCAAAGAACAACCACAGCAAGGGCCGCCCTGTCTTCCGATAGCAGCCCAATCTCTCAAAACAACAACGATCTTTCAAAACAATTAGCTAGCCTTCTCAATGGTTTTCAAGCCTCCCAAAACCAAAACCAGAACACCAAACATAATCTGTCCGATTGCCTTAAGATCAGCCTCAAACTTAACAACCAAAATTATGCTCTATGGGCCCGTATGATTCGAGTGGCTATTGGAGGTAAATCAAAATACTTCTCGGTCATTTGTCAGGAAATCCGGCATCGCCCAAACCGTCCAAAGACAGGTATGAGCAATGGGAACAAGACGACCTCGTAGTATTTTCATGGCTAATACAAAATATTGAACAAGCGATTACAAGCAATCTGACCGAGTTTCCCACCGCAAAGGCTTTGTGGGATGCAATCGTAACCACGTACAACAGTGGTAAGGATAAACTCCAAACCTTTGATTTACATGTTAAGGCGAATGGTATTAAACAAAATGGAACCCCTCTTGAGGAGTTCTGAATTATAATGCAAGGAATTTGGGGAGAAATCGATTGAAGAGACCCGAATCCCATGACTTCCCCGTTGATATTACTACTTACAATAAACTGAGAACAGAGCAGAAATTGTTCCAGTTTCTGAATGCAATTGATAGACAATACGATACTATCAAGAGGGAGATCCTTAGAATGGATCCTCTTCCCTCAGCAGAAGAAGCATACGCAGCTTGTGACAACAGTCAACGTAACAGGTTAACGACCGTACATGTTTCATTTATTGAGTCATTATATATGCATTTTTAGACAATTTGCATACACTATACCCCCCAGGCTAGTAGAGGATGAGTTAAACAGAAAACTCACATAATACACTTGTTTAGTCATACAACACCCGGACACACCATCAAAACAAGCATTACAAGAGGTTATGCCCACTAACACATGCTAATGCACCTCTAACACACGATTGTGAACACAAAGATCATCATGGGAAATCATTCAACAAACCCATGACACATGTGAAACAAAATACATGTTAGTGTCATCATCAAGAGGCATGGAATTTAACAACCTCTTACTCTTATGAAACCCGATGATATTCCTATATCAAAGGTGTACTAGCGGCTATACACGAACAATCATAACACTATTAACATGAATAGGCCGATTTATTTAACGTAACGTGTTAAGTATTGGATCATAACCAAGATTATTGTCTATACAAGCTATGCCCACATGTGTACATACACACATACACACGGCATTACATATATACACACCCACGTATGCACACATACTCACAAACATGGATTAGTTATCACACTATACACAAACATAGAGTCTTACATCTTCTATTAACCTATGGAAGTCTTACTCTTTAGACAACTCCTTTTTCCTCTACCTGTACCTACGGCCGAGGGCTGGGATACAAGAAAACAAAGAGTTACAAAACTTGCTTTCCAACACATGCCTATAAACACCAAAACTCTTACACATTTCGGCTACCTACACTAACTAACAAGGAACATGGATGGAACTAGGATGTTATACTAAAATAGATACAAAACACAAATCAATAGAGAATAGATCACACTTGACAAGCCTTCCTCATATGGTTAAGAAGTGATCGGCCAAATGACTAGGAAGTGAGCAACTTTCACCTTTATAGATAGCACTAGAGTACACCATAAGAAGTCAACCTATCCCTTTATGGATTACCACCTTGTTTTCAACACATGTCCCTTGTTTTTCCCACCCCCTTACACGCGTACAACAAGGAAGAGACAAGGAAAATCTTTGTCTTATGAAGGGTCACTCTCAACTCATGCCACCAAGCTTACACAAAAGTAGGAAGAATAGACTTTTACCATGAGTCTTACACAAAGAGGCTTGCCACAAATATCATTCCTAGTCTCCTAGGGATCGGCCGAACATTCCCAAGAAAGTGAGATAGTGATAGCTCAATGGAACCTCCAACCTATGAGGATAGATCGACTAGAGTCAACAAGGAGACTTAGAACTTACATGTAAATGGGTATAATCCAAAAACTAACCAACTAGCTAGCAATGTCAACCTTTCCCCTTTCATGATTAGTCTTTCCATCCATTGACTTTGCAAGAACCCATGAAACTTCTCTAACTCCTTGTTTCGGCCGAGAAGCATGAGGATGCCTCAAATGTTTTGTCATCTACCCACTAGAACCTCTATATAAGGACCTCCACCCTCACCTTCATTCCTTGCACCAATTCACATCTCTCTCTCTCTCTCTCTCACACACTCTAAAACTCACGGCCCAAGTGATCAAGAGCACAAAAGTTGGAAGCTTCAATCCATCGGCTCAAGGCTTGGCATAGGAAGCTCTCCAAGTCTAAGGATCACTAGCAATCACAAACACTCAAGGTAAGTTCTAAACCACCCTATTAGATACGGGAGCCCCTTTACGAACTCGATACCCAAGCACATTGATCACACCTATCGGCCTTAAGGAATCATTGATCTTAGATCGACCTAAAACACACTTAGCGAATGCATACTCACGTGATCACATTACTATGATGTTACATTTAAATGATAATTAATCAACCTAAACCACTAGAGCACATACAAGCTTACGGCTTAGACTTAGCAATTCTTGTATCAATCGCTAATGAACCACAAAACCATCGAATCCTTGCTCCATTAAGTGCATTTGGTCCGGCCATAATCATTTAACATAAGTTTAGTTATGCCGAAAACATGTGTTATCTTACAAATGGTTTTAAGAAGGAAATAAACATGTGTTAATCAAACCTTTCTCAAAAACCAACCACACATGATGAATAAGTGCTAATATACGGCCCAAATACCCTATGTGAGGCCCAATATAGTTCACCATGTACATTACATTTCCAAAACAACAAAGTTTTGGAAACTATAGGTTTGTTAGAACATTAACAAGTATCATGAACAATGAAACACACTAAACACAATGGTCCACAAGTGTCGGGTGAACAATTTGTATGATAAACAACATCCGGATGACTTACCGTGTCCATAATGATCATAGGGTATCATTTGTCAGGGCGGTGATCATCTACTAGCTCACTAGACCCCACACGACTCAAACAGGTGAGTTTTCTATGGTCCCATTTTACTACTTTACATTTTGGGGGAAATACATGCATCAATACTTGTGTCAATTTCAAGTGCGTGTACATTCTAGCATGACTACCATGTGGAACATGAGACATATTGGTTCATGAGCTCACTAGTTCTCGTACATAGTTCACTGTAACCATTAGCTAGACATTTAGCCATGGAACACTTTAATAGATCTATTGGGTTGACACCCCCACTCTTGGTTAATCGCGCTAACCGGCCACATGCAAAAGAGTGTTAATATTCTACTATACATACACTGTCTTTAGTGTACATTGCACGAGGCACCACAGTCACGAGGTTTGGTTATAGGACTCATGGTTCTCATAGTGATCATTTGCTTAGCTAGCTCATGATTGGTCAAACACGGATGACACGTTCATTTCACAGTATATTCAAAACCCATAGACTCACCAACATTATTGTTGACAAAATCCTTTATGCATGTGTTTTAGGTAACTAATAGAGGTCCACAGAGGATTGAGGGAAGGGTTCGAGCATGCACACCGTGGTATCACTTTGATGGCTTTTGTCATCTTCAAGATGTTATGTTTTAAATTTCCATAAGACAATGTTCATGTGCTTACCCTATGGTTAAATTTCAATAAAACCATGACGAATTCCATCTTTACGGTGGTACCATTTTTAAATAAATGTGTGTTGCTTGAACCTTGTGCTTGAAAACTTTTCTATTGTTGCATTCCCGTGTTTCCGCCTAGGCGGGGTGTGACAGATTGGTATCAGAGCACGAGGTTATAGCGTACTAAGATTCTTTGGAATCAACTATAACTTAAAATATTTTTTGAAATGTTTTCACAAAATGCCACGAAGTCTCGCCATACACCCTCAAACCTCAAGCTGCTCCACGAAGACATACGGGTACCATGGTTTATTTATCCATATGATCATTTACATATATGTGCATGTTGTGACAGGACACATGGCCATTACTATTGATCTTGTTTCTTCACCCAAGTCAGAGTCAGATTATTTGGTAGATGATCCCCAGGGAGATGACTTACCTCTCACCCAGCCAGCCCCCGAGTCTCATCATAATGGATGGCTATCCGAGTCTGAGATGGACATAGACTCACCTCCTGTGCAGAGACGTACCTCCGATGATGAGACGGACGATGACATCCCACCCCTAGCTGTCTATGACCCCATCCTTCTGTCACTCATTTTGTCTCATCTGCACCGGCCAGCCTAAACCCCCATTTTTGCTTAGACACTTCGGGACGTTTAGTCACTAAGTGTACTCCTCGCAAGAGGATCCGACCGGCCTTAGTAATAGCTATACCTGCTAGGACCCCGATTTTCCCTACTGTCCCTGTTTCTGCGCCCGTCCAGTCGGCCATTCCTGAGCCTATACCCCTAGCCATCGAGGTAGGTGAGCCATCAAAGAGGCTCAAGAGACGTTCACATGCCCGCAAACGGCCTTGCCTACCTAGTCTTACCAGCGATCTTGCACATCGAGACGAGGAGGATGACCTCAAGACCATGAGCTTGGGAGGCTCATCGGGGAGACCTCTCCGCTCCGAGCGCAGCGTTATTATCTCACATGACGTCCAGCTGGTGGCTTTGGAGGGCCAAGTTCGGGAGCTCGAGGATCGTTTAGCAGAGTCCGAGCAGGATAGGTTAGCCGCCATACTAGAGCGATTGGAGATGGGGAGACGAGTGGAGATATTAGAGCGTAGGGCGATGGAGACAGATAGTCGGATGAGGGAGGCTATTATTTCTCTTGCTGCTGCTTTCCCACCCCCTTCTTAGATTATGGTTTATGATGATTATGCATGTGATTGACTAATGATGTTTTGTGACTCTGAATGTTATGATCTAAAAACTAATTGCGGTTCACCAGCCTGTTTTGTATTAAAAACCTAACTGCTTTTGAGAAACTATGACATGATGTGATGTAGTAATGTATGGTTTGATTTATATGACTATGTTGGTTATGGTGTGTTTATATGTTATTATCATGTTTATTGTGTTCCATCGTTTAGTTATGCAGACCCGACATTCCACACGAACGACCGAAGGCGAGCCACTACCGTCCACACCCGCCGAGTTGGCCAGGGTAATCGCCGAAGCGATTGCTCGACACGATGCAGCCCGGGCCAACTCAAGCGGAGGATCTGGTGGTGCCATTTTGATCGATGTCGTTGGGTCGGTCAAAAATATAAAAATAAGTAGTAAAGTGGAAGTTGAGTCGTCTCCACAGGGAATTGGTGGAAAGAGTAGTTTTGTAAGTTAACTAGTAAATCAAAATCTAATTACTTTGTTTTTTAATTGAATTTAAGAAGTTGTAACAATAATAGAAAAGAAGTAATCCCCTCCAGGTTTCTGGTTAATGGTCCACCCTACTCTTGTTTAAATGATTGGATACTACATAGACATAGCTTTGTTGGACGGTTCAAATCAAGTGATAACCGAACACAAGTTTTTAATAATAACCTGTACAATTCAATTACCTACCCACAAGTATCACCTACCCTCCTAATTATCAAACTACTCACGATACAAGAAAAACCGAATGTGAATGATAAAAAGATAAGCAAATGAAAACAAGTGAATTGTTTAAATGATTGAAACCACAAATATTCTTCAACTAAATGAAAAATAATCCATAAACCAAAGTAAACAATATTCAAGTTTCACAATTAAACCATACACCCGGAGGTGATTACAAGATGTTTAGCCACTCATAGTAACAAGAAACAACTCAAAAATATGAACAATGATACCGAACATGATGATTGAAATCAAAAGTATGGATGAATGATGGTGAATCTTGATGTTTGTAGCTTCAAAATACTCCCAAGAATAATTAATTTTCGTCCCCTTGGTGGCTGATTCCCTTAGGTTTAGTATTTTTAGGCTTTTATATCTTGAATAACAACCTACCATATTTTTCTCTTTTACTGCCGTATGATACAACCAAGTCAATAGGCTTACGCCTGTCAACATCTGAAAAGAAAAGAAATTATGATGCTCTTTGACTTTCCCTTTTCTTTTCTTGCTTTTGCTCCTTCACGAGACAATCATCACAAACTCCATCCATTTTCATTTTGCTACTATTATTATTATATATTATTATTATTAACGAGACATTGTCTCTATTATTATTATTATTATTATTATTATTATTATTATTATTATTATTATTATTATTATTATTATTATTATTATTAGTAGTAGTAGTAGTAGTAGTAGCAGCCTCCGACTCGGGTGTTCTTGGCTCATCCAAAATTTCTCTTTAACACTTCAACGTCCATGAACACCTCCATATTTTCGGTTCACCATCCAAACTCAACCTCAACCACATTTAAGCTTCCAAATCCATCCAAATAAGCCATTGAACCTACAATAACACAAAGTTGCGTAGTTATCACATTCAAAGCATATAAACGCTCAAACGACATTAAAAACCCATAATTAAGCATCTAAAACACCATAATTTACCCCGTCCATCCGTACCGGGCATCGCCGAAGCGAAACAGACCACGAGGCTGAGGACTCTAGTCACGGCTGTTCGTACAAAACCTTCATGGCATGCAAACCATGCAACTTTCGTGGTAATGAAGGTGCTGTAGGAATTGTCCGGTGGATAGAGAAAACCGAATCAGTCCTCGACATTAGTTGTTGCTCCGAGGATCAGAAGGTAAGGTACTCCACCTGTACCTTTCAGGATGAAGCCCTCACTTGGTGGAATCTGCAGGTACAAACCTTGGGCAGAGAAACGACATACAGTCTTGCCTGGGCCGATCTCAAAACAATGCTCATGGATAAGTACTGTCCTCAAAGCGAACTACAAAAGCTGGAAACCGACTTCTGGAACCTTGCAATGGTGGATGCCAATGTGACTACATATACCACTCGTTTTCACGAACTCTCTCGACTAGTCCCACACATGGTCACACCTGAGTACAAGAGAGTCGAGAGGTATATCTGGGTCTGTCCCCAAAGATCCACAGTATGGTCACAGCATCGGCGCCCTCCACCATCCAAGCTGCAGTTACCCTAGCTCAGAGTCTGACCGATGACGCGGTACGCATGGGATCACTGACCCAGAAGGTAATAGTTATCAGTGAGAGTTCCGGGAACAAGCGCAAACGTTCCGACAACCGGAAGAGCAAGCACTCCTCTCACCGGCCACAGGACGCTGTGAAAGTTTTTGTTGCTACTGCTATTGAGGAACCCAAACGCAAGTACAACGGACCTCATCCTCACTGCAGTAAATGCAACTACCACCACATAGGTACTTGCGACAGCATTCTGTGCAAGAACTGCAACCGTCGTGGTCATTCTACCGCTAACTGCAGGGTCAAAACCGCCAACATTCCTCCTGCCCAAAACGAGTGCCCGAAACGAGTGTTTCGAGTGTGGTGCGACAGGACATTTCCGAAAGGACTGTCCCAAGGCCAAGGATCAAGCCCGTGGCAGAGCGTTTGTGTTAGGAGCTAACGAAGCACGAGATGATTCTAATGTAGTTACGGGTATATTTCTCCTTAGCAATCAATTCGCATCAGTACTTTTCGATTCCGGCACAGATTTTAGCTTTGTGTCCACCAACTTTAGGAAATCCCTAGGATTAGAATCTAGTAAGTTGGACGCACCATTTACCATAGAGCTAGCTAACGGTAAATTAATCTCATCCGATGAGATCGTTAAGGATTGTATTCTGGTACTCGACGACCACGAATTCAGTATCGACTTACTGCCTATCCAATTAGGAAGTTTCGATATTGTCATTGGCTTGTCCAAACATCGTGCAGAGATCGTCTGTCACGAGAAGTTGGTACGAATCCCCTTGTCAAATGGTGAAACCTTAATGATTCGAGGGAGTCAGGGTTTACCCACTCTTCGTATCATCTCCTGCATTAAGGCCCAAAAATGTTTAAGGAAAGGTTGTGTCGCATTCCTCGCACATGTCGTTGAACAAAAAGCTAAAGATCGGAAACTAGCGGACATCCCAGTGGTGCGAAATTACCCCGAAGTCTTTCCAGAAGACTTGCCAGGACTTCCACCACCGCGACAAGTCGAGTTTCGCATTGATCTTGTTCCGGGAGCTGCTCCAGTAGCCCGCACTCCGTATCGCTTAGCCCCATCCGACACGCAAGAACTGTCCAATCAACTCTAGGAGTTGCTAGACAAAGGTTTCATTCGTCCGAGTTCTTCCCCGTGGGGAGCACCTATCTTATTCGTGAAGAAGAAAGACGGGAGTTTCCGCATGTGCATCGACTACCGGGAGCTAAACAAACTGACGATCAAGAACAAGTATCCGTTGCCAAGGATCGACGACCTGTTCAACCAGCTGCGGAGATCCAACTACTACTTAAAGATCGATCTACGGTCAGGATATCATCAGCTACGAATTCAGGAGGACGACATCCCGAAAACTGCATTCTGAACTCGTGATGGGCATTACGAATTCCTGGTTATGCCATTCTGATTAACGAATGCTCCAGCAGTTTTCATGGACCTCTTGAATCGTGTCTGCAAACCCTACTTGGACAAATTTGTCATTGTCTTCATCGACGACATCTTGATCTATTCACGAACTCAAGAAGATCACGAACAACAACTACGATTGATGCTGGAGTTGCTCAAAAGCGAGAAGTTGTACGCCAAATTCTCGAAATGTGAGTTCTGGATTCGAGAAGTCCATTTCCTCGGTCACGTAGTGAACGAGAAGGGTATACAAGTTGATCCTACAAAAATCGAAGCAATCAGGGATTGGGCTGTGCCTAAGATACCAACTGAAGTGCGACAATTTTTGGGATTAGCCGGTTATTACCGACGATTCATCGAGAACTTCTCTAAGATTGCCCAACCACTAACTGTCTTGACACAAAAAGACAAGAAGATCGATTAGGGGATCCGACAGGAGAATGCGTTCCAAGTATTGAAGGACTGCCTGTGCAGTGCACCAATTCTTTCCCTTCCTAAAGACACAGATGACTTCGTAGTTTACTGCGATGCTTCGCATCAAGGTCTTGGATGCGTACTCATGCAAAGGATTAAGGTCATTGCCTATGCATCCCGGCAACTCAAAATTCATGAAAAGAATTGTAACACCCCAACCGATGGCGGAAACATCGAGGTGTCACGTAGTGACGATTGTTCAATAGCTCATGGACTAGAAATGTAACTTTTGATACATTGAATTGAATAATTTATTACAATGAAAGAAATACAACAATTAAAACTAGCAATCTAAACTTAAAATACAGTAAATCTCAATCTATGCCTAAGTTCCAAAAGCTTAGAAGTGATCTCATAAGAACCTGAAACATGTATGAAAATAATTTGGTCAATACAAAAATGTATTGGTGAGCATACCCGTTTGATATATATAGTAACGAAAATTTAGCAATTCATGTGTTATTTTGCAAAATGTAATAAGTGGTATCCGGGTCAAATCAACCCTATGAAAGGAAAGCAGATATATATAGTATGCGCTAGTAGTAATGTAATACATAGCAATGACGAGGACTCTCAACAGAGTCACAAGGGTATATACCATAGATCTATTCATTGAAATGTCAGGCCGCAACTGTTAATGATTTGACAAGTCATAGTTACACAAAATGACACAAGCAAACACACATAAGAATTGTTATTTTAGTAAAAGGAAATAGAAACTTGATAGTAGGTACATGAGTCACCCCAAAGTAGTAAAACAGTAAAAGGGGAAAAAGATATACTCACATTGGTTGTGATGGACTTGTAAGAATTTAACAGGAATCAACGAATTATGGTCGCACCTTAAACTTGTAAAAAAAAAACATTTATAGGATCTGAAGGAAACTTGTAACCGAATCCTATAACCGGCGGTGGTGGTTACCGGTTGCAACGGAATGAAGAAAAAGTGGTGAACAATATCCTAGTAGATCAGTCAAGACGATGTATCAACACATCAAAGGAGATGGGTGGTTCGAAGTAGGCGATACACTAAATGACACGACATGCAAAGGGGCTAACTAAAGAGTTTGGCTTGTGTTCATGGTAGTCACTAGACAAGTATCGGGTTTTTTTATAGGCGAATGGGTGGTCAATAGAGTTTGATGCTCATTAAACATTCTTGTAACCGTAATTTAAATGTGTAGCCATAAATTATGCGAGTTACATACTAAAGGAATTCCAAATGAAATGTGGTCAACCATGACATACTATTATTAATATTATTATTATTATTTAATAGAATGATTACTGTAACTGGCAACATAATTAATATAAAATTTAGTTTTTGACAAAGTTAGTAAAATAATTTTCATAAATCAAAGTCAAACCAAATGACATGTCTCGATAATCATTTAGGATATTTCTAGGTTATTAGACATAATGCACTTGTTATTTTATTATTTTTACACAAAATGACAAGTATGGTTAAGTGATTAGAACATAATGATAATCACTTGGTTAGTTTATGATGCACTAAAATCGCTTAAGAGTAGTCATAATATTATTGATTTTATTTTAGTTGATTCAATAAGTTTTATACAATGGTTTTGGTTAACAGTTACAAGACAAAAGATATTGATTCAAACCATAATGTCTTTATTATGTTGGCCAGTTACGAAAATAGAATGGTTAACGATTGCATATTTATTTTCTTGAACAACACTTGATTGCATATTTATTTTCTTGAACAACACTTGATTGCATATTTATTTTCTATTTAATACATATTAATAAATGTATGGAGTAATTCATCAAAAAATGCGTAGGTTTAGAAAATAAATAAAACTTGTACAAAGCATTTAGGAATTGTGTAGTAGTATGGTTTTGTAATTATATCCATTTTCATATCATGCTTAAACGTGTTTGTGGAAATGTATTTGTAAATCTTTATGTGTAAATAAATAAATATAAATAAATAAAAAAATCAATAATGATCAGTGGGGACTAAAAGTGCAACTTCCAAAATCGACGAAGGGATAAAACTGACATCTCGCTAAAAGATGAGGGTGACGGTTGTCACAAGAATTACAATACTCATGACCTAGAGTTGGGTGCAGTGATCTTTGCACTTAAGATTTGGAGGCACTACCTTTACGGTACCAAGTGCACCATCTTCACCGATCATAAGAGCTTACAGCACATCTTCAACCAGAAGGAGTTGAACATGCGGCAACGCAGATGGGTTGAACTGTTGAACGATTACGATTGTGAGATTAAATACCATCCGGGCAAAGCCAACGTTGTGGCTGACGCGTTAAGCCGGAAGGAATGAGTTAAGACCCTACATGTGCGTGCACTAGGTCTAACCATCCGTACAAATCTCACGACCCGCATTCACAACGCTCAACGAGAAGCTCTGAAAGGTGAAAATCTTGAGAACGAGTCGCTATTTAAGATGGTTAATCTATTGGAACCAAAATCTGATGGCACAGTATATTTCGCCAACCGGATTTGGGTGCCACGGTTTGGTGACTTACGTAATCTTATCTTGGAGGAAGCACACAGGTCTAGATACTCCGTACATCCTGGTGCTGACAAGATGTACAAACACGTAAAGGAACTTTACCGGTGGCCCAATCTAAAAGGTGAAATCGCCACATACGTCAGCAGATGCCTTACCTGTTCAAAGGTCAAAGCTGAGTATCAAAAGCCATCTGGCATGCTCCAGCAACCAGACATCCCAGTGTGGAAATGGGAACAGATTTCCATGGATTTCATCACCAAGCTACCTAAGACGTCCAGTGGTCACGATACAATTTGGGTCATTGTTGACCGGTTGACTAAATCTGCGCATTTCTTGCCGATTAAGGAAACCGACAAGTTGGAGAAACTTGCCAAATTGTACATCAAGGAAATTGTAACCAGACATCGTGTGCCTGTTTCAATCATTTCCGACCGAGATAGTCGATTTACCTCCCGATTCTGGCAAACACTGATGGACGCACTAGGCTCTCGCTTAGGCATGAGTACAGCCTACCATCCGTAAACAGATGGCCAAAGTGAACGTACAATCAAGACATTGGAGGACATGCTCCGGGCATGCGCAATCGATTTCGGTGGAAACTGGGATTCAAACTTACCATTGGTTGAATTCTCCTACAATAACAGTTACCACACCAGCATCAAGGCTGCCCCCTTCAAAGCCTTGTATGGACACAAGTGTAGATCTCCTCTGTGTTGGGCAGAAGTTGGAGACAAATATTTGACTGGACCCGAGCTTATTCAAGAGACCACCGATAAGATCTTCCATATCCGTGATCGCTTGAAAGCAGCTCGAGATCGTCAAAAGAGCTACGCTGATCACCGTCATAAACCACTTGAGTTTCAAGTGGGCGATAAAGTACTCTTAAAAGTCTCACCCTAGAAAGGAGTACCACGATTTGGCAAACGTGGGAAACTCAACCCCCGATACATTGGTCCATTCGAGATACTTTCTAGAGTTGGTCCCGTGGCATACAAACTCAAGCTACCTGAGGAGCCGAGTAGTGTTCATGACACATTCCACGTATCCAACCTAAAGAAATGTCTAGCCGACGAATCTTTGATCATTCCTCCCAAAAAGATTCACATCGATGATCAGCCGCACTTCATCGAGGAGCCAATCGAGGTGACTGATTGGAAAGTCCAAAAATTGAGAAGGAGCCGCACTAAACTTGTGAAAGTCAGATGGAATGCAAAGCGTGGTCCCGAGTTTACATCGGAACGCGAAGACCAAATGAGACACAAGTACCCAGCTCTTTTCCCTGAAACTACTAACACTAGTAGGGAAACTCGATTTCGCGGACGAAATTCCCAAAACAAGGGGAGAATGTGACAACAGTCAACGTAACAGGTCAACGACTGTACATGTTTCATTTACTGAGTCATTATATATGCATTTTTAGACAATTTGCATACATTATGCCCCCCGGCTAGTAGAGCATGAGTTAAACAAAAAACTCAACATAATACACTTGTTTAGTCATACAACACCCGGACACACCATCAAAACAAGCATTACAAGAGGTTATGCCCACTAACACATGCTAATGCACCTCTAACACACGATTGTGAACACAAAGATCATCATGGGAAATCATTCAACAAACCCATGACACATGTGAAACAAAATACATGTTAGTGTCGTCATCAAGAGGCATGGAATTTAACAACCTCTTACTCTTATGAACCCGATGATATTCCTATATCAAAGGTGTACTAGCGGCTATACACGAACAATCATAACACTATTAACATGAATAGGCCGATTTATTTAACGTAACGTGTTAAGTATTGGATCATAACCAAGATTATTGTCTATACAAGCTATGCCCACATGTGTATATACACACATACACACGGCATTACACATATACACATGCACGTATGCACACATACTCACAAACATGGATTAGTTATCACACTATACACAAACATAGAGTCTTACATCTTCTATTAACCTATGGAAGTCTTACTCTTTAGACAACTCCTTTTTCCTCTACCTATACCTACGGCCGAGGGCTAGGATACAAGAAAACGAAAGAGTTACAAAACTTGCTTTCCAACACATGCCTATAAACACCAAAACTCTTACACATTTCGGCTACCTACACTAACTAACAAGGAACATGGATGGAACTAGGATGTTACACTAAAATAGATACAAAACACAAATCAATAGAGAATAGATCACACTTGACAAGCCTTCCTCTTATGGTTAAGAAGTGATCGGCCAAATGGCTAGGAAGTGAGCAACTTTCACCTTTATAGATAGCACTAGAGTACACCATAAGAAGTCAACCTATCCCTTTATGGATTACCACCTTGTTTTCAACACATGTCCCTTGTTTTTCCCACCCCCTTACACGCGTACAACAAGGAAGAGACAAGGAAAATCTTTGTCTTATGAAGGGTCACTCTCAACTCATGCCACCAAGCTTACACAAAAGTAGGAAGAATAGATTTTCACCACGAGTCTTACACAAAGAGGCTTGCCACAAATATCATTCCTAGACTCCTAGGGATCAGCCGAACATTCCCAAGAAAGTGAGATAGTGATAGCTCAATGGAACCTCCAACATATGAGGATAGATCGACTAGAGTCAACAAGGAGACATAGAACTTACATGTAAATGGGTATAATCCAAAAACTAACCAACTAGCTAGCAATGTCAACCTTTCCCCTTTCATGATTAGTCTTTCCATCCATTGACTTTGCAAGAACCCATGAAACTTCTCTAACTCCTTGTTTCAGCTGAGAAGCATGAGGATTCCACAAATGTTTTGTCATCTACCCACTAGAACCTCTATATAAGGACCTCCACCCTCACCTTCATTCCTTGCACCAATTCACATCTCTCTCTCTCTCTCTCTCTCTCACTCTAAAACTTACGGCCGAAGTGATCAAGAGCACAAAAGTTGGAAGCTTCAATCCATAGGCTCAAGGCTTGGCATAGGAAGCTCTCCAAGTCTAAGGATCACTAGCAATCACAAACACGCAAGGTAAGTTCTAAACCACCCTATTAGATACGGGAGCCCCTTTACGAACTCGATACCCAAGCACATTGATCACACATATCGGCCTTAAGGAATCATTGATCTTAGATCGACCTAAAACACACCTAGCGAATGCATACTCACGTGATCACATTACTATGATGTTACATTTCGGTGGTGTTGCCTTCTCTAGAGAAACATAACTCGATGGAGGAGGTAATGGGTCTGAGAGACTAATCTCAGATCCCTCTTTTTTAAACCCCGAGTTTTTTTTATTGTGAATTACTAGATTTGCTCAAATAAATCCCTCCTCCTGAATCCCTTTTGTATGATACTGGTCAAATTCTAGAACCATCATTTTGTGGCAAACACCATAATTACGATTTTGATAAACAAAATAATAATATAACTCAAAATAATAATAATAAATGTTTTAAAGAGGGAAGACATGTTTCGAAATCCCAAGCCAATATAGTTAAAAGCTGTGATATCTCAAATGAATCCTGGATATTTGATTGTGGTGCGACTTACACCATGACATATGATCAATCCAACATCAAAAATAAAAATGTCCCTAGGATTGATCATATCAAAACCGCTAATGGAGGGATTGTTCCTGTCAAAGGAGGAGGACCTGTTGAAATATCTCCTACTTTAAAACTCTCAAACTATCTTTACGTCCCTTCCTTGTCACATAAATTGTTATCCATTAGTCATGTTACAAAAGAGTTAAATTGCACCGTCTTGATGCATCCAACCTTTTGCATTCTCTAGGATATCAGGACGAGAATGATCATTGGGCGTGGCAATGAACCATCAGGATTGTACCATGTGGATGAAGTGACTCAATCGGGAAGTGTTATGCTTTCTCATGGAACAACAAATACGGAAGCCTGGCTCTGGCATAGGAGATTAGGACACCCGTCTATTGGCTATTTGCATCTCTTGTTTCCAAAACTTTTTCCTTCCAATAATAATTTCCATTGCGAAACTTATGTTTTAGCTAAAAGTCATAGACAGACTTATAAATTGAATAACACAAAAGTTGCTTCACCATTTTCTCTCATTCACTCCGATGTTTGGGACCCGCTGAAGTTACTAGGGAACAAAACTTTCGTTTTTTGCACTTTTTATTGACGATTGCACCCGTATGACATGGATTTATTTTTTAAAAAACAAAAATGAAGTTTTCGAGAAATTTATGATATTTTATGCCATGATTCAAACTCAGTTTAAAAATAATATTCAAATACTTCGATCCGATAATGAAGGAGAGTATATCCACAATTCCATGAAACAATTTTGTCAAAACAAAGGCATTATTCACCAAAAAAACGTGCCCATATATCCCTGAACAAAATGGCACCATCGAACGAAAAAATCGGATCCTTTAAGAGATAACACGAGCTCAGTTACTTGAGTCGAAGGTTCCTACGTCTTTTTGGCCTAAAGCAGCCTCCACCGCAACTTATTTGATCAACCGTCTCCTAACTAAAACTCTTGATTCAAAAACTCCCATCCAAGCTTTGTCCGATTTTACCAAAATTCCTCCACCTCTCACATTACAACCACGGGTCTTCGGATGTACTGTCTATGCTCATATTCCTAAACATGACCGGGGCAAACTTAGCCCGTGTGCTGAAGCAGCCTCCACCGCAACTTATTTGATCAACCGTCTCCCAACTAAAACTCTTGATTCAAAAACTCCCATCAAGCTTTGTCCGATTTTACCAAAATTCCTCCACCTCTCACATTACAACCACGGGTCTTCGGATGTACTATCTATGCTCATATTCCTAAACATGACCGGGTCTTCAGATGTACTGTCTATGCTCATATCCCTCTTTCAAATCCTATGAATAATTGCCTAGAATTGTGTGTTTCAGCTAACAAAATCCAAACAATTGCTTTTGGACAACCAAAAAATTGATAAAATCCAAAACTTTCATTCATTTAACAAAATGAAAATATAATCAAAACTGAAACCTTTTGTGCTGCTGCACACGATTGAAGATATGATAAATCAGTTATCGGCAGACTCTGCTAGGAGGAGGCATTTCTTGTGTAGTGTTTGAAGGCTCCAACGAAAGGGAAATACCATTGAGGTTCAATGTAAGGCAAAGTACAACCAAAAGAATAGGTGAGACAACTAATAAAGAAATCGAGCAGGCCTCCTGCATATTGACTAAATTTATCTTTTCTAAGAATGAAAAACAAAAGCATTTTACAACTGACTGTATCTATGGGTAGCCTTAGCTTTGAATAGCAGTTAAGGGCGCCCTCAAATAATAAGCAGACATTTCAGTTGGAAAAGATTAGTAGTAACCTGTTTTGACCCATTAACCAACCTGCTTGGATCATGTATCTTGCCACATTTAGTCTTTACTTATCAACTTTCACACAAAACATCATAGTTTATGAGAATGGAGAGAACTCGAGTTTTAGTCTAAAGCAACGGGTGTGTTTTACGCGTTTCTTTAACAACACCCTTTTAAATATCTAAAGAAACTTAATTCATTAACACATTATTGTCATTAATTTATATACTATTTCTTCAAAAAAATATTTTTGTTTTTTATATTTTATAAAATTGAATTCACTTGTTGAAAAAATCTATACACAAGACCAGGGGCGGATCTAAGTAGTAATCTCCGGGTTCACGTGAACCCACTCGGTTTCAGATTTTTAGTAGAGACACTATATAAAAACATGGGGTGAACCCATATATAATTTCTGGGTGAACCCATAGTAAAGATGATTAAATGCTCCACTGGTTAAGTCTTCCACTATAAAACACAAGGTAACCTGTTCGATCCTTCTACTAGGCGTGTTTTTTTTCTTTAATGTAAGCTGATACCATATTAAGGTTTCCTTATACAACCAATTCAGCTCCCGTTCCAAAATAACATATACGCAAAAGCCCCCACCCTTATCTTATTTGTCCTATTCGTACAGATATGTTCACTTCAGTTTGATTTTATACATGATTTGTGAACTGCATTAACTCTAATTTTTGAACAAATGTTTGAATCTTGCTCTGAAGCTACTTCATATGCTCTATTTCTTGATTAAAAAAGTTGATAACTAATAGTGTCATTGCATTTGGTGATTAATGGACGGCAGATTAATGGATTGACATTTAACAAGTACATGTGCTTGTGGTAATGCATTTACAATTATGAATACTCCTTTGTTGACAGTTCCTCAAAGTATCACATTTTACAATTAAGAAGACCATGTTACCAACCAATTAAGGGTATATTTATGTGTTTTGTGTTTTTTTACAACTACTATTTGTTTTTGTTTTAGTGTTTTGATTAAGGTGTTTTATTGAATCTATTTGTTTTAATTGGTGTTAGAGGATTGATGTTAGATATGTATGACTTTGAGAATTATATCTGGCTCTACCATTTGTTTTTGTGGCAAGTGTTAGAACATTCGTTTTGACCCGACCCGATAAGAATATTTTGATAACCGGTGGCAGAGCTTTAAAAATATATTTTTTTTGGTGGAGAGATTCAATATGTATATAATTTTCAAATGAAAAAGGGAAAATTTACAATTTTGAGCTAAAAAATAGGAGAGGTCGGGGCACCCGTGGCCGCCATTATCTTTCGCCCCTGTTGGTATCCCGACCCCATAAAAACTCCATATATATATATATATATATATATATATATATATATATATATAATGTAGACCGGAACATTGTGTACCCAGTGAAAAAAATTCCCGAATCCGCCACTGCACAAGACCTTGCAGCATTCTTTAAAAAACAAATGAATAGTCAATGAAAAATATTCAGATAAAATGCCAGCATGGAGGTGGGTTTAGAAAGAAGGCTTTAAGGAGCACTCTCTTTCAAATTCCAATTTCATCCTCTGTTCCAAGCATTAACCTTTCTGTCCATTCTTTCATTTTTTTTTTTACTACTGAAACATGTTCCATAGGTCCCATTAACACAAGTTACCAATCACAAATGCTATTTAACAGAATTCCATGAAAAACTGAGGGAAATGAATGAAAGTCAATTATTAAATACAAAAGTCAAGCAACTTTATATTTATACTTTTTATCCATGCTTAGTAGATTATGAACATGAACCCTCCAGCTTTCATTCTTTGTCACTTCTAACCCTCCAGCCTCCTTTTTCATAACTGTTCTTCAACTTATCTTTTTTATTACTATGTCCTAAAAACAACACAAGCTTAATAACCAACTCAACAAGTTTCACAATCTTGAGATGATATATTTGGCAATTAAAAAAAAAGAACCTGATGAACTTTGTAACAACTTTAATCATTTGAAGCTACGTTTTCGAGATGATTTGGTGATTAAGCCAAAGCTAAACCATTGAGGTGCAAAAAAAAAAAAAAAAAAAAAAAAAAAAAAAAAAAAAGGTGAAGCAAATAATAAACAAATCGAGTAAGCCGCCTATTGACTAATTTCACCTTTTAAAGTGTTGGGAGTGAAGTCCTTGGGCTAGGTATTGCTATCGGGCTTGTTTTATTGGATGTTTAGGAAGCCCATTTAGGTTTTCTTGTTCACCAAGCCTAAACCCTAGATTAGTATCTATATATATCCTGTCTATGTAATTGTAATATTGGTCAAAGCTTAATAATATATCCCTAATTGCAGCCCGTGGACGTAGGTTCTCCACTGGAACCTAACCACGTAAAATTCTCGTGTTCGTGTGTCGTGCTTTATATTTTCTCGTTTATTATTGTGTGTTCATTGTGAATCGGTTATTCCGCTGCACCACTTAATCCTAACAAGTGGTGTCAGAGCTACGGCTCGTTGGATTCATGTAACGATTCGCAGAGGTGTTTATTCTGTTTGAAGATTGGAGGTTAGGGTTTGCGATAACCCTTGAGAGCCGTCGGATCTTCTGTTCGAAATTGATCAAGGAAAGTTGATCTATATAGTACTGGGTTAAACCAATTGAATCGACGCCGTTAATTGTGACGTTGCTGCGAACGTGCTGTTTACAACCGTTTTTAGCCACGATCAGGAGAGACAGGTTCACTCGTTCTTGTTTTCTGATTAAGGTTTGTTTGGGTTGTTGTTCGGGTTTTAGGTGTTCAAGTTTCGGGTTATTATTCGGGTCGTTCGGATTTGGTTTAGTTGTCAGTTTTTGACTGGTCATTATCAACTTGGAACCGGATTAGTTTGATCTTATTTTTCGTTTGTCATTATGGCTGGAGACGGAAAATTGGTGATTGAAAAGTTTGACGGTACGGATTTTAGGGTGGAAAATGCAGATATATGCATTGTTAGGTCAAAAAGACTTGGATATGGTACTGGAAGAAAAACCGGAGAAAATGAATGAAGCTGAAGAAGCTCTGTGGAATGCCAAGGACAAGAAAGCTAGAGGTGTTATTTCATTGTCGTTGACGAGGAGCGTTGCATTTAACATTATGTCTGAAACCACGACTCGTGGTATGATGTTGGCTCTGTCGAACATGTATGAAAAACCGTCTGCAGCTAACAAAGTGTTCTTGATGAGAGAGTTGTTCACGATGAGAATAAAAGAGGGAAGCTCAGTGACCGAGCACATAAATAATTTAAATTCTCTTCTGTCCAGATTGTCATCTGTGGGAATGAAATTCGATGATGAGACCAAAGCTGTGATTTTGCTATCTTCACTGCCTGATAGTTAGTCCGGGACGGTGACAGCTGTCACTAACTCAGTTGGGCCTCCGGGATTTGGTACTGGGTAAGGATGTTCGCCACAGGAATACTAAAGGGTCGTCTTATGAGATGTTACATATTGGCAGGAGAAGGGGGAATAGTAGAAACATTGGGAGCAGCAAGGATTGGGGCAGGAGCTTGTCTAGGGCTCGTCCGAGTGTGCGTTGTTGGGACTGCAATGAAAAGGGACATTATAGGAATGAATTTCCGAACAAGAATTCTAATGGAGGATCGAAGAATTCTGGTGGATTGAACACTGCTGCGGTAAGCGATTCTGAGGATGACGCTTTGATACTATGTGTTGAAAGCAGTGTGGAATCCTTGATCATGGATTCCGGTGCATCATTCCATGCTACCCATAGCAATGATGGCATGCGGAATGTTAAAAAGGGCGATTTTGGCAAGGTTAGGCTTGGAAACGGTGAATTTCTTGATGTGACTGGCATGGGAGATTTGGATCTGGTTACTACTTTGGGCACTACTTGGACTTTGTATGACGTCAAGATTATTCCGAGGCTTGAAACGAAGTTAATCTCCGTTGGGCAGTTGGATGAACATGGTTTGGACGTTAAGTTTGGTGGTGGAAAGTGGAAGGTCGTTAAAGGTAATCTCGTGGTTGCTAGCGGTTTCAAGAAAGGGGCGTTGTATATGGTGTCTGTTCCGTTTGGGGAAGTGACTGCCCTTGTTAAGACGAACGCCAAAGTCGGGCTCGCTGATTCGATAGTTAAACGAGTCCAGTTTGCAGAAAAGGACTCTAGGACTTCAGGTAATCCGCTTGAGCGTATTCGGAGGTCTGAACGTGTACGGGATTTTTGTAACAGTGGGAGCACGGAAGTGTTACCCGTCTGGAAATCGGCGTTGGGTTCAGAAGATCAGGTTTCCGAATTAAATCTCTCATGAGAAGTTTCTGCTAGTGGGGAGTGTTCCTCTGAGAATCCATGTATCTGATGGTTTGTGTCTATGGGAATCAGTTGGGATTGAGGATGTGAAGACGGGGTCTTTTGAGACCGGGTTGAAGCCATCTAGGGCTTCAACGGGCCTTTCTGTTTACTAATTAGGTTGATTGGGGATACATGGTTTGAAGTTTGGCTTGTTCTTGGGAGCTGGCCGGACCCGGAAGACTTCTGTTCCTGTGTGTGTTTGAACTTTACAATTTACTGAAGACATGAATTGCTTTGTGCTTGTTGGCGGACTTGGTGTTATCGCGAGGCCTTCAAGTGGGAGATTGTTGGGAGTGAAGTCCTTAGGCTAGGTATTGCTATCGGGCTTGTTTTATTGGATGTTTAGGAAGCCCATTTAGGTTTTCTTGTTCACCAAGCCTAAACCCTAGATTAGTCTCTATATATATCATGTCTATGTAATTATAATATTGGTCAGAGCTTAATAATATATCCCTAGTTGCAGCCTGTGGACGTAGGTTCCCCACTGGAACCGAACCACATAAAATTCTCGTGTTCGTGTGTCGTGCTTTATATTTTCTCGTTTATTATTGCATGTTCGTTATGAATCGGTTATTCCGCTGCGTCACTTAATCCTAACATGAAGTACCTCACATTTTTTTTTGTAACAATTTAACAATCTTTCTTACATGCAACCAGAACTCCAGAATTTTAAAACCAAAGCATTTCACTATTTGATTGTTCTTGGTCTATAACAGACTCCAAATAAATTAAGATGACAGAATGGAAATTGTGTTTTTAATTTAGTGGTCCCTTTGCTTTGAATGACAGTTTTCTTTGTATTTCATTTAAACTTAAACAATTTTCATATAAAAAAATTATCAAGGTATCAATTTCAAGACTCAAAATCAAAGTAAGATGATTAATAGAAAAATGAGAAAGTACCTATGTTCTCCATAATTATATGTAGCAGTAGGAGGTGTCTGTTGATTTTTCAAACACGGATGTAAAACCATACGACTTAAGCCGCCACCTAGACCCATTAATAAGCAGACCTTTCAATTGAAAAATGCTTGGCGGAAGATGAAGTATGCTAGTGCCTTGTATGTTTAACTCTTTTAAACATTTTAAACGTCCTATTTCCTCAGGCAATTTCTCAACTAGAGCACAATATGGGAGATGGAAACATTTTAGACGTCTCATCTCACATATGCTGTTTGGAATATCCCGTAAAAATATACACTCTGTTAAGTACAGCTCCTCTAAACACTCTAAGCTGCCAAGATCCTCAGGTAACTGCTCAAGAAGCCAACAAGATTTAAGTTGGAGAACTGTAAGATGTTTCAACAGACAAATGTTACCCGGAAGATGTTTAATGGTAGTTGACGACAAATATAGCTCCTCTAGACATTCTAACTGGTCAAGGTTTTTCGGGACATCTGGAATATTGCCCGCGAGTGTAAGCTTTCCTAAACATTGTAAACCACAAATGCTTTCTGAGAAACTCACAAGGTCTATGCATGCACAAAGACCAAAAGAAAGAAGCTTCTCAAGATTCCCGGTCAAAAAGGGTATACGTTCCTTATAATTACATTCAAACTGAAACTTAGGGAAATTATTGTCAGGGTGCAATGGGCACATATCTAAGGACCTCGCAATTAAATGTAATTCTGCCGATGAACCCAAATCTGGAAACCATGTGTTAACCAAAAATGGTTTAAATCTGATGCAACCACTTAATTTTATGTAGACAAGCTGTTTTAGACTTCCAACGGGAGCATGAATTTCTACCAAATTATTACAATCTTCAACATCTAATCGCTCAAGATTCAGAGTCAGCCCAAGGTCAATGGTTTTCAACATAGAACAATATTGGAGGGAGATGCTACTGAGCTCTAGACTTTCAACAGGCAGGTGAAGTTCTACCAAATCCTCACATTTTTTAACTATTAATGTTCGTAGATTCCGAATGTGTGCAAGATCTAAGGTCCTCAGCTTAGAATGACATATGTTAATGGATTTGAGCTTAGAACTTTCATCGGGCATGTGAAGTTCAACCAAATCCTCACATTGTTCAAGATATAAAGTCTCGAGATTCCAAGTCCCCTTAAGGTTAAGTATTTTCAACTTAGTATGTCGAATGCGAATCCGATTGAGATTTAGACTTTCAACAGGCATGTGAAGTTCTGCTAAATCCTCACATTCTTGAAGATCTAATGTCTCGAGATTCCAACACCCCTTAAGGTTAAGTGTTTTCAACTTAACAAGACAGAGGTGGAGACTTCTGAACTTTAGATCTTCAAGGGGCATCTTAGAATGGTTAATGGAAAAAGATTTGAGTTTAAACTTTTCATTGGGCAAGTGAAGCTCTACCAAATCTTCACAATCAATAAGCACTAACTTCTTGAGATTCGGAGCCCCCGTAAGGTTAAGCGTTTTCAACTTACAAGAACTGAGGTTGAGGCTCTTTTGATTCTTGAGATTTAAAGTTCTTGGAAGGTTAAGATTACTTGGTTTAGATAAACTGAGCTTGAAATATTTGAGCTTTAGACATTCAATGGGCATGTGAAGCTCTACCAAATCTTCACAAGAAATAAGCTCTAACGTCTCAAGATTCGGAGCCCCCTTAAGGTTAAGTGTTTTCAATGCACAATAACTGAGGTGGAGGCTTTTGAGCTTTAAACTTTCAACGGGCATGTGAAGTTCTACCAAATGTTTACATATTTTAAGATGTAACTTCTCGAGATTCATATTTAACCCAATGTTCAAGGATTTCAAGGCACAGTAATAGAGCTCAATGAATCTGAGATTCTTTATGACCTATCAATAGCAAAACGTAAGAATTAATTCTATGCAATGCCAACATTATTAGATATATTGCATTAGAAAGATGTAAGCAAAAACTAATTAGTTCTACCTTTTCTCCCGCTTCCCAATGTTTAAGCTTGCTAAATGTTATATTAAGCCCAACAAGATTATCTGGTTGAAAATTAGTTTCGGGAAAACACGGGTAATCGAACAAAGATAAATATCTTAACCCATTTGGTAGGCATATTTTATCTTCACTCATATCATGGCATTCACAGTCCTCAGCTACACATTGATGTTGTAATGAAAGAAATCTAAGTTTCCCCATTTTTTGAAGACCTTTCTTGGCAACATGTAGATTGACCGAGGACATTTTTATACAATGTATTGCTTCAGTAACCTGTAATAAGAAAGCACATACATGAACCTTGTGTCATAAGAAATAAGTATGTCGTAGTTTTCTCCAACTTACAAATAAGCGTGAAACTTACCTTATCTTTAACCAATATATCTTCAATTTCCTCTTTAATCCACAACCGGCTATGTATGTGAGGCTCATAAGGGTGCAAACGACGAACAATATGCTTACCCATTTCTTCTATATGGTCATGCATACCCAAGCGCCCAAAACGATTTATAGTTATAAGACATTTTTGCTCAAGAACTCTTAAACCAATTCTGGCATGAAATCCCAAGCTTTCGAGCGCTATGATTGCTTTTTCTTTCTTCCAGCCTTTAAGTATGCATGCAACATCTAGAAATATTTCCTTTTGATCGTATTCTAGAGATTCATAGCTTAATTCTAATTTGTCGAGAGTTTCCGTTAAAGGAATTGTTTTTAGTCTTGCTAATGCATCTATCCATTCAAGCTCATCTTTACCACGTAGAAATGAACCCAAAACTTTGATCGTCAAAGGGAGACCAGCAGCATAACGTACAACTTCCCCTAATAGCTTTTCATAACCTTGATTTGGTATCACTCTCCCAAATGCATACTTATTGAAGAGGCAATTTGCTTCCTCATCTGAAAACAAATTGACACCAAGAATCAAGTTCTCTGGCACTCCATGTCCTAACAACACTTGCTCTTCTCTTGTTGTAATGATAACCCGACTTCCCGGCTTAAACCAACTGGGTGCACCGGCTAATGCCTCAAGTTGGTCTCTATGATCCACATCATCTAGAACAACAAGAACCTTTCTACCACGCATCATCCTTTTCATGTCAGAAACACCTTTTACGGTGATGTGTGGATTGTTTAACACGTCCGAAACTACTTGCTTTTGCAACGACTTCAAACCGACCAATTGGTTTTTTGAATTTTCCCTGACATTCTCAACAAAGCTTGAACCTTCGAACCTATAGGATATTTGATCAAAAACAGCTCTCGCCAAAGTTGTCTTACCAGCCCCTCCCATCCCCCATATTCCTATCATGCGAACAACTTTATCAAGATCAATTTCTAAAGATGAAACTACATCCTTTACACGTGTCTCCATGCCTACTAATTTTTTATCAAGGCTCGAGTTAATGAAACGTAGCTCTAGTGAGATCTCTTCAACAATTTGTTGGATCAATTTAGATTCACGCCTGTTTGTCAAAGAAGATTCAATTAACCTCAAATCTAAGTCATACAGTCATATATGATCTCAGAACTATAATGATATACTAATGTTTCACAGATTAAAAATTAATAAAACTTAAGAGTTACGTACCCATCAAAGGTTTTCTTCAATTCCCACCCAGCCAGATCAGCAGCTTCTCTAAGAGCCTCTCTCCATTTCTCAGCAGCTTCTTCTTCTTGATGTTTGGCAAAAGCTTCTCCAACTGCCCCACTTTGTTTGCGGACTTCGGTGGGTTCCACATCATAGAACACCGGGTAAGCCGTATGCTCATTCGTCTCCTGGCACTCCATAATCTTGACGAGCTCTTCTAAGCACCATGATGAAGAGGCATAGTTCCTCGAGAAAACAATAATGTAAAACTTGGAGTCCTCAATGGATCTTATGAGCTCATCATTTATCCTTTCTCCTTTCTTGATTTCTTCATCGTCTTTGTAAGTGATAATACCTTTCTGCGTAAGAGCGTGATAGAGATGATCAACAAATTTATTACGGGTGTCTTCACCCCTGAAACTTAAAAATACATCATACTTGAAGCTCTTTTGAAAGGTTGAAGCTGAAGTAGATGCCATAATTGAATGTATGCCTGAAGGATCAACCGTTGACTTAAGAACACAAACTCAGCTCCGATTGATAATTGGAATGTGACGTGTTTGTTTGGAAAATGAAGAAACGGGGAAGTTCATTGGATAAAGGATAGCCTCGAATTTGTTAAATATTCTTCATCTGATCATTGAAAATAAAATATAAAAGAAAAAACACTTTTTTTAAAGGACATGCAGTTTTATACTATTGAACAATTGGAGTAGGTGAGATGCCTTTTCTTCATTTCATTTCCTATTCAATTCTTTTATTATTAACTAGCTGATTACCCCGGGAGGGTCCCGGGGTTGAAAAATCTAATTTTACGTGATAACCTATTGAAATGGCTCAAGTTAACTAATCACAAAATCTCTCAATTATTGCATGTTCATAGTATTCTAATCAGTAATAACTCATATTCCCTAATCTAAAACCTAATCAGTAATCATCTAAAGAATCACTTATGTAAGCTGCAACTATTCAAAAACTCATCACATCTCTCTAGTTTCTCACATTCTAATGGCTCTTATAATTCATAACCTAATCAACTAAACAAACACTTAAGTTGGAAGTTGTTACCATTGCATCTCATTATGCCACGTGGCATAATCAAGAGATGGTTGAGGCCACCATTGAACGCCACGCCAGCAACTATCAATTCTTCCCGGGAGCGTCCCGGGGTTGAAAAATATAACCATTCTAATAATACTAATACTAATAGTAATAATTATTACTCTTGTAATTAAATTAATAAAAAATAACATTGCTATAAGCTGACACCATGTGTTGCAGTGTTGCGCGATTCTTTCTCCTAGCTTCTCTTGATGAAGTATACCTAGTAAAATTCCAATGATAACATTGCGATTGGGCTGATTTTCAACATCGTAGATAAGAACCTGGTTTAAAAGAAAAAACATGATTAATGAATAACATGAACAATTTGTATGTTTTTTTTCCTGTATGAACGAAACCCTACAAAAAATAGTCGATTTTTTCTCCGTTTTTTTATATAGCACTATGGTACTCGTTGGAAAGATAATAAAACACTCGTTAATTTGGTGTAATTTTTTTCTTTAAAAAATCCCGTATATAAAAGATATAAACGTTTAAAAATTATGGGAGGAAATAGAGAGAGAAAATTTTAAATTTATTTTTAAATTCTTTTTTTCCTAAAATAACTCAATTTAATTAAAAAGGGAAATAATTCAAAAACACTAAAATCTTTCAATTATGATGCCACGTGGCAGTTTCATGGAGAGGTTGAAGGCACCATTGCACGCCACGTCAGCAATGTTCAATTCTTTTATATATATTAATAGATTTTATACTAGATTATTTGGTTGTCGTTATTATGATGTGTATAAAACACAAAGTAAAATGGTTTCATTCGTGATTCCTCTTATCAATATTTATTTTTAAAGTAAATAATCAAGAAAATCTTAATATTACTATGATATTATTAGAGTCAAACAGAAAAGTCAAAGTGTAAGAAAAGACGCCAAAATTAGAAAGGGTGCGTCTATAGTTATGTCGGTTATTAGGAAGGGTCATGTTTGTTCAATAGTTAGTTAATTAACCGACTTATGTAAGGGTATAAATACCCATATGTGTCATCATTTGTATTTTGTCGAAACATTATTAGTGTGTATAATATAATTTCCTCCACCCTCTGTTTCTCTCTAAACGAGTCCCTGCATATCAATATGTGCATACTCAAACATGTTCATCCGATAACCAAGTATAATTCGCTAAATAGGGACAGATTCGAACATGGCATCAGAGCACACGGTTAAGAAATCCCAGAAGAAGACGAACAAGAAACCTTTGACCGAAAGAAAAGATCCCCTGTTTTGCTAATAGAACATAGAAGTCAATCCAAGAAGAAATCAGTTATCAAAAGAAGGATCATATACGTATAGTCTCCATCATAAAAGGAAACAAGAAAAACATCCCTTGTTTTTTTAGATTCAAAGTCATACGCAGAATTGGAACCATAATCGATATCAAAAGAAGTGTATCGGTTCAGAAATCAATGCCCTCATCAATAGATCAAGAGAGGATCATTAATTGACGTCCAGAAACATTTGAAGAGTCAAATCCGAGATTACCGTTTCGAGCGAGAAAATTCCGTCGAGTAACAAGAACGAAAAGTGAATTCCAAATTGTCAATAAACGTTTTTTTTAATCCCAATTCCCTTAAACGACCATTAAGAATCGAATACAATAATGTTTTGTCTAAAGAATCTAAATCACAAATTTCTGTTTATCCCCTGTTCTTAAAACAAAAAAAGTAAATATGATAAGAATTGTATAGAATTAGAGAGAAAATTGAGAGTATTATGTGAATTCAGATTATCTCTTTAATGTTTATGACAAAGTGTATATATATGTAACATTCATGATTTCCTTTTGTTGCCAATAATAACGTTAGGGGCCTAAAATGGCAATAACCTAAGATGAAAAATAGAAGGTAGAATTAGTGTGTTGAATTCATAAATGAAGTTACATCATAAGATCAATTCAATACAAAATATGTTATGTACTAAATGATTATTTAATAATATGTACTTTAAAAAAATTGAATAATAATAATGATAATTCATGGAAATGAAACTCCTCCACATTCATGTGGATTTAAAATAAAAATAGGAAGACAAAAGGATCCATTAAATGCACCATTATCTTTTGAAACCAATTAACGTTTTTTTTTTTTCTTTTTGTAACAACCACCTTTCATTTGCAATTCACTTAGCATTTAAACTTATTGTTAAAGAAGATGAAATGGATGGATGTGTTTATTTCATTTTATTTATATATTCTTTCTCATGTGTTTCCCTCACCATTGAACCAACATATCAAACATCAACTTCTACATCATCATTAAAATGGTGTCCCCTAATCACACAGTCATTTATCAAACCCATCTCCATCTTCTTCTCAATTCTACACAACCGACCATGTACCGTGCCATACCAAAACCATAGTGGCCTTCCCTTCATCGCATCACCATGCCCCGCAGGTGAACCACTTTCACTCCTACCCATGGAGCATCACCACGACCGCCATGCATATATCATCTTTGCTCCGAGCGGCAACTTGACGAACCCGTTTTTCTTTTGTTAGCTTTATCCTTCTCGGGGCCATGTTCAGTTTCGAATAACCCGGTTAATTTTCTTTCAGTAAAAGGTAAATTATCCGTCCTACGCATACTTTTATGCCTACGTTAAACCAATATAGGTGAATCAAAATCTTTTTCCATTTCCCATTTGTGTATGACTAAAATGGCTCTTGAAGCCATCAAGTTTTTCAGTAAAACAATATTGTTGTATGAGTTTTCCTTTTCCTCTGTTAGTTTTTGAAATTAAAATGAAGTTTTGGTAACATGAGTTTCAACATGCAACTTGTGTTTTTGCATGTTAATAGTTTTTTTTAGTACCACAAATAATTACAATGACTCTCTTCTATGTTATGAATATAGATATTGACTTTGAAAGTTAAACTTTATTTGTAAAAAAAATAAATAATCTGTCTTGATTATCAAATTTAAAATAGAGATTTGAATGTTTAACTAGTAACCTACTTATTATTTAGTTCTATATAAATATAACCCGAATAACTACAAGATTTATTTCAAGAATTTTCATTAGAAATTGCTTTACAAATAATTAACCAAATACTTTTATACTTTTATATTCAGATAGTTTAACTCTTCACGATTCACACTACAATTTATTTATTTTTTATAAGTCTTAACATAAACTATATTTAAGTAAAAACTCTAAATAGTCCTAATTTAGGACTAGAAAACCTAATTGCTTTTAATCCTAGATATTGGATCAACTACTTACATGTCATACCGATACAATTTAGGTCGAATTCTTCGAGATTCATTGCTATCAACTAATGACCGCTCTAGTAGTATCTACTTAGTAAACTGTGAGTATATCTTTCCCCTTTTTACTGTCTTACTATTCTGGGGTGACTCATGTACTTACTATCAAGTTTCTATTTCTTTTACTAAATGCAATTCTCATGTGTGTTTGCTTATGTCATTTCTTGTATCTATGACCTGTCAAATCATTAACCATTGCGGCCTGGCATTTCAATGAATAGTACTATGGTTTATACCCTTGTGACTCTGTTGAGAGTCCTCGTCATTGCTATGTATTACATTACTACTAGCGCATACTATATATATCTGCTTTCTTCTCTTAGGGTTGATTTGACCCGGATACCACTTATTACATAATTGCAAACAGTATACAACACATGAATTGCTAAACACTTTTCTACTATATTTATTTAAACATGGTATGCTCACCAATACAATTTTTGTATTGACCAAACTATTTTGTACATGTTTCAGGTTGTTTTGAGATGCATCCTTTAAGCTTTCGGATTTATATTTAGATTTTGATTCATTGTATTTAAATTTAGTTGGCAGTTAGAATCGTTGTATTTCATTTCAATGTAATAAATTATTTAATCAATGTATTCAAATTTACACTTTAGTCCATGAGCTATTGAACAATCGTCACTACGTGACACCTCGATGTTTCCGCCATCGGTTGGGGTGTTACAGATTGGTATCAGAGCCATGGTTATAGGGAAATAGGTTATTAGAATGCCTTTTAGCCTAGTCTATAACTAAGCTTACATTCACGAGTCCTCTCGTGTATATTCCTTTTTATTCTTATATTTTCTTTCTAGGTATTTTTGCTATGATACTTTCTCGTTATTCTTTCGATATTTTGCTCGGAGAAGAAGACACTCGTATTTCACAAACGAAACGATATCACCCAGTTAGGAGTGGTATCTATACCTTGGTGATTAGTTTCACTCCTCTATATGTTATTTATCTTAGGAATATATCTTTGAGATAGGAGTGACATCCATATCTCGAAGAGTATTTCCTTCAAAAAAAGAACTTAACCACTAAGCTGGGAGTGATATCCTTAACTTAGTGATTGGTTTCATTCCACAATAATTTTCAATTTTGAAATAACATCTTTGAGTTAGGAGTGAATTCCACATCTCAGAGATCTATTTCTACATCTCGTTGATTATGAACTTTCTTAAATATTGGTAATCTATTACATACGTTAATTTTATCATTCACAACCTTCACGTCATTTTAAATAGGAATAATGGAAATAAATAATCCCAACTATTCACTATTGGCCAATAACAGTCCCAACTACGAAAATCACCAATATTGGTCCCAACTTTCGACATATTGGAAACCAACGGACCCAAACTAACGGAGGCTAACTCCGTTAGTGTGATGCTGACGTGGCATGCCACGTAGGATCATTTTGCCACGTGGCATGCCACGTAGGATGCCACATAAGATTATTTTGCCACGTGGCATGCCACGTAGGATCATCTTGCCACCTAGGCATGCCACGTCAGCATCACACTAACGGAGTTAGCCTCCGTTAGTTTGGGTCCGTTGGTTTCCAATATGTCGAAAGTTGGGACCAATATTGGTGATTTTCGTAGTTGGGACTGTTATTGGCCAATAGTGAATAGTTGGGATTATTTATTTCCATTTTTCCTTTTAAATATTGGTCTTTTAAAACATATTAGATTTCCACATACTTCATGAAATGGTTTCATTTTGCATTTTATAAACTTGTATTGCATATTTTACAAGTCAAATTTAAACCTCCTGTTTTCATTTAACGTATCCAAACATTTTTCAAACTCGACTCCTCATAGACACATGAAAATGTGTATTTACAAAGATTTTTCAAATGAACCGGTTTTGAATCTAAAACACACATCGATTTCTAAAAAGTTATTCTCATGCATTATTACTATTCTTTCAACTATATCACCAAGTTCGAGCAAACTACGTTTTTGATAACCGAAAATTTATCTTATTACACTCGCACTCTTTCATTGTAAAACTTTTGATTTAACAAAACAATGGATATATTTTTTATCAGAATGTCGCTAAATGTCTTTTATAGTATAACGCATATATGTAAAATTACTAGATTTTAACTCACATGCCAGTAGACTATACACCTGTTCCGTGCACATTCGTTTGCCGTAACTTTCATTATTTTTTTTTATTTTTTTTTTGCACCATTTTTATTCATAGTTATTACTAATACGTTATTTATGATTATTTCCACATTGCCTATTTGCATTAATTCAACTCGTTTACTTTCATTTTGTGCAATTTCACGATTTACTCGATTTATGTTATACTATTCTTTCAAACGAAGTTTTATGCTATATTTATGTACTTATGCATATTTGGTATGCATATTTTTCCTGTTTTGAGCAAAACCCTGTTATACTTTACATTATTTTGTTCATCATCATGGCCAACGAACATACTAGTTGATAACTCGTATGAGATCTAAGCCAGTGCCACGTACGACTCGGATTAGAGTATTTCTGTAATCCGAGGGGAACGGTGTAAACCTCAGGGTCTATCAATATGAGTGTTTAAAGCCAGTGATGTAAACAGAAACTACCGGTTAAGGGTGAACCCGAAAGGGAAGAACCTCTAACCATGTCTTATATTTACAAGTTATTCACATTACGGTTAAAGGGAAAACCCGGAAGGGAAGAACCTCTAACCATGTCTTGATTGAACATCATTTCATTACAGTGGCTATTACATATTGGTTGCATGCATTTATTTCTTGTTAAGGTTATGGAAAAGCATAACACCTTAGTGTAAGGTAAATCGATGATTACGGTCCGGAACGTAATCATGGGTTTACAGGTACAGAAGGGTGGTGTGTAATTCTATTTAGGTTGTTGGTAGACAATCAACACGAGTCCAAAGTATCGGGAGTGTGGTGGGTTAGCTGCGGTACACCCTATATATAAGCATAAACGATACTGTGGGAGCGGACCAGGAGTCTGACCAAGAACCTACCCATTACTACCTCTTCATTAGATCATTGACTAATAGCTAGCATTTCAATAAGAACATTTTACATAAGCTTCAATTAGATTTGTTGGAGCCTTCCTTGTTGACCACCTCTATAGAAAACCTTAAACCTTGTGTACTCTTACACTATTGATTATTTGGATACTTGCTGCATAACCTAATAACATTTAGTCAGAAATCTTTCTAAAGTAAGGGAGACTGTTTCAATAGTACCTCTGCCCTCACCCGTTACACATTCCCAAAGCCTTACTCATTTAAACTCTCAACTTTCTAACTTTGGGTCAACTGTCAAAATTTTTGACACTTTCGCTTTGGATATTAAACCATTACTGTAAACCTTGTCAAATCATGATTGATGAATCTCTTAAAACCTACTTGTCTTTTTACAACATCTTTTGTTTTATAGAAACCTCCACTTGAAACAATTTCGAGACGAAATTTTCTAAAGTAGGGGAGACTGTAACATTCATGATTTCCTTTTGTTGCCAATAATAACGTTAGGGGCCTAAAATGGCAATAACCTAAGATGAAAAATAGAAGGTAGAATTAGTGTGTTGAATTCATAAATGAAGTTACATCATAAGATCAATTCAATACAAAATATGTTATGTACTAAATGATTATTTAATAATATGTACTTTAAAAAAATTGAATAATAATAATGATAATTCATGGAAATGAAACTCCTCCACATTCATGTGGATTTAAAATAAAAATAGGAAGACAAAAGGATCCATTAAATGCACCATTATCTTTTGAAACCAATTAACGTTTTTTTTTTTCTTTTTGTAACAACCACCTTTCATTTGCAATTCACTTAGCATTTAAACTTATTGTTAAAGAAGATGAAATGGATGGATGTGTTTATTTCATTTTATTTATATATTCTTTCTCATGTGTTTCCCTCACCATTGAACCAACATATCAAACATCAACTTCTACATCATCATTAAAATGGTGTCCCCTAATCACACAGTCATTTATCAAACCCATCTCCATCTTCTTCTCAATTCTACACAACCGACCATGTACCGTGCCATACCAAAACCATAGTGGCCTTCCCTTCATCGCATCACCATGCCCCGCAGGTGAACCACTTTCACTCCTACCCATGGAGCATCACCACGACCGCCATGCATATATCATCTTTGCTCCGAGCGGCAACTTGACGAACCCGTTTTTCTTTTGTTAGCTTTATCCTTCTCGGGGCCATGTTCAGTTTCGAATAACCCGGTTAATTTTCTTTCAGTAAAAGGTGAATTATCCGTCCTACGCATACTTTTATGCCTACGTTAAACCAATATAGGTGAATCAAAATCTTTTTCCATTTCCCATTTGTGTATGACTAAAATGGCTCTTGAAGCCATCAAGTTTTCAGTAAAACAATATTGTTGTATGAGTTTTCCTTTTCCTCTGTTAGTTTTTGAAATTAAAATGATGTTTTGGTAACATGAGTTTCAACATGCAACTTGTGTTTTTGCATGTTAATAGTTTTTTTTAGTACCACAAATAATGACAATGACTCTCTTCTATGTTATGAATATAGATATTGACTTTGAAAGTTAAACTTTATTTGTAAAAAAAAATAAATAATCTGTCTTGATTATCAAATTTAAAATAGAGATTTGAATGTTTAACTAGTAACCTACTTATTATTTAGTTCTATATAAATATAACCCGAATAACTACAAGATTTATTTCAAGAATTTTCATTAGAAATTGCTTTACAAATAATTAACCAAATACTTTATACTTTTATATTCAGATAGTTTAACTCTTCACGATTCACACTACAATTTATTTATTTTTTATAAGTCTTAACATAAACTATATTTAAGTAAAAACTCTAAATAGTCCTAATTTAGGACTAGAAAACCTAATTGCTTTTAATCCTAGATATTGGATCAACTACTTACATGTCATACCGATACAATTTAGGTCGAATTCTTCGAGATTCATTGCTATCAACTAATGACCGCTCTAGTAGTATCTACTTAGTAAACTGTGAGTATATCTTTCCCCTTTTTACTGTCTTACTATTCTGGGGTGACTCATGTACTTACTATCAAGTTTCTATTTCTTTTACTAAATGCAATTCTCATGT
The DNA here is from genome assembly GCA_030844895.1 of Ambrosia x helenae. NCBI lineage: Eukaryota > Viridiplantae > Streptophyta > Magnoliopsida > Asterales > Asteraceae > Ambrosia > Ambrosia x helenae. Next base: position 212,467 of record JAUTDX010000213.1, read on the forward strand.
GTGTTTGCTTATGTCATTTCTTGTATCTATGACCTGTCAAATCATTAACCGTTGCGGCCTGGCATTTCAATGAATAGTACTATGGTTTATACCCTTGTGACTCTGTTGAGAGTCCTCGTCATTGCTATGTATTACATTACTACTAGCGCATACTATATATATCTGCTTTCTTCTCTTATGGTTGATTTGACCCGGATACCACTTATTACATAATTGCAAACAGTATACAACACATGAATTGCTAAACACTTTTCTACTATATTTATTTAAACAAGGTATGCTCACCAATACAATTTTTGTATTGACCAAACTATTTTGTACATGTTTCAGGTTGTTTTGAGATGCATCCTTTAAGCTTTCGGATTTATATTTAGATTTTGATTCATTGTATTTAAATTTAGTTGGCAGTTAGAATCGTTGTATTTCATTTCAATGTAATAAATTATTTAATCAATGTATTCAAATTTACACTTTAGTCCATGAGCTATTGAACAATCGTCACTACGTGACACCTCGATGTTTCCGCCATCGGTTGGGGTGTTACAATATACATATGGATGTAACTGTAAAGTAGTTATAGGGAAGAGAAAATTGTCATTTGTATATCTGGTTTATAACACTCCCCCTCAGATATACATTTGTATTCATTATACACTATTAATAGCATGCTTTGGGATGATATTAAATTGGTACTTCAGGACCTATAATATAAACTGATACTACTAGATCAGTCATGCTGCCTCGTTAAAAACCTTACTAAGAAAACCCAATGGGACAAAACTTAGTCAAGGAAAAGAGTACAGCGTGTATAATGCTCCCCTCAATTTAACTGACGTCTTTCAATCTCCGGAGCCCGATCTTTGTCAACTGCTTGAAACTGCTTCTAGGTAAAGATTTTGTGAACAAGTCGGCTAGATTTTCACTTGACTTGATTTGACGAACATCAACTTCCCCTTCCTTTTGCAGGTCATATGTCGAGAAGAACTTTGGTGAGATATGCTTTGTTCTGTCACCCTTGATGTAGCCTTCCTTGATTTGTGAAATGCAAGCAGCATTGTCTTCATAAATAATCATTGGGTCCTTCTTGATTTGTTCTAATCCACGTGCTTCTTGTATATGATTGATCATTGATCTCAACCACACGCATTCTCTACCAGTATCATACAATGCTATTAATTCAACATGATTTGATGATGTCGCTGTAAGTGTTTGCTTAGTTGACTTCCAAGAAATTGATGTGCCACCGTATGTGAATACGTAACCTATCTGAGATTTTGCTTTATGAGGATCTGATAGATAACCGGCGTCAGCATACCCAACAAGCAGAGACTTGTTATATTTTTTATAGAAAAGACCCAAGTCTTTTGTCTCGCAAAGATACCGAAATATGTGTTTTATTCCGTTCCAATGTCTATGTGTTGGATTCGAGCTATATCTCGCTAGTACATGTACCGCGAATGCAATATCAGGTCTAGTGTTATTTGCGAGATACATAAGGGCACCGATCGCGCTTAAGTATGGTACTTTCGGACCAAGTCCTTCTTCGCCTTCTTCTTTAGGTCGATAAGGATCCTTATGTGGATCTAGCGGTCGGATAACCATAGGTACGCTAAACGGGTGAGCTTTATCCATATTAAAACTTACTAACATCTTCTGGATGTAGTTTGACTGATAAACAAATGTGCCATTGCACAGATGCTCGAATTGTAAGCCAAGACATAGTTTTGTTATTCCAAGGTCTTTCATTTCAAATTCGTTCTTTAATAATTGAGCAGCTTTCTCTATCTCTTCAGGAGACCCGATGATGTTGATATCATCAACATAAACTGCTATTATTGTAAACTTTAAGTTGTATCTTTTTATAAAGACACATGGGCTGATTACATCAGACTTGTATCCTTCCTTTTTGAGATATTTACTTAGTCGATTGTACCACATTCGACCAGATTGTTTGAGACCGTATAAAGATCTCTGGAGTTTTATAGCACACATATCTCGAGGTGTTGATTTTAATGCTTCAGGCAATTTTAATCCTTTAGGGATTTTCATGTAGATGTCATTTTCAAGTGTCCCGTATAAGTATGCGGTGACGACATCCATAAGTCACATATGAAGTCCTTCAGAGATTGTAAGACTGACTAGAAACCTAAGGGTTATCGCATCCACTACAGGGGAATACGTTTCCTCATAATCAACTCCTGGGATTTGGGAAAACCCTTGTGCTACAAGTCGTGCTTTATATCGTACAATCTCATTCTTTTCATTTCTCTTTATTGCAAACACCCATCTATAACCTACTGGTTTGACATCTATGGGTGTTCGGACTACAGGTCCGAAAACATGTCGCTTTTCGAGCGAATTTAATTCGGCATTTATGGCTTATTGCCATCTTGGCCAATCATTTTTGTGCATGCACTCTTCTAGAGTTTTAGGTACGTAATCATTTTCATTTATTACATCCGTTGCTATAGCATATGCAAATATATTGTCAACACGTGTTTTATTTCGGTTCCACATTGTACTGTTTTGTACATAATTGATAGAAATCTTATTTTCATTCGGTACCGTTGTTTCTTCAACAATTTCATTTTTCGCTGGAATTATATTTGTCTCTTCCGGGACATTTACCTCTACTGGGGTTTCATTTATTATATTTTGTGCGTTTTCACCAACCGCATTATGTTGCTCTTTTCGTTTTCGTGGGTTTTTCTCTTTGCAACCGATTGGTCTTCCACGTTTTCTTTGTATTGTAATCTCTTCAGGGATTACATTTATTCAAGCAGGTGTATTTGATGCTGGTACATGTGACTTTGTCACTCGATTTGTGTCTGTGAATGCATCTGGTAATTCATTTACTATTCTTTGCAAATGTATAATCTTTTGGACTTCATATTCACATTGACCACTTCGGGGGTTGAGATTTGATAGCGATGTTTCATTCCAAGTTATTTCTTGTGTTACCAGTCTTTCTTTATGCTTATCTCCCCCTAAGACTGGGAACATTGTTTCATTAAAATGACAGTCAGCATACCGTGCTGTAAACATGTCCCCCGTCAATGGTTCTAAGTATTTGATAATAGATGGGGAGTTAAAACCAATGTAAATGCCCAGTCTTCTTTGAGGTCCCATTGTGATACGTTGTGGTGGCGATATTGGTACATATACCGCACAACCAAAAATTCAAAGGTGTGACAAACTTGGTTCTCGTCCGGAGACCAGTTGTAATGGGGAGTATTCGTGATCAGCAGTTGGCCTTAATCTGATCAGTGCAGCGGCATGCAAAATAGCATGGCCCCATGCAGAAGATGGTAGTTTACATCTCATGAGGAGCGGTCTAGCGATTATTTGTAATCGTTTAATTAAAGATTCAGCTAAACCGTTTTGTGTGTGAACATGAGGCACTAGATGTTCAACATTTATCCCAATCGACATACAATAGTTGTTAAAAGCTTGGGATGTAAATTCTCCTGCATTATCCATCCGGATGTTTTTAATTTGATTGTCCGGGAAGTTAGCTCTTAACTGTATGATTTGGGCTAAAAGCCGGGCAAATGCTACATTTCGGGTAGCTAAAAGGCTCACATGTGACCACCTCGAGGATGCGTCAATTAAGACCAAGAAATAGCGGAATGGTCCACATGGAGGGTGTATGGGCCCACAAATATCCCCTTGGATTCGTTCTAAAAATGAGGGGTTTTCATGTATCAAATTATTTTGTGAGGGCCGAGAAATAAATTTGCCCAAAGAGCATGCTACACATGATAAATCTTGTGGTAGCAAAACTTTTAATGTTTTAAGAGGATGCCCAGTTGCACTTTTGATTATTCTTCTCATCATTATGCTACCAGGGTGACCTAAACGGTCATGCCATATATTGAACGCATCTTTATCTAATAATTTCTAGTTAGTCACCAAATATGATTCAATAGGATTTATAGTAGTACAGTATAATCCAAAGGATAAACCTTGTAGTTGTTAAACAGTGGTTTCTTGTCCATTTTTGTTTAAAATAATTTGAAGATATTCAATATTATTTCCATCTTTAGTTTTTAGATGGTAACCATTTTTCCGAATATCTTTAAAACTTAGTAAATTTCTTCTGGATTTACTAGAATATAATGCTTTTTCAATAGTTAGTTGGGTACCCAAAGGTAGTATTATGTGTGCTCTGCCAGAGCCTTCAATAAGGTTACAAACACCAGAGATAGTACTAATAGGCGTCTCTGCTAGAGACAACTTAGAGAAAAATTTCCTATGCTTGAGAACAGTGTTAGTACTACCGCTATCTGCGAGACATTCATCACCAATAATAGCTCTGCTGGAGCTAGCATACATATTTCTTCAGGAAATAAAAGTAATAAAGATTAATACAAATTAGAAATTTAAACCATTTACATGAATTTAAATAAAACATTACAGGAGTTTAACTAAACCAAGTAAAAAGTCATAGTTTGAAAATAAAAACCATAAAAGATACACAACAAAATGTTTAAATTAATATACTAATTTTGATTCGCCATCATTTTCTGCCTCCCATGTCTGCTATGATAATTTGCCACATTCGCTTTAGGGAATGGGTTTGCACCTGTGGGTCGCTATTGATGGTTTTGTAGTAAGAGCTTGTTGTTTTGCTCCGCGACCAAAAGACATGATATCAGTTCAAAATATTTAGTAAATTTACATTCCCTGTATTGCTGCGACAGGAGCACGTTTGAGGCATGGAATGTTGAAAAAGTCTTTTCAAGCATGTCTTCTTCAGTTATATTTTCACCGCATAGTTTAAGTTCAGAAGTAATGCGGAACAAGGCAAAGTTATATTCACTGACAGTTTTAAAATCTTGTAGTCTTAGATGAAGCCATTCATAATTGGCTTTTGGGAGTAAGACCAACTTCTGGTGGTCAAAGCATTCTTGAATGCTTTTCCATAATTCAAGTGGGTCCTCAACATTTAAATATTCCCTTTTTAAATCTTCGTGAAGATGGTAACGAAGGAATATCATAGCTTTTGCTTTATGTTGAGGTAAACTCTGATTACCATCAATAATTGTTTCCCCCAAATTATTTGATGTCAAGTGAGTTTTAGCATCAAGTGTCCATGGGAGGTAGTTGTTACCCGAGATATCAAAGGCGGCAAATTCAAGCAAAGAATCGTTTATTTAGAAACGGGCATGTGTAAATAATATATATTGTATGAGAACTTCAGGTCCTTTTAGTTAGAACTACAGGTTCTATGATAATGTTGTTATATATATATATATATATATATATATATATAAGGGAAAGGGATACCGAAAACCCTCTAAAACGAGTAAACTCGGTAAACTCTAACTTCCCAAGCTTCTTATCATCTGAAAAAAATTAGGGTATGTAATATACATGATTTTAAGAGTTTTGAGCCAAAAAAATCAAAAAAGCGCCGAGTGGATATTTTTAAAAAAAATAAATAAGTTTTTTTTGTGTTACGTATGTTACACAAAAACAGACATGTTACATATGTAACACAAAAAACTTATTTATTTTTTTTAAAAATATCCACTCGGCGCTTTTTTGTTTTTTTTGGCTCAAAACTCTTAAAAACATGTATATTACATACCCTAATTTTTTAAGATGATAAAAAGTTCGGGAAGTCAGAGTTTCCCGAGTTTACTCGTTTTGAGTGGGTTTTTATTTTAACCACCCCCTATATATATATATATATATATATATATATATAGGAAAAGGATAATGTGGAAACCTTTGTTATATGGTAAACTCTGGAAACTCTGACTTCCCAATTTTTTTTATTTTTGAAAAAAATAGGGCATGTAATATACATGATTTTAAGCATTTTGAGCAAAAAATCAAAAAAGCCCGAGTAGTTTTTTAAAAAAAAATAATAATAAAGTTTTGACTAACACATGTTAAGCGTAACTAACACGTGTTAACCATTTGTTACCCGAAGACAGTTTTTTATTTTTTAAAAAAAATCGGCTCGGCGCTTTTTTGATTTTCTTGGCCCAAAATGCTTAAAACCGTGTATATTACATACCCTAATTTTTTCATATAAAAAAAGTCGGGAAGTTAGAGTTTCCAGAGTTTACCGTATAACAAGGGTTTCCAATATAACCTTATACTAAAATATATATATATATATATATATATATATATTGTGTCATGTATATAATTAACTAGTAAAATCCCCGCCGCTTCGCGGTGGTGGTGTTGCCCCGCCATCACACAAACGCCGTCGGCCACTTGTAACAGAGTTGTAACAGTGACGGTGACGGCGCGGAGGGGAAATCGGGGGACTTCTGCTCGCAAATGTTTCTCTCTGTGTACGATGGTTTGGTGGTTACGGCGTTCTGTGCGGCGTCGTTCAGCAAGCGGCGACACTGGTTGTTTTGTGCGGTGGTGGAAGGTTTAGTGGTGTGGTGTGAAGTTGATGTTGGTTCTTGTTGACGAAGGAGGATGGTTTTGTATGGAGGTGTTGATGAAGGAGGTTGTCTGGATTTTGTCCCCCAAGTCCAAAGGAAGGCGCTAGCAGAAAAGACAAAGCAACATGTAGGGACCAAGAAGACTGTAATGGCACATGTGTAATTACGTCGAATTTAAAGGGTTTTTATTTTGCATTTACTGTAGCGAACGATATATATAATAATGTGCCCTGTGATGGCATGATACGTAGGACAAGTATATTATTGTTGTTTTATTTGACCCATGTGCCAAAGTGGGTGAAGGAAACAACTTGTATACTTCATGTCAAAGAGAAATGTATTCTTACTATTGGATTCCATGTAAAGTTACAAATAAAATAATAATATAGTCTTTTATGGAATACAGTTGTATGCAAACATATTAGGCCTTAAGGGGCACTCCTAGATTATTCATTTTGTTTCACTGATTTTAACCAATTATACACTGCCACATCATTTCACTGATTTACTTCACTGAAACACTTTTTTTGTAGGCAGCACTCCACTGATTCACTTCACTGAAATCTTTATTTTTTTTTATTATTTTTTTAAAGAAACATTAATTAAACATATTATTAAACTAAATAAAATAAAATTACATAATATTCCATAAAATAACATCAATACATGACATCAAACATTATTTAAAACTGTAAATAAAACCGTTTAATAATATGTTTAATTAATGTTTAATTATAAAACGCCCTCTCATAGCTCTCCAAACCTCGACCCTCGGGTAGTTATCAGTGTGTAGGTTTCGGTATTGGTTACGGGCTTCTTCAAGCCACCCATCTGTGTTTAAAGCCGGATTGGTGTCCATTGCATTAACGAATAATTGTTGAAATATTACGCACTTCGACTTTAACGATATAAACTTTCCATATATCGCGTCCGTTGAACGAGTGTTTTCACCCATTTGTTCGTTGAATCTTGTGGCCACCACTTTCCAAAAATTTTTCCTTCCCCCGGTTCCTTGCTCTTGAACATCAAGATAGCTATTCACCAAGGCGAGTTCATCCTCCAAGCTCCATATTGGTGCTCGCACACGGTTTAGCGGGGGCGGGATTGGATTTGGATTTGGGTTCTGGTTTGCCATTTGTTTTCAAGTTCAAGATGACCAATTGATAAAAATTGGCTATGGTTTTATACTAAAAATTAACCTAAAGATAAAAACGGTCACAAAAATATGACCGTTTAAAAGTCAGACGGTCAATAAAGGAATAAATATTACCTAAAAGTTTGTACTGCTCCACACTACCAACCCGTTAGATGGAACCAGAAAAAGGTCCACGGGAGCCCTACCAGCACGGGTGGCGGCGGTGTTACCGTGCTGGTAGTGAGGTACCCGTGCCCAATTCTGGTAGCGCCTCGTCCCCCTTATAAAAGTTATAGTTAAATTGAAAACCCATCATATTTCCATTGTACATTTCGATACTTTATTTTTTTATCCTCAATAATAGATTTTCATTTCAACAAAAGAGGCAAATTACATAAGAATAGCAGGTAGGCGGGCAACAAGCTGCGCCGCCACCCCCTTCTGGATAGAGAACCCTAATCTAGAGAAAACAAATCCTCGCCCCTGGGGAGTCGAGAATTTGCTGTGGACCACCCGCTGGACTCTTGTCAGAAATCTGATCGCTTCCGGCGCCAATGAGCCAAAAGTGTCAAAGGCCAAAGGGACAAAAGCATGTTGCTTATCCTCGCACGCTTTAGCGTGCTTTGTCACCTTGTTCGACTCTGCTCTAAGTACCGCTTGACCCGCCACGAACTCACTCTCCCTGAATCCCGCTAAAGGTGACACACCCGTAAGGTCCACGCATGTGTGTTTCCCACCTTCCCAACCAAACACTAGCAGGTCAGCCGGACGTAAAGTGGACCTCCCTTCTGCCGGGTCTGTAAGAAAGTTAACCGGGGCCTCTTTCTTTGCTGAGATCCCTGCTCGTCTAAGAATATCCGTTAAAACGTCCCAAACGAAATCGTGCCTGTACTTAAACCCCGGTAACTCTCTACATTGGAGGGCATGCTCCCCATATTTATCCAAACACGCTTTACGGCAAATCGGGCATGTTTTGTCATCCGAAAAATGGGAATCATCAAACGATATTTAAGGATTGCTCTATATTCCACCGCTGACATTCGTTGCCCCAGTCCTTCGATTGGGATAACTGTTAGGAAATCTTGGGCATAGGGACTCTGTAAGCATTCCATGACGGCTTTCTGGCATGGGGTCAAGCAAAAATCTTCCACAAGACTTCGTGCGATTCGACAATAAAGTGCATTCGCCAAGGTTTTCTGTGGCTTTTTGGGGGCGGTGTCTTTATTGGAGAAACCGCCAAGATCAAAGTCAGGGAGATATTCATGCAGGCGTTCCAAAGTGCAAACCACTACAACAAAAAGGGCTTTTAAGGACCTTTTGTGTGGGACGCTTGTAAAATGGGGTCCTAAAAAACTATTTAATAGGACGAATGAACTTTTGGGGTCCTTTTATAATATACGCTACTAAACCAGTGTCCTAAAAAGTTATTTAATAGGATGGATGATTCTTTGGGGTCCTATTATCATATAACTTAATAAGACCCTTAAAATGTAGATCCTAATAAAGTAATTTATAAGACATTTAGTTGTGGGTGTCCTATTATGTGGTAATGTAATAGGACACTTGATCACTGGGGGTCCTATTATAACATAACTTAATACGACACTTTGTAGTTAAGTCATAAATGTTTGATGTTATAGGGCCGTTTCTAGTAGAAGTCATATAAGAACATAACTTAATAGGACACTTGACACATGGGTCTTATAACTTTAACCTTTATAGGACGCTTAATCATTGTGATGTTATTATAATACACCATAATAGGACACATGATATTTGAGTCATAAAACATCAATTTTATAGGACGCTTTTTCACTAGAGTTTTATTATAACATAACTAAATGGTATACTTAACATTTGAGTCTTATAACTTTAACTTTTATAGGACGCTTAATCAGATGCAACAACTTAGTTCTAATCTTCCTGATGGTTCGATCGATAAGCCTGGACCAGATGATGTTTTTTCTAAAGTAATGGGGAAAGATCGAAATGGTGATGCAGTCATGTATGGTCTGGGTGTTCGTGCTTCTGATGTTTGGGGTGTAACATCAAGTCGTTCAACATGTCGTAGAGAAAACATCCAATTGAAGTCTAAATGTGAAGAACTTACTAGTACTGTGGCTCGGTTACAAGCCCAAGTATCGGAGATTAAAGGGAGTACGGATGGTCCTAGTGTTCCACCTCTTACATCACCACATTTTCCCATTGCAACCAATGGACCTCCACGTTTACGGGTATTTTTCTATATAAATCTTTATTTTTTTTTGTGAAACGTTACTTGTACTATTGTGACTAGAGTTTGATATGTTTGTTGAAAACTAAAATCTAGGTCGGAGATGAAGTTGTCCTCAAAAGCATTCTAAACTCTGCCGAGATTATAGCAAGAGGATGGGTGAAGAGCTTGGACCCAAATGAGCTAGTTGGTGGTACAGAGATTGGACAAGAATGGTGTGAGGTAAACGTTCAAGTAGCAATAAAAATAGATGAAAAGTTGGTGAGACCATATGGGTTATTTTCCACAATTCAAGATTGTATTGGTGCCTCCATTGCATGGCCTTGTCCTTTCATCTCGGTATGTAATTATTAATTTTGTGATACGAATAATTTTAATAATCTGGAACTTAATGCTTATACACGGATGGTTTATTTGTAGGTAGTCCGTGAGGATTGAGGACACATGATGACTCAGGATTCTATGCTGCTTATTTCTTTCGTTGCTTTTAGTTTCTTTGTTAAATGTTACAAAACTTTATGTTGGATGATGCTATAACTTATTCATGTTTAGTGTTTTTGTTATGAATATGTTTATTTGAAATATAATAAAGTTTTATTTCTTTCGTTGGGTCAAGTTATTCTACACAAGGTAATAAAAATGAGAAGGGTGAGAAGGATACAAAAAACACAATAAATCATGAAATATGACACAATGAACCACAAAATATAACACAGTGCCAAAAAATATAACACAATGCTGAAGAAAAAAGACACAATCAATTGAAAAAATGACACAATGATGAAAATAAGAAAAAGACACAATGGTACATGAAAGACACAATGATATAACGCATATTCTAAAAACCACAAGCTAAAACCTCAAAAAAACGAAGACCTAAAAACTCACGTTGTAGGGTTCGATAAAACAAATCCAATGCCGCTTGAATGAGTTCAATCGGAGTCCGTTTGATACCCTTCCTACGACTTCCTATTTTTCTTTCACTGTGTATTTGATCCTAACCCTTCTTTCGTTAGTTGATGTTATATACAGTATATCATAAAATTGTGTGTGTATATGTTTAAAAAACCGTTGTATCATGACTTGTTAGGACTTTCAAATTTGGTCCTATTAAAGTGTACGAATATGCTTTTCTTAGGACGCTATATTGTTTGTTCATTGACATCTTATGCGACCATAAAACTGGTTTCATAATCTTATTTGAGATATTAGGACCCTTTTTTTGGTACTAAAGCTTCTATAATGTTACATCATAAGGATCCTATAACTTAATTTTTTAGGACTCTTGTATGTGTATTAAAAGATTAAAACTAGGTAAGCACATGTTAAAACCTTGTAAAAGTGTCCTAATATGTTTTATTAGGAGTTTTTTTTGGGACATATTATGCGACCATAAAATTGGTTTCATAATCTCATTTGAGATATTAGGACGCTTTTTAAGTTTCGTGACTTATTACGACCCCCTTACATGAAACGCTTTTACCGTTGGTCCTATTAAATAAAAGGTCCTATAAAATAACATTTTAGGACACTTTTGTGCGTACTAAAAACCCATTTTTGTTGTAGTGAACATAATCCGGATCCGTGTTATGAACCCCGCTGTTACGTAAAATATGGTCTTGCAACCCCAGGATTGAGATCTGGACGCCACAAAGGCATAAGTGGCTACATCCCGGGCCGAGAGAAGGCCCAACCCACCATGCCGCATCGGTAAGGTTGTGACCCGCCATTGGAGGTCCCCAAAATATGCCCCCCACAAATTGCAATATCTTCAATTGCCTCCCTGAGGCCTTTATCAAAACATGAGACAGCGTTGCCTACAAAGGGGGGCTGGCATGTTCGTAAGCCGAAAAGCAACTTTGCGACCCCCATACAGGATCTGAGCAGGAGGAGCTCGCTTTGAGAATCCCGCAGACGAGGGAGGAGCCCCATAAGATCCACAGCCCTTGACGCCCTTTTAGTAGACAAATCACATATGAAGCTAGCATCGCGGCTGACTGCCCCTCCTAGCAGTTTGACACCTCTCTCAGGCCGTCCAATATCACTGGGGAATAGCCCTGGCCTAGTCTTCACCCCATCGCAGGTTGGCCAAAAAATCTTTGTTTTCCTGATATTAAGGTTGAGTCCCAATGATGGTCCTTCTGAACTGATGATTTCCAGGGACTTAGCAACCTGCACAACGTCCCCGATGATCGTCCCATCATCTAAGTACCAAGCATGGAAGGGGAGGTGGCAGTTTTCCTGCACCTGGCGCACTAGGGGGTGTAAGGCAAGGGAAAAGAGCAAAGGTCCCAAGGGGTCCCCTTGCTGAACCCCTGTGAAGGCTCCAATGCGTTCATCCCCAACATATAACCTAGCTGGCTGGGCATACAAAAATTTGACCCACGGAAAAATGGAGGGGCAATGGCGATGGACTTCCCGTAACAAAACAGATCGGTCAACTACGTTGAAGGCGTTAGAAAAATCAACCGCGAGCATGGCCAAAGAGCCGTCTGCATGAAAGGAACTGAGGAACCTGTTAGCGCTGTGCAACACGGCCTCTGCCCCATTGGGGATTCCCACCCCGAATTGGCAGTCTCCCAGGTACTTAATAACTTCTTTACCAACTTTCTTCATGGCTACTTTAGACACCAACCTTCTCCATATGGCCCCCACAGCAATGGGGCGAATCCCATTATCAGGCTTTAACAACGGAGTCAGGGGCTGAAGAAATAAATTCAGCGAGCACCCCGGGACATAACCCCCCTAACCACAGATTGACTACATCGGTGATTGCGGAAAGCAATCCTGAAGCAGTCGTCGACCCCTCCCCGCTAAGGGCATCCCGCAGCTGTTGAGCCCGTAAGCCGTCCCGACCACAGGATGTCCCTTTTGGGAACGACTTCACACACCTGTAAACGCAGTCTTCACCCACTGATAATGCAGGGTGTGGTAGAGGGCTGGACGATAGTGTTGGCGGCGAAACAATGGGATGCTTGTCGATAAGGGCTTGCATGGTAGATTCCCCAGGTGGAGCTACCCCACTAGAGCACAACACCTTAACAGCGGCGGTGAAGTGCCCATCCCTGACTTTCCTGAGACATTGCTTGATGTTTGGGTCAACTTCCTCGTCCTTTTCCCCGTCCGTTGCACTCCCCCACCCTGCGAGACCGCTTCCCCCGTTGAGAGGAGCGACTTAACCAAGTCCTCAAAACCAGAGCCGTCCTTCCATGTTGCTAAGGCCCGCATAATACTATCACATTGCAAGGACTTCCTGTTACCTGACCTCCGTTCCTGCCTAGAAGACGGAACGATCACCTTAAGAGTACATCGTGGTAAGAGTAAAAGTTTGACCCAACTTTCAACAGACCAAGGGACGCCACTACTTTACGAATGGCGCCCGTCAAAGCCTGGGAAAATGCTAAACGGCAACTTGGGGAATACTTTTAACGGTCCGCACCGGGATGGAGAAAACCTGATCGAGGAGAGTGACATCCCCCACCACTCCTTGTTGGGACCTAAGATCACAACTCACCCCAGGATCCCGAGGCCTTAGGATCGCCACAATAAAATCTCCATCCGAGTCAGACTTTCGAGAGAAGATGGAGACACCATCCGGGTGATGGCACCCCTGCTAAGGGCATGTGTCTTCATGCACCTCCCACACAACCAATATCCAAAAACCCATAGGGTTTCCCCTACATTCGTAAACATCTCTAAATCGCTGGAAAGCGTGCTTTTAAAGAAATCCTTTCGATCATCTTTAAAATGAAACTGCTGTAAATGTGAGATTAACCTGTTATACCCAGAAGACCCAGGTTTGCCATCTTTACACTCGTGGAAATTCCTAAGGGGGCATAGCCACACTCCATTAGACGAGGTAGGAGCACGGCCCTCCCCAGAGGTGTCCCCACAAGCAGCCTTAGAAGAGACCATACAAGAAAAATGTGTCCCCCGTCTCGAGATGAGAAGGAGACAAGGTACTACACCCCACCCAAAAGGACGAAAGAGGAGCAAAAGCAACCTATAGTTGCTCACGCCCCCTAGAAACCACTTTTGAGAGGGGGATTTAAGCCATTATTAATATTATTATTATTATTAATATTATTATTATAATCGTTGTTGTTATTATTATTATTATTATTATTATTATTATTATATAATCATGAACTTGGGATCATACAATAAAACCCCACACCTTATTATTATTATTATTATTATTATTATTATTATTATTATTATTATTATTATTATTATTATTATTATTATTATAATTGATAGTGGGATAAGCCAGGCTCCCAAAGATCCAATATAAACCTTAATAGTGACTCACCCTCACACACCACACGTAAGCGAGAAGAAGACTTAATTGTCTAAAACATACATCTTGAACTTTTAGAAAGATATAAAGTAACCTGCACTATTTTTATTTTCAATACTAAAATCGACGAAAGGTAATGGTCGAATGAAAAATAAAAGGGGCGAATGAAAAAGAAGAGGGGCGAATGAGAATAGAAAGGGTCGAACGGGTTTCACTAAAACCTGATGGAGGACGAACGGAAAGAAGCAGGTGTCGAATGGACTAAGAGGGTAGAATGGGTTACAAACAAATTTGAAAAAAGACCGTTGGGGAAGGAGATGAAAGAAAAGAAAACAGAGAGGAGGGGGCTGTACGGAGAGAGGGCAGAAACGGGGAATGGCGGAGAAGGATTAGACGAAGGGGAGGAAGTAAGAACAAGGAGAAAGAGGCCCTCTCGGAGAGGATTAGGACGGAGATGAGGGGACCGGAGAGGATAGGACGGAGGAGGAGAGAAGCGAGGGGGCCAGAAAGGAAGGAACGAAAGGTAGAAGACGAGGTTGATCGGAGATGACAGGGTGGAGGAGGGGGACCGGAGATGGAAGGAGACAAGGTTTGGTGCCGGAGTTGGAAGGAGACGAGGTATATCAGATTCAGGACTGCTTTGAATTTTGAGGAAAAACGGTAAAGGAGTTTCAAATGATTTATCATCCGGATCCGGCAAGATGAAGACGATAATGGTGTTGACGGGATTCGGTAAGAAAAGGTTTTAAAACGGTCGCAAAATCGAATTAAACATCGGTGGTGTACAACAACATCGCGCACTGTCACCATATTGTGTGAAGTTCGCCACCGTACTCACTGATGGTTGATTACAGTCGCCGGAGTAAGTATTCGGGTCAGTTTTTTTTTCGATTGTTTGCGACTGTTGTGACCGTCGTTAGTAGAATGAAACAACAATTTCATAGATATACCATATGATCTAAAAACCATATTGAAAATCCAAAAGGAAAAATATATTTCTGTTCCAAAAGAATAGATCTACAATCCAATTTGAAAATCACTTGAAAAAAAAATGTATGTATCCTTTCTTAATAAAAAAATTGTCACCGTAGGATTGAAATATCATATTATTTTTGTTCCAAAAGATTTCAAAATTAGTTTCTGGTTACCACTTTTGAAAATCAAAATTTGTGATCCATTCTTTGGATATACTTATAATATAGATCATATTCAACACAATATGAAGTATGAAGATTTTGATAATGTGTACCGGATTTTGATGAACAGGGTATGGATATTTCCGGTAAGTTTCCGTGGAGAATCAATAACACTCGGATTTATGAACGGAAGATTTTCCGGATTGATGAATGCGTGATTTTGTTAACAGGAAGCGAAAACAACTTGAAGATCGATAAGTATTTCCGATGAAGAGAGCGATTCGTGCTGATAACATGATAAGAATTGTATAGAATTAGAGAGAAAATTGAGAGTATTATGTGAATTCAGATTATCTCTTTAATGTTTATGACAAAGTGTATATATAGATATGGATGTAACTGTAAAGTACTTATAGGGAAGAGAAAAATGTCATTTGTATATCTGGTTTATAACAAAATCAACTTTTTCAAAACTATTGAAGAATCCTTGTTCAAAAGCAACAATCACTAAAGTTTGAATTAAACTCAAACAGAAGATTGTAAGGAATCAAGAACAAACGATTGAGTTTTATGTTAAACAAATTCAGATTTATATTTAAACCATGTATTCGATTTATGGAAATCAGTTTAAAAAAAACGATTATGATCAAGGAAATCAAATCGAAAAGGAATCGAACGACCAGATTAAACTCGTTCGAATTCAGATTTAAAAGGGATGAGTAGGGGAAGTTATTTTGGGCATATTGTATTTTTGAAAAAACGTCAAAATCAGTGCAATATTTTGAGGGAAGGTTGACCCTATTAAAAGTCAACAGATGGTTCTAAAGGTCAGAGAAGATTTTAAGGAAAACGTTTTTTAAAAAGAGAACCAAACTTTTTAGAAAAACATGTTTTAGAAAAACATCAAGAACAGATGGTTTGATTTGCTTGACAACCGAAAAACTCCGATATTTGGTTTTGATTTGTCCTGCAACCGAAAGCCCCGTTACTGTTCAAGAAAAGCAACAATTGGTTTGATTTGTTAGACGACCAAAAGACCCAGTTTGTAGGTTTTGATTCGTCTTACAACTGAAGACCCCGTTATTGTTGTGATAATAAGAATAGATGGTTTCGATTCGTTACAAACGACCGAAAGACCCCGTACTATTCTCAGAAATAAAGAAATTCGATCGAGGAAGAAATTGATAAATAGCAGTCTAGTAGAGAATTTATCAAATCCAGTGGTGGTCGAAAGACAAGAAGGTTCTCATTCAACAGAAGACGATGGAGTGCAAAGAATTGATCATAATAAGTCAGAAAAGATAGCGGTGAAGAAGGAGATTGAAGATGAAGCCAGTGGTATGTTTCATCCAGATTTTGCAGAAGTGTATTCCCGAAAGCGCATCCCATAGGCAGGCGGCCAAAAGAAGATGCAAGAGTGATCAGAAGGATCCTTAGAATACATGCAATGGAAGGAAACAAGGCTTTTAATCATACGCCAGTAAAGTTCAAGAAGATGACAGAATAGATGAACAAGAACAGAGAAAAACGAAGTTTAAGATTATCTTGATTAGGGGCGTGAATGTTAGAAGTAAATAATCAAGACAATCTTAATATTACTATGATATTATTAGAGTCAAACAGAAAAGTCAAAGTGTAAGAAAAGACGCCAAAATTAGAAAGGGTGCGTCTATAGTTATGTCGGTTATTAGGAAGGGTCATGTCTGTTCAATAGTTAGTTAATTAACCGACTTATGTAAGGGTATAAATACCCATATGTGTCATCATTTGTATTGTGTGGAAACATTATTAGTGTGTATAATATAATTTCCCCCACCCTCTGTTTCTCTCTAAACGAGTCCCTGCACATCAATATGTGCATACTCAAACATGTTCATCTGATAACCAAGTATGATTCGCTAAATAGGGACAGATTCGAACAATTTTGACATACCATCTAAATTAATTGACATTACTATAATATTTGGCTAATTAGATCTCTCATAAATATTACTTAGAGGGTGGATGTTGGAGTGCGATTGTTAAGAATGCTGAGAAAATGTTGATAAAAGGCAAGGGTCTTAATCACTACTTCAGAGGGGTCTTAGGCAATGGTCAAAGCTTGCGCTTCTGGATCGATGCTTGGTTATTAGAAGAGCCGCTAAGATACAAATTTCCGACCCTTTTTCAGCTGGCGAGGGACAAGGACAGCAAGGTCGCTGACAGCTGGGCGATGTGTTGGTCTGATCAGATTTCATCAGATGCTGCTGCAGCCGAATGGGTTTCCTTGAACGCAGCCCTTAGTTCGAAGCGTATAACAGACAAAGAGGATAGGTAGGAATGGATTGCCGATGAACAAGGTGTTTTTTCAGTCAACTGGATCAAAGCTTTGAAGATGAGTAAGATAAGTTACGTGGATAATTTAAAGGTCAAATGGTTAAATTGGGTTCCTTCTAAATGTAGCATCTTTGTGTGGAGAGCGGCTTTGGACAGATACATACGCACACCGCTCTAGTTAGATGAGGCATTTTTATTGAGGATGATCAATGTGGCCTTTGTAGGTATGGGGTCGACAACACTAAACATTTGTTCACGGGCTGCTGGTTTGCTTCTGAAGTGTGGGTAGGATTGCTTATTGGTGCCGAATTGATCTGATGCAGTTGTATAAAAATGTGAATTGCAATAAAGTCGAAAAGAAGGTCATACATGGTATAGTCATTGTGACTTGTTGGTTGATATGGCGGATCTAGACTAAAACTTTAGGGGTAACGTTTTAATTTTTTTTTACAGTACTAAGTATTTTCATACAATGTAAACAAAACAAAAAGAAAAACACGATAATAAATAATGTTCAATTTTTTTTTACCATACTTTCATAAACAATATATTTTTTCTTGTTTAGCGCTATATTATAACCACTAATTTATCAAAACATTCTACATCAACACTTCACCTGCCATTAGGTTAATGTGTCAGATGACCTCGTGGTTGAAAAGCTTTTTCTAACAAAATACAATATTTTTATGTCGTCTATCCGATTAGAGCGATAACTATTAATGAGTGGTCAAGGTCTTTGTTGCTTCTTTTTTCCCCACTCTTGATTCTTTTATTTTATTTTTACCCGTTCAAAGCTAGGGATACAAACGAGTCGAGCCCGAGCTCTACTAGGCTTGAGCTCGAGCTTGGCTCATTGGTAGTATCTCAAGTTCGAGCTTGGCTCATTTAAATATATTGAATAAAAAGATATAAATAATAGACTAGTTTAGGCTCGTGTGCTCGATAGGTGAAAAACTCGGCTCGGCTCGTTGGTAGTTTCTCAAGCTATAGCTCAACTCGTTTAATATCTATTAGGGTGTGTGTAGTGGTGGATAGTTATGTTGGGGTTATAGGATTAAAATATTAAAAAGTAATAGAAAAGGGGTTATGTTGGGGTTATGGAAAAAGAGGTGTAGTGGGAAGGAAGGTTATGTTGGGGTTATAAATGATTGGTAATGATTGGTTAATTATTGTTTTTTATTTAAATAAGAATATTTAATACTTAATAATATTTCATTAAAAATAAAAATAATAATAAAAATAAAAATTTAGACTGAAAGTTTATTAAATTAATAAAATAATAAAAAAATTATTTAGTATTAAAAAATAAAATTAAAAAAAAAATTTTGAATTTCAAACGGTTACTGTTCCAAACCGTTTGAATTTCAAACAGTTTCCCTCCTACTTCAAAGTTTGAATTTCAAACTTTGCCCCCCCAAACGTTTAAATTTCAAAGTTTGAATTTCAAACTTTCCCCCCCTCCACCAAATCTCAGTCACACCTATAAATACCCCCCTCCTCCCAAATCTCAGTCACACCTCTTCCTTCTTCCTCATCCTTTCCTCATCCTGAACACAATGAATAATATGGGCAGTTTTCAAGCAGGAGCTGCCGGACCTTCTAATGTCCGGCAATATGCTCGCCGGGTCCGGGGACGGGGCCGGCCCCGGAGACTACCATTCACCTCCTCTCCTCCTCCTCCACAGCCTCCTCTTCCTCCTCCTCCTCCTCCACAACATTGGATTTATCACCCTCCTCCTCCTGCTGCGGCACCACCAACCTTTCCTCATCCTGAAGTCGATGATGACTTCACGGATGAAGAATGGGCCTGGGCCATGGATTATACCATGGCTATTAATGAAATGGACCGACTGAGAGTGTCGGCCCCCACCCCCCGAATTGCTGCTGCTATCCCCTCCCCCCACCACCAACCTATCCCCTCCCCCCACCACCAACCTATCCCCACCCCCCAGAATACCCCCACCCACCACCACCAACCTATCCCCACCCCCCATAATACTTGCCCACTCCACCACCAACCTATCCCCACCCCACCCCGTGAATATGGGGACCCAACTCCTGAGGACTTGGAAGCCCTCAGGGAACTTGAGGAGGAGGAGCGCCTTTGGAGCATGCCTTCCCCTCGTGGGGAGAACTACTACTTCCCCTCGGATGCAAGGTCCGATGGGAGGGACAGCTCACGTTCCCTATCCCCTGAGTACTACACACTCGAGTGGGACAACTACTCTCCGTAGTGGGAGGTTTAGGTTTTAATAAGTAATTTAGGTTTATATTATGTCTTTATGTAATGTGTTTATGTAACGTTTTAATAAGTAGTTTAGGATTAGGAACTCTGTTTGTAATAAGTAATTTAGGATTGTAATTTTATGTGTTTATGTGGTTTAAATTTAAAATATTATGTAATCTTTTAAAATAAACTAACATTAAACACAAAAGATTGGTGAAAACGCATTAAACATAAATAACTAAAACATTAAACATTACAAATAGAACACAAAACATAAAACGTAACATTAAACATAAAGCCTAAACATTAAAAATTAAACATAGTGAAAACGCATCAGAGACCACGACAAAAGATTGGTGATTGAGAAGTCTGTTTGGTATTGTTGACGATAGGCGTCGTGTGTCAACTGAATTGCCATCTGTTCACTAACCCCTGGGTGCGCCTGCATCGCCGCTGAATAGACTACATGCCACCTATCAACGTTAGTTCGTATAGAATGCATCTTACTGTAGATCTGGTCAACGTTACGGTGGTTCGTCCCCGTGATTTGGTTGAACTCAGCCAACACATCCTGCCAAAAAGCCCGCCTATTGGTTGACGGAAGCTCCTTAACGTTTACCCACGCTCGCACTAACTCGAGTTGCTCTGTATTGGTCCAGGCTGCCATAGGTTTGGTTTTTGGTTTTTGGTTTGTAAAGAGTGTGTGTATGTATGAATTGTTTGTGTGTGTGAATTGTATATGTGTGTGTTTATGTTGTAGAAGATGAAGTATATATATATAGATAATAATTAAATAAATCAGTTTTTTTTTTTTTAATTTTTGACCGTTCAACGGTCATATACACACTTCCCCATCTAAAACGCTCGCTATGCTGCTGCCGGACATCCACCAAAACGCCACCATAGCGCCTAGGGGGGCGGTGTTCCCGGCGCTATGGTAGGCTATAACGCCTCATAACGAGGCCACTACACACACTCTTAGTTAATATATTAAATATAAATAATAAAAATAATAGACTCGTTTAGGATTACGAGCTTGATAAGTGAAAAGCTCGACTCGACTCGTTTACTAAACAACTTTAAATTACGGGTAAATAACATAAAATATTAATAAAACTAATATTATGAGCCTGACGAGCTTCACATGCCAGGTTCGTGCTCGGGCTCGAAAAATAAACGAGCTTTGTTTTAAGCTCAAGCTCGGCTCGGGCTCAATAAGGCTCGACTCGTTTCAAACTTTTTATTAAGCCGATCTCGACTAGCTTGCGAGTTGTTCGGTTCGTTTGCACTCCTATTCAATACTTTAACCAATGTCAATAGGCTTGTATATTTTAATTAATAAATTACGAATGGACTGGGTTATGACCTGTAAGTTTCTATCTATTTTTAAGTTATGCTTATATTAAAACTTTGAGGGTGTGTTGGGTTTTAAAAAAAATGAGAGGTAACGTTACATAATTTCCAGGGGTAACATAACACAAAAAACATAAAAATACGAAAAAATTTACCCTACGCAGGAAAAGTTGAGAGGTAACGAACGCCACCCCTCACTATTAAATACATCAGCCCCTGTTCAAGGCTATAGACGTGGTGACCGGAGTTAAATTGTTATCGTTTTTATGGTTTAAAAGTCGAACGGTGTATAAGAACCTTCTTTGGAAGGAGTGGTTTAACTTTCCATTGTATATGTTGTAGTTTTGCACTCCTTGTCTTGGGGAGTCACGATTGTTATTGAAAGTTAATTTTCAAAAAGAAAATTACTTAGAGGGTGTTTGGGGTTGAGTTTTGAAATTGATTAGATTATTGCATTTTGAAAACGCAAATAATCAATTTTTAATGTTTGGGAAAGGTTTACAAAAATAGAATATTTGCGTTTAATAGCTCGACCGTTACTGCAACAAAACACACATAATCTATTTTCAAAAAGCAGTCCCAAACACCCTATTAATAACAAAACTAACATACAATTTTTGTCATTTACTTTTACATCAAATTTCAACGCATGGTTTTTGCCTTTAATATTAATGAGATTTGTATTGTATGTTTCAAAATCTTACACGGTTTGTTCTTTGTTCCTAAACGAGTTAAATTTAACAGGTAAATGAAGGGTAAATTGGTCTTTTTACCTATTTATTTAGAAAACTATTTTAATAATTACAACAAAAAGAATTATATATACTGTCGGGAATGCCCGCGCGTTGCAGCGGGTACTTATGTTTTTATACATCAAATTTGATCTAGCGTTCCAAGCGTAGATCAGATTCATTATCATTTTCAATATCTTCAAAAGACATTTCATATGTACTTATGTTCTTCAACATTCCATCTTGATGGATTCTACTACGTACGTCAACCACATCCTCATCCTACAAAATTGAGAAGCTATAAGGAGGATTGCAACATATAGTTAAAAATGATATCACAACACAAAACAGCTAAACGGGTTATTTGCTTCGTCGTATAACTTGTACTTACGGGTCAAAGCATGCATCATCACAATTTTTCAAATCCAGGTACACTTTCCACATATACCGGTATTCATCAGCTACAAACACCTATTTTGACCCTTTAAAGTCAACATTCAATAAAAAAAAAAAAAGGAGAAAAGTGTGTGTATGGATGTGCAAACATGAAAGATTGAGGTTTCATAATATGCATAGAACAACCCAACATATGCATAACCAGTTCTTTTATCTAAAAAATAAACCCATGAATACATAATTTGAGGTCAAACAAAAGTCAAAATTGCAACTTATCTGCAAAAAACTTCTAAGTCTTTAACGTCAAAATATTGGATAAATGTCCAATACACACATCTAAATTGGTTTCCTGAAATTTGAATTTGAAGCGTGTAGTTTTGGTCATTCAGGGAGTCTGCTACCAACTACAAGATCGAGGCAGAGAGCATCGTTTTACTCTAATCTGATCCATTGATTCCCAGACCTTGTAAGATCATGGTTATTACTTTTCACAACTGGTACGTCGTGATTGTGTTTTCCTTTATACGCGGTTATAGCTGCTTTATAGGATCGTGTGATGCCCTCTCTACGTATTTCCTTACTGTGCATCTAGCACTTGAGCACTTATTATAACTTCTGCGTAATACGTCACACCAGTAAGTTACTTTGAGTAGCTTTCAAAACAAGTTGGAGCTTCTAATAAACCGAAATTACCAATTTAACCAATTCAATATTTTTGGTTGCTTAAAATAATATAAATTTTCTAATTTTTGTTATAATCATAACTTTATACCTAGGATTAGATTACCAGGCACAACTTCCTGCTCATAGTTACACCAATAGTAACATCATCGCCTCTAGGTCAAGATTCTGGCCATTATTTGCGCAACATTCGATAATAATAGTAAATTCTAGAAAAATACACATCTACAGTCGTGGGAAGTTAAAGAGGGTCATTGCAAGTTTTGTAACGGGTCAAAAGAGGGTTCATTTTTAGTATCATTAGAAAGGGAAACACCCAAATAGCTCACCAACGAATGTGAAATGCCCAGATACCTCATCAACGCTCATTGTTGTACCAAACACCGAAATATAATAAACATCTTTTGGTTGAAACACATATCCAAACAACCTAAATAAAATCATTGATTAACATAGAAGCCTAAGATTAACCGGTTCCAAACCATGAAAAAACTAACATTTACCACTTATTAAACTTGAAGACGAATTACTAGAGGCTCGCTACTCTGAATTTGATATACATTAACAAGTCAAACATCCAACTTTGACTAAACAGTTGGGTTTCAACCATATCTTGTGGTTCTTACGATGAGTAGAAAATTTAAAGCTACTAAAACTTCAATCAGAAACTTTATATATGAATTCTAAACCTCTGTATCTATACCTCACAGGCTCACACCAAATAAACCTGTTGTAATGATATACTCACTTTTAGCATTGTTCAACCATGTAGCTAAAATCATAAAAGGTTTTATTAATAAAAACTAGTTCATATCCAACCAAATCATACAATAACCACCGACACCACAGTTCTCAACAAAATGAAGTTTGTCAGAAACGATCAAAATTAAGCTTGACCTTGCCACTATGAATTAGAATTAACGGCATTCACACATGCTCATCTCTCAAGAGTCAAGACCGAGAAAAAACTCAAATTCCTTATGTTATCATACTCCAACCTAAAAACATAGGTACTACATCCCTACCTATTTATAGAAAACAAACTAATACTAAACACATGCATAAAACAAAACCCATGACCCAACGTTCATGTTTCAACCCATGATCTCCATATTTTTAGCAACTATCTTGCAACGTTCCTCCTGCTTACTCGGTCCACTTTTGACTCATTCCTAACTCTTGGATCCAATCTAACCCATGCTAAGGATCCATATTCATTATTTACCGGTACGGATCAAGATTACCCCAACAACCTTTGGGCTGCTGCACACTCTGTTCGGATGAGGCATTTCTTGAGTAGGGTTTGAGGTCTCCAATCAAAGGGAAACACCCAAATAACCCACCAATCCTGATTTCTCTATCCCTCCAATCTTTCTCATTATTTATGTCCTGAAAACAACACTAACTTAATAACCAAAGCACACTAGTTGTAAACCTTTCTGTCCATTCTTTTTTTTTTTTTTTTTATATCAACATAACATTTTCAGTTGCTTCCATCAACACAGGTTAACAATTACATATATTGTTAAATACAATTCTGTGAAAAGCTGAGTGAATTTGATGAAAGTCAATAATATCATACAAAAGTCAAACAACTTTATATTTAGAGTTTTTATCTCTATAAAAGTCAATAATATGTGTGTAAACCAAACTTGTTTATGATCTTAAATTACTTATCAAACCATACTGAACTAATTATTTTTGACATCATCATATGCAACCTCTTTTGAAAATCCCACCTTTGTCATCAAGAACACTGTTTGACTTTTTTAAATT
Organism: Ambrosia x helenae; assembly: GCA_030844895.1. NCBI lineage: Eukaryota > Viridiplantae > Streptophyta > Magnoliopsida > Asterales > Asteraceae > Ambrosia > Ambrosia x helenae. The sequence continues at coordinate 237,164 of JAUTDX010000213.1, forward strand.
ATGTTAACTCAAGTAAGTCAACTATCTGCTAACTGAAGTTATTAAGATGGTGTTTGGGATTGCGTTTTGAATCTGATTTTTAGATTATTGCGTTTTGAAAACGCAGATAATCAGTTTTTAGTGTTTGGATTGCGTTTTGAAAACGCAGATAATCAGTTTTTTAGGCTACCAAAACGCAATAATTTATAAGCAGCTCCACCCCTGCTTTTCCAAAACGCATAATCTGTTTTGAATAATCAATCCCAAACACCCCCTAAGTAACAGATGTGAATTGTCAATAATCTGACTACATTTAAGTGTAAATGTTTTACCAAAATCACGACCAATAAAATCTCTATAATTTGGACTTTCTACAATCAAAACAAAAATTACATAAAATCGAAAATTAGGGAAAAAGCTTCAAGTTCAAAATCGGAGCTCAAAGAATTCGGGCATGAGCATCTTTCACAATGCATGATCCATTACCTCCTTTTGTTCGATATTTTATTGGCTGTGTAAACCCATACCTATTGAAGGTTATGTTTGTTTTAAGTTGGCCCTTTCTAGCAGGTTTGACCTTGTTTAACAGGTCCGAATCTATCAAATACCCTCAAAACACAACAAACATAATCATAAAAAAAGGGAATGGACTGTCACTAACAATTGATCAATGAACTTTCTGTAAAATTTTATGATTCAATACAAACAACAATGAGCCAACATAAACTCAGATCTCAAGAACACAAAGGTTTAGGCGACAAAACTGTGACTAAAATCTTATTTAACCCAAACCAAGAAAAATCCCCCCGATATTACCCTGAATCTCATCAAACGATGAGACTCTAAAAATATTAACTATAGTGATCAACTGATTTGTTAGATCAGTTGATACTACAGGATGATAAGTACAATACAAAGTACAAAGACTTACAGACTGTACGACTCTTGATCTACAAATGATCAAGCACAGGTTATCAAAGATTGATAACCTAACCAGACGACTGGATACAACACCAGCTACACACTACTCTTCTCTTTGGAGAAGAATAGAAACCAAATACAGAGATACAGAGTGAAAGTAAGAAACCCTAGGTAAAACAATACAACTGCACGAATATCAGAGATAACAAAGCTTTTATATCAGCTCTCATCGATCCATGTGAAATAAGCCAGAGCCACACTATCAACCATTCATCCAACGATCCAGATGTAGCCCTGAAATAATATCTCAACAAACACGTAACAGAATATGGGCCATGGGCCATGGACTGACAATGGGCCGGTTCTTTTATGTTTATAACTTTTCTCATAGCCCAATCAATAAATATGGGCCAATATCTTTCTTATACTAGATCCAGTGATCCACCATTAAGCCCAATACAAACATATGAATTATAATTATGTATATTCTTAACATGCCCCCTTAATTCATATGTTTGAACATGTCAATCATTTTTAAATCACCACAAAACTTTTTGTGTTGTTGTATACCAAGACCTTTGGTTAACCCATCTGCAACTTGATTTTCAGATTCAACTTTGATGGTTTCAATTAACCCATTTGATATTTTTTCTCTAAGGAAATGAATATCCAACTCAAAGTGTTTAACTCTTTCATGGAACACAGGATTGGCTGCAATAGATATTGCAGCCTTACTGTCACAAAACAACTTAAGTGGTAATTCAACTTCTATTTTTAACTCACTTAACAAGTTTTTTAACCACATTAACTCACATGTTGCTGAACACATCGCCCTATACTCTGCCTCAGCAGAGGATCTAGATACAGTCCCTTGCTTTTTACTTTTCCAGGAAACTAAGGAGTTTCCTAAAAAAATGCAGTACCCTGTTACAGATTTTCTAGTAACAAGGCACTTGGCCCAGTCTGCATCAACATATCCAGTTAACTGAAATTTCTCATCTTTTGAAAATGAGATACCTTTTCCAGGTGCCTCTTTCAAGTACCTTAATAACCTTAAGGCAACTTGAAGATGACCTTTGGTAGGTTGATGCATAAACTGACTTAAGCATTGGACTGCATAACTAATATCAGGCCTAGTCAATGACAAATATATAAGTTTACCAATTAACTTTTGAAAGCCTGTTATGTTCTCAAGAACAACACTGTTTTTATCATTCTTTGAATTCAGAATGTAATTAGGTTCTATAGGATTGCTAACAGGCTTGCATCCTAAGTACCCAAACTCACTAAGGAGTTCAAGACAGTATTTTCTTTGAGTCAAACACAAAGACTGATCACCATATAAGACTTCAATACCAAGAAAGTACTTTAATTTTCCTAAGTCTTTTATAAGAAAATTAGTACTTAAAAATTGTTTGACTCTATTTATCTCAGACAAATCATTCCCAGTGATGATTATATCATCTACATACACAAGTAAGACAAGAAACATGTTTCCTCTAGACAGAACATACATGGAATGATCACAGACACTTTGCTTGAAACCTATTTCAAGCAATACACTAGTTAATTTTTCATTCCACTTTCTTGGGGCTTGTTTAAGCCCATACAATGATTTAACTAGTTTACACACTCTTGTTTCATCTTTGAATAATACCCTTCAGGTGGTACCATATAAACATCTTCAGTTATGGTTCCATAAAGAAAGGCATTATTAATGTCCATTTGATACAGATTCCAGCTATTCTGGATGGCCAGACTAATAACAGTCCTAATGGTAACCATTTTCACAACAGGAGAGAAGGTCTCTCCAAAATCAAGACCCTCTCTCTGGTTGTACCCTTTGGCAACCAGCCTGGCCTTGTATCTTTCAACCTCCCCATTAGATTTATACTTAATCTTGAAAACCCATTTACATCCTATTGGTTTCCTACCAGCAGGCAACTCAGTTAAAGACCAAGTGTTGTTTCTATGCAATGCCTCCATCTCATTATTCATTGCCTCAACCCACTTGGGATCTTTGGCAGCTTCATAGTAAGATGTTGGCTCAACAGTTTTATTTAATACTGAAATAAAACTTTTGTTTTCAAAAGACAAGTTTGCATAGTTAACAACCTTTTCTACACCATATTTCACCTTCCCTTCTACAATGTATTCACTAAACCTTCTAGGCAGACTTGACACCCTACCAGACCTTCTAATACTACTTCCCTCAGGTGGAATGGTCTCATCATTGGCCATATCCACATCATGGTCAACCTTCTCAGGTTCAGAAGTCCCTGGGTTAGACTGTTGACCTGGGTCAAAGTCTCTGTCAGCCCTGGGAATGAGCCCTGGTTGCTGACTAGTAGACTTGGCCTGAGATCCTATGTTTCCCCCTTCATCATCGGGAAGACCAATTCCCTCAGTCACCTTATTACTTTCAATGTTATTAGTTTCAAAACAGTCAAAAAAGTTAACATGATTTAGATTTTCAAAAGTTATATTAGGTTCCAAGTTTTTTAAATCATTTTTGAAAGGAAAGATCTCTTCATAGAACCTAACATCTCTAGAATACTCTACTTGTTTGGATTCTAAATTCCATAATTTGTAACCTTTTTTAAAATTTGAATAACCAATTAACACACACTTTTCAGCACAACTAGACATTTTATCAGACTCATGTAAGACAGTGCTGAAACACAAACACCCAAAGCTTTTTAAGTGACTGAGAGTGGGGGGGGGGAACCCATATACTACTTGAAAAGGACTTTTTCCTAACAGCACAGAAGAGGGGAGCCTGTTAATCACATATGTTGCAGTCAATACACATTCAGACCAGAATCTAAGTGGTAACCCACTCTGAAACAACAAAGCCCTAGCCATGTTTAAGAGATGCCTATGTTTTCTCTCAACTATCCCATTTTGTTGAGGTGTATACACACAAGTGGTTTGATGTATAATCCCTTTAGTTTTACAAAACATATTCATTTGGTTATTAACAAATTCACTCCCATTATCACTTCTAAAGACTCTTACACATTTTTTAAATTGTGTTTTCAGAAGTTCATAAAACTCAGTTATACAATCAAACACTTCTCCTTTATTTTTTTTAACATAAAACACCAGACTGTTCTGGAATAGTCATCTACCACAGTTAAAAAATATTTGAAACCTTCTTTACTAGTTACTCTATAAGGACCCCAAACATCAAGATGAATTAGTTCTCCTAACTCTTTTGTTTTATGGTCACTAAGAGGAAAGGGTAACCTAGTTTGTTTTGCCTTATGGCAGACCTCACATGGTTTGGAATTACTAACATTAATTCCAAGACTATCTCTTAAAACAGCTAGGACTTGGTCAGAGGGGTGACCAAGTCTACTGTGCCACAATTCAGTGTCACTAGAACTACTAAAACACACATTAGCAGCACTTACACTATCACCAACAAAGTATAATCCTTCACTTTGTCTACCAGTCACCAGGATTTTCTTGCACTTGGAATCCTGGATATAACAACTATTTTCATCAAACAAGACAGACAACTTACTATCCTTAGCAAGTTTATGAACAGACATAAGACTCACACAGTAGTCAGGAACATAGAAGACATCATATAATACCACACCATTGGCAAGATTGATGTCTCCTATTTTAGACACTTTAGCACTAGTCCCATTGGGATGTTTTACTTTTAAGTCATAACTGGACACATCAACACAATTATACATGTCTTTATCTTCACTGGTCATGTGTTGATTTGCACCAGAATCAGATATCCAACTATGACTTATAAGTGTTTTTACAAAATTAGAACAGCTTGAAAAATTTTTAAAAATCTTTTCAAGTTTAGACAGACAAGACATACTAGAAAAACCATTTAGAATGACACTCTTACCTCCAACATTGGAGTGTTGAGCATCATTCCCATTATTCTTCTCACTTATCAAATTCAGCAGCTTAGATATTTGTTCTGCTGAAAAAGGAGAAGAAGAACTACCAACAGCAGCAACAGGAGACACCCCCTGTTTACTACTAGAGACATTATTAGACATACTACTCTTAAGAACTTGTCCACCAGGCTTTCTCTTAAAACCTGGTGGATAACCAACCAGTTCAAAACACCTGTCAACTGTATGTCCCAACATATTACAGTGTGTACATTTTAGGTTAGGATTAGGTCCTCTATTAGGTTTCTTTTTATTATCAAACACTTGATTAGTTTTGGACACAAAAGCAACATTTTGACTTTTAGAAGTCCCACTTGAACCTCTGTGAGACTCCTCCCTTGAAACAATAGAAAAAGCAACCCTTATGCTAGGTAAGGGTTCCCTTGTTAACAGGTTGGTTCTAACCGGTTGATACACATCATCAAGGCCCATCAAGAACTGCATGAGTTTTATCAGGGCACTAAAGTCATTGAAGTCTTTAGATGCTTTGCAAGTGCAAGTAGGCATTTGCAAGATAGCATCTAACTGCTTCCACATAGTGTTTAACTTGTGGTAGTACTCAGAAACAGTACTTCCATTTTGTTTAACACTATTTATTTTTTGATACAGATTAAACACAACAGAACCATCAACCTTATCATATGTTTCTTTTAAATCATCCCAGACCTCACTAGCAAACTTAGAAAACACTTGTCCTAAAAATAATTCCTCACTAACATAATTCAACAACCAAGATAACACAACAGAATTACACCTATCCCATTGTTTAGCTAGAACTTCATTGTCAACATTTTTAACACAAGACCCATCTATGAAACCATATTTATTTTTTGCTTCTAATGCAAGTTTCATAGAGCTAGACCAAACAGAGTAATTAGCAGTACCTTTCAACTTGATACCGATAATAGACATGCTACTAGTATCACTAGGATGTAAGTAAAGTGGATCACTAATATCCAGTTTACTTATCAGAGTACCAGTAGCATTGATAATATCAGAATCATTAGGTCCATGAGAACCAACAGGGCCTTGGGGACCCTGAGGTTCTTCAGTTCCTTGTCCCAACATTACCAATCAAATCACACACAAACACAAGAACCAGGTAGCACACAAGTAAGTGAAAAAACAAATCCAGCAAGAAAACACAATATCCTAATAGGACGAAGCTGTGTCAGTGTTCAGATAGTGGGTTCATCACTCATAGGTGCCCACCCAGATCTTAACACAGGAGTCCTTTATAAACTATATATATATATATATATATATATATATATATAAACAAAGAACCAACAATACCCAAACAATAAGACTCAACAAACAAGCAAGACAAGACAGTGCCGGTCCACCCTAACCCGGCCAGAGACGCCTAGACAAGACAGACAACAAATAAACCAGAATACAGGAACAATCTCACCAAGAGGGGTCCCAAGTTAGGGATCTCCAAACTCACCACCTATACCTTCACTTAGGGTATAGTGTTGTGAGAGCAATTGAAGCTAATTTTACTCCAATCCAAACAGTATCCTCAAACCCTAGCCAACAATGGTTGACCTCAGATGACCTGCAAAACAATATCCAAGACACCAACAGAACCAAGAAATAGACAAGATCTAAGAATAACAGATCTACAAGACCCAGGTGGATCAGATCTATAATATAGATCAGATCCAACCTAGAACAAACAAAGAACAGCGCAAGACACCAGTGTAGGATCGAATAACGCGAAATCCAACAATCACGGGTTTATACTAGAGGTGCGGAATCCCTCTAATATGCTTTAATGTAACACCCCAACCGATGGCGGAAACATCGGGATGTCACGTAATGATGATTGTTCAGTAGCTCATGGTGAATAATAGATTCCATTAAATGATTTAGATAAATTACATACAATTGTTCTAGAATTTGTACATCAAATTGAATAAACTAAACACATATCTTCAAGCATCAATTCAAATCTTCAAGCGTATAGAACCTGAAACATGTTAAGTTGAAAATGTTTTGGGTCAACAAAAGTTGGTGGGAATTACATAGGTTTTTGATGATTGAATAAAATGTTGTGCAATTCATGTGTCATGTCAATCTAGTCCATATGTGAGAACATACTAGAAATAAATCGAGTGCATAATCAACCCTTGTGACTGTTATAAAATGATACATACCATACACTTATGGTCCCAATGAATATGTTATGCGATAACAAACACCCACGTAACCTTGTAGGAGGCACGCATCCGGGTGGGATTGTCAGTCCAATAGATCTATCAATGTATACCGTCGGCTGATCAATGTTAATGATTATGCTAGAATGGTGCTTACTCTAATCATGCTCAAGACAATATGCAACATAGAAAACACATAGACACATTGATGATTGAATTGCAATAAAAATGTTATAACATGTTTCACCCCAAAAATGGTGATAAAAGGGGCTATGTAAACTCACCTTGGTAAAATGTTATATCTGTTGAAAAATTGGATAATGGTGTTGCCCAAATGTATCAAGTATCACCCTATAATAAGGTAACAAATAAGTCTAAGTCTATCTAGCATACAAATGTATAAGTTGTAGGGCTTCGAATTGGGAATAAATGCTTGTTTGATTATTATTAAAAATATTCGCCAATTGAGAGAAATTTAGTAAATAAATAACTAAAAATCTTTTTATGAAGTTTAAATTTAAGATGGTCACAATAATATGCATAAAGTATAAAAATAATTTTTATAAAATTATTTTCTTTAAAATAGATTATTAAATCTATTTATTACAATTTGTCAAAACTTAACTTTAATATTCAAAAATACTAAAATTAAAGAATTATTATTTTAAAATCATATTTCTGTTCTAAATGATTAAAAATAATTTGTATAAAATTTTGGTACAAAAATATTAAAAATTGGATTTATTATGATTTAATTATGATTAAAACTAACAAAAATTGATTAAAAATATTAAATAAATGATTTTTCAGAAATAAAAATCATTTCTGAAAAGCTTAATGTTATAAAAACTCAGGATAATTTTTGTGGAAATTAATAAGATCGTTTTGATATTTTTATAGATTTTTATAAATAAAATAGAATAAACTTGATTTAATTATTATAAATATTAAATAAATAAATTTCAGAAAACTAAAAATGGTAGATGAAACTTTGACATCAGATTTGATAAAAATAATTTTTTTAGAATTTATAACAAGGTTTTAATAATTAAAAATGAATTTACAAGTTTAAATGAAATATATATATATATAATTGATTTGTTGTTTTAAAAGAAAAAGGAAACAAAAAAATATGGTTGTAGTGGGACTCGAACCCGGGTGATCAGAGTTGGAAGCCTTGGTCACAACCACTTGGCCTAGGCCAGTGGTTGTGATAATCCCCGGTTAACAATATATAAATACACAAAGCAGATTTAGTTTATCCCCAATTTATAATTACGAACCCTAGATTTTGCAATTGGACGATTCACACATCAATAACCCGATTAATCTTAGGGTTATTGATGTGTTGATGCCGGAGATTAAAACCCATCCAAAAAATTTGACTCACAGTGAAGAATTGATGATAATCGTCGGGTCAAAGCTAAAGTCAAACACGAACTTGATAATAATAATCAGAGTATAATAGAGAGATTGGAGGTTGAGAGAGTGTTGTGAGCGAGTTGTAATGATTCGTAGTTGTCCAATTTATAGTGTGGGTGCTTCGTTGATCACTTTGGCATGTTTGACCACGAATTGAAGTCTAAACGCGTATTTGTGTAAATTGGGTAAAAATTGAATGTAATTATACGTATTGCCGAGTCATAGATGGCCGGAAATCACGTTTCTAAGTCAAATACATGTAAATGAACGGTCAATAAAAAGAAAAGAAGAAAAGAAGGAAAAAAAAAAAAAAATATAATTAATATCTCTGCTGCTGCAACTCGACGAGGGGAAGAAGGGGAAAAAGGAGGTGAAGATGTGTATTTATATAAATTGAGTTGGATTACAAACAGGTATCAAGGCTAGCTCAGTTGGCTAGCACGCGTGCTTGTGTGTGAGAGGTCCCGAGTTCGAAACCCGGCACAAACATTTCTTTTGTTTTTAAAACAGACACAAAGGGGGAGGTTGGGCTGGATGGTTGGGCCGCCCCTCCTGGGCTCAGCAAGGCCCAAATCAGAATTAATAAAGAGAAAAGGGAAGGGTGGTTGGGCTCAAGAATTTAAAAGAAGTGGGCTACTAAAGCTGATTTTTTTTTTTTTAACAAATAGTATTATTATTATTATTATTATTATTATTATTATTATTATTATTATTATATATATATGTATACATATATATATATAAGTTGTGTGATCGTGAAATAAACTTAGGCACATTGTGAATGATAGAAGGAAAATTAATATTAAAATTTGAAAAATTTTTGCGATGTTACAGTCTCCCCTACTTTTAGGAACTTCGTCCCGAAGTTAAGAGAAACACTAGGTTTGCAATTGGTTAACTTCCGGAAACCTTGATAAAATTTCACACTACCTTAACGTACCTGTAAATTCATGATTACGTTCCGGACCGTAATTACCAATTTACCTTACATTAGGGTTTTGCGTCCTTTTATGACTTTACCGATTGTTAAGCAGGTCTGATAGTCTCCGCCAGTCGTTGAGCAGGTGGTAGGGCCTCTCCCGACTGTTGGAAAGACATGATGACCTCTACCAATCGTTAAGCTGGTTGTTTGGTAGTTAACTAATTGTTTGTACAAGCAAGTAAGTATAGATATAGCAATTAGTTCACATTCAAACAAGCATGCACACAGATGTTATGATAATACTTGATTTTATTATTTGATTCAAAAACTGGCAATACATGAAATTAAAAAATAGATATTATTCGAATGGTAGGGTTTGCTGTTAAGTAGTTGGAAGGTCTCAAGTGGGGTTGTTTGGAGCATCAAGAGCGTTTGTAGCAGGAATTCGACAAGCTTCCGCAAGATGCCCATACCTCTGACAATTGGTGCACTGTCGACAGGGTACTTGAGTTGGATGGTGATACTGGCAGGTGTCACACTTAGGTAGGTTCCCATTGTATTGTTTCTTGGTGGGTGGGGCAGTGGTGTCTATTGCAAAATTCCTGACCTTGTTCTTCCCGTTTGTTGAGGCCTCGGTTTTGATATCAACGGCAGGTTGGGGAGTATCCTTTTTCTTTTCCCCTTTACGAGTCAGGGTTCCTGCCTTCACATGGTTATCTGTTAGGGTGGCAGCCAAACGTTTTGCTTCCTCCAAAGTAGCAGGGTTCCTTCCCCACACCGTGTCTTGAATTTGCATCGGTAAGCCACCAATGTATTTTTCGATCGCAATGGGCAAAGGGGTGACTTTGTGGGGTAGCAGTAAGCTAAGTTCGTGAAAACGAGTGTTGTAAGCGAGGTTTTCCCCACTGTCTTGAGCAAGATCATGAAATTCATCTTCCAGCTTCTTAATTTCATTACGAGGACAGAACTCTGCCTTCATAATGTCTTTAGCTTGATCCCAAGTTAGGGCTAGTGCAGCTTCAGCTCCGCGAGTGCGTTTTTCTTCATTCCACCAAGTGAGTGCTCGTTTGTGAAGAACACTCATGGCATAACGGACTTTGAAGTTGTTGGGGCATTCACTGTTGATGAAGGTATTCTCAATACCCTCAAACCATTGGAGGAGTCCAGTAGCTCCTTCTTCACCACTAAACTTTGGAGGGTTACAAGAGTTGAAATGCTTAAGGGTGCAGGCTTGGGGTCCATTTCCATTGCCATTGCCGTTCCCGTTCCCGTTGTTGTGACCATTCCCGTTACCGTTCAATTGGATGACCTGAGCGAGTAAGTTGGGAACCAGAGTTGCGATTTGCTGCGCCATTTGTTGAGAAATGATTGCAGCCAATTGGGCATCAACACCATTGTTGTTGTTGTTGTTGTTGTTGTTGTGGTTAGTATCGTGGTTGTGGTTGTGATTGCTACTTCCTTCATCATGATTTTCACCACTGTTAAGACGAGCACTGCGACGTGGAGGCATGATCTGTAAGAGACACAGTGAAATGAATGAGATTATATAAGGAGTGTAATCATTTATTCATTAAAACGAATAAACGAAAACGTTGACTTATCAAATATTCTAAATTCTAATAACATATGAAGACATGCTTTAGCCTATAAGTGAACACTCATCCCGAGAATTCCCAGGTAGGCATCCGGGTCCCTCGTCTGATTGGGATATATGCGCAATGCCAGCCTAGACAGAAGACTCAGAATACAGGCGTTCACCCTTCCAGATTGCACGTGTTCGTTATTAAAATCTAGAACTTCGACGAGATCTCAAGGTGGTTCAGGTTAAACCTGAGGATTTTTGTCCTATTAGTCTAGGAGTGCATCCAGTGATGGAGAGCAACCTTCTTGTAAGGATGAAAGTAGGGATATGAAGTAGGAGGGAGATAGAGTATAGCAAGTAAGAGAAGCAAGTACTGGTTAAATCCTATGGTTATAGACTAGATTATTTTTCTAATAACCTAATTCCCTATAACCATGGCTCTGATACCAATCTGTAACACCCCAACCGATGGCGGAAACATCGGGATGTCACGTAATGATGATTGTTCAGTAGCTCATGGTGAATAATAGATTCCATTAAATGATTTAGATAAATTACATACAATTGTTCTAGAATTTGTACATCAAATTGAATAAACTAAACACATATCTTCAAGCATCAATTCAAATCTTCAAGCGTATAGAACCTGAAACATGTTAAGTTGAAAATGTTTTGGGTCAACAAAAGTTGGTGGGAATTACATAGGTTTTTGATGATTGAATAAAATGTTGTGCAATTCATGTGTCATGTCAATCTAGTCCATATGTGAGAACATACTAGAAATAAATCGAGTGCATAATCAACCCTTGTGACTGTTATAAAATGATACATACCATACACTTATGGTCCCAATGAATATGTTATGCGATAACAAACACCCACGTAACCTTTGTAGGAGGCACGCATCCGGGTGGGATTGTCAGTCCAATAGATCTATCAATGTATACCGTCGGCTGATCAATGTTAATGATTATGCTAGAATGGTGCTTACTCTAATCATGCTCAAGACAATATGCAACATAGAAAACACATAGACACATTGATGATTGAATTGCAATAAAAATGTTATAACATGTTTCACCCCAAAAATGGTGATAAAAGGGGCTATGTAAACTCACCTTGGTAAAATGTTATATCTGTTGAAAAATTGGATAATGGTGTTGCCCAAATGTATCAAGTATCACCCTATAATAAGGTAACAAATAAGTCTAAGTCTATCTAGCATACAAATGTATAAGTTGTAGGGCTTCGAATTGGGAATAAATGCTTGTTTGATTATTATTAAAAATATTCGCCAATTGAGAGAAATTTAGTAAATAAATAACTAAAAATCTTTTTATGAAGTTTAAATTTAAGATGGTCACAATAATATGCATAAAGTATAAAAATAATTTTTATAAAATTATTTTCTTTAAAATAGATTATTAAATCTATTTATTACAATTTGTCAAAACTTAACTTTAATATTCAAAAATACTAAAATTAAAGAATTATTATTTTAAAAATCATATTTCTGTTCTAAATGATTAAAAATAATTTGTATAAAATTTTGGTACAAAAATATTAAAAATTGGATTTATTATGATTTAATTATGATTAAAACTAACAAAAATTGATTAAAAATATTAAATAAATGATTTTTCAGAAATAAAAATCATTTCTGAAAAGCTTAATGTTATAAAAACTCAGGATAATTTTTGTGGAAATTAATAAGATCGTTTTGATATTTTTATAGATTTTTATAAATAAAATAGAATAAACTTGATTTAATTATTATAAATATTAAATAAATAAATTTCAGAAAACTAAAAATGGTAGATGAAACTTTGACATCAGATTTGATAAAAATAATTTTTTTAGAATTTATAACAAGGTTTTAATAATTAAAAATGAATTTACAAGTTTAAATGAAATATATATATATATAATTGATTTGTTGTTTTAAAAGAAAAAGGAAACAAAAAAATATGGTTGTAGTGGGACTCGAACCCGGGTGATCAGAGTTGGAAGCCTTGGTCACAACCACTTGGCCTAGGCCAGTGGTTGTGATAATCCCGGGTTAACAATATATAAATACACAAAGCAGATTTAGTTTATCCCAATTTATAATTACGAACCCTAGATTTTGCAATTGGACGATTCACACATCAATAACCCGATTAATCTTAGGGTTATTGATGTGTTGATGCCGGAGATTAAAACCCATCCAAAAAATTTGACTCACAGTGAAGAATTGATGATAATCGTCGGGTCAAAGCTAAAGTCAAACACGAACTTGATAATAATAATCAGAGTATAATAGAGAGAATTGGAGGTTGAGAGAGTGTTGTGAGCGAGTTGTAATGATTCGTAGTTGTCCAATTTATAGTGTGGGTGCTTCGTTGATCACTTTGGCATGTTTGACCACGAATTGAAGTCTAAACGCGTATTTGTGTAAATTGGGTAAAAATTGAATGTAATTATACGTATTGCCGAGTCATAGATGGCCGGAAATCACGTTTCTAAGTCAAATACATGTAAATGAACGGTCAATAAAAAGAAAAGAAGAAAAGAAGGAAAAAAAAAAAAATATATAATTAATATCTCTGCTGCTGCAACTCGACGAGGGGAAGAAGGGGAAAAAGGAGGTGAAGATGTGTATTTATATAAATTGAGTTGGATTACAAACAGGTATCAAGGCTAGCTCAGTTGGCTAGCACGCGTGCTTGTGTGTGAGAGGTCCCGAGTTCGAAACCCGGCACAAACATTTCTTTTGTTTTTAAAACAGACACAAAGGGGGAGGTTGGGCTGGATGGTTGGGCCGCCCCTCCTGGGCTCAGCAAGGCCCAAATCAGAATTAATAAAGAGAAAAGGGAAGGGTGGTTGGGCTCAAGAATTTAAAAGAAGTGGGCTACTAAAGCTGATTTTTTTTTTTTTTTAACAAATAGTTATTATTATTATTATTATTATTATTATTATTATTATATATATATGTAACATATATATATATAAGTTGTGTGATCGTGAAATAAACTTAGGCACATTGTGAATGATAGAAGGAAAATTAATATTAAATTTGAAAAATTTTTGCGATGTTACATTTAACAACAGATACGATAATGAAACAATGACAAATGAGTAATCACAACACACACACGGGTCAAAAGATTATCGATTAATCACTAAAAACAGAGCACGAGTGTTTACAGAGATCAAATCAGACCTTACAGACCTTGGGAGGGTGTTTGGAGAGTGTGTGAGGCAAGAACTGATGATTAGGGCAATGATTGGACCTATTTATACCTCCCGGGTACGTACAGCTGCAAACTGGCGATTAGCAAGACCATGTTGGGCGATCAGTGCTAATCGCCTATAACCAATGCCCAATCGCATGAATAGTGACGCGATTAGGGCCCTAATCGCGTGTCACTATTTGCTACTCGCATGTAGCTTCCCGAACACTCCAAAACGCGTACAAACGTCTCCAAACACCCCGAAACACGTCCAAACAACTGATATACTAGCCTAGGGACATCATGTACTAACAGACTCCCCCTTGGACCAGGCTAGTATACGTACAGACTTAATCAAAAGACATCGTTTATATCAATAGCAAACAACTTTACAGACTTGATAAACATAAACAAATACAACTAAGCAAAATAACAAGCAGCATCATCCGTCTTCAACTTTAGCTTGACGTTGTCTTGACCCTTGAGATTCTTGACCAATCGCATCCTGCATGAACTTTGTTGGCGTAGCAAAACTGTATCACCCTTTGAAACTTCATGGCTTGATCGGTTTCAGCAGGTAAGTGCATGATCGGATGTTGGTACAACGTCTCCACGTCCTTTTCTGAGCAATTTATCAACCACATAGGATCCCAAATCCTTATCTTTCTGCACGGGTTCGGACTGTTGCTCAAGACAATCACTGCTTCAGTGGTTGCTGCATCATAGTGCCAATAATACAGCTTCGAAGAAAAGTCTTGTTCAACTGGAATGATGGGAATCCTTGAAACGCATTTCGGTGGCTTGATCTTGTGCTCCCAGATAGGCTTTAAGGTGAAAGGATGAATCTTGTCTGTCTGATACGATCTGGGATACTGAGGCATCAACTCTTTCCATCCCTCTGAGCTCTCTCGCTTCAGCTTTGTGTAAAAACCCTTAAGAGAGGCAGATTTCTCTTCATACAGCGGATAGTTGAGACGAACTAAGTCACGAATGTACCAGAATGGCAGGCTCAGAGTGTCTTTGAAATCCTCAAAGTACAATACACCTTCTTGCCATTTAACCCCGAGCATTCTGGTCTGGCTCACATACGCCCAGCTTATCACATTGCCAGACATCTTCGACAGTCGCTTCTTGAAGATGGATGCTCGCTCAACTGGCCTTTTCTTCTCTTCAGGTTTAAACCATTGGGGATACCGCTCTCTGATCTTGTCATGTCGAATCTTTACTGCATCAGGAACTTCAGTAGAGTCGGATTTCAGCTTTTCTTCAGCCTCACGTATCATATCTTCATCAATATTAGGAATTCCAGCGCCCGAGTCATTTACAACATACTCAGGGGTCGGCACGCTGGTTCCTTCTTCGAGATCCACTTCGTTGCACTCTGGATGCATCTCAGGAGGAACACTTTTACTTGCATTGGAAGATTCTCCAGATGCAAAGCCATATACTTTGGTCATGTCCTCCGTTGTCATCTCCGGTGGAATCTCTCCTTCTTCCAGATCGTACTCAGGCATGGCAGGGGGTGGGAGCAAGTTGCCTTCGTCATCATATGCAAAGTAACAGTTCAAAGGCTCCACGTCTTCAACAAGAACTATCGCTTTCTTCTTTACTTTATCGCGTAGCTCTTGAATCTTGCTCATCATCGGTGCTGGCTCCCCCTGAGCAGAAGAACCTGCCTTGGGATCATTGCCTCTGCGATCGTGACTTTTCTTTGTTCGTCCCGATGCAGACCCACCTGTTGATCCACCACCGCCTGTGGCTCCGGGATCACCACCATCACCCTTACCATCATTGTCATCATCGTCATCAGACTCATCATCATCCTCTTCATCATCATCGTCTTCTTCACTATCCTCATCATCATCACCAGCAGCAGTACTAGCTCCAGCTTCCGAACCACCAGTAAGTCTAGGTTGAGTTCCAGTCAGCGCATTCAACCTAGTCCTTAGCCTTGTGTTTTGCTTCTTATACTTGGTGATTCGACGCTCGTTGTTCACATTTGCGAGCTGGAGATCACGATTAGACTGAATTAGCTGCTGATGTGATTCCATGAGCTGCTGTTGTGTTTCCATGACCTGCCTGTTCGACTCCAAGAGTTGCTGATTAGATAAAGTAAGTGTGTCGACAGTGGTTCTCAGCTCAGTGTTAGCTGTGATAGTGTCTCCAATCAGTTCCAACATCGCCGTCTCATTTTCTTCTATATTGGCGTTTTTGCTCTTCATTTCGTCCATTTCCCGTGCTTGGGCGGCCACTATAGCAGTAAGTTCGTTGATTTGGCGCTGGAGTTGTTCGTTGGTTGTTGGAGTCGAAGATGAGGATTGGCTCGAAGGTCTAGCAGCTGTCGATCTAGCTGCTTCTTTCAACATTCGAATTCTGTCACCTATCGGATTAGCGGCCAACTGTGAACCTGTCGCTTCAACGGTAACTGAGACTGGCTCAGTGAAGATTACCGATGAAGGCATTGACATAGTCACACTCGCAGGCATAGCTGCACTGAAAGAGAGTGGGACAGTCGATGTTGCCGCTGTTGTTGTTTCTGTTGCTGCTGTTGTTGTATCTGTTGCTGCTGTTGTTGTTGCTGATACAGAAGAGGAAGCAGGAAGGCCAAAAGTGTCTGGGAGTTTCATACGCCTTCCCCTCAATTTCTTAGGCGTCCTCTCAGTCGCAGCTGCCTTATCTGACATTCTCTTTTGACCCCTACTAACCTTCGTCGCTTTTGTCTTTTGTCTTTTCTGAGGAGGCGGCGTGCTAAGTTCAGCATCAATATCTGCAACAAGATCATCACTGACAGGAGTGAAAGTGGGATCTTTTGCGAGCTCTCTTGCCGCAGCCGTGCGGGCTCTATCCTCCTCAAGTGAAAGTACATCAGGTGATTCATCTTCGGTACGCTCTGAGTCGTCATCATCTTCATCAACATCTTCAATGTTAACCGGGCCCTCATCAATCTTGGCTTTGCCTTTGCCTGAGCTTGATGGTTCATCTATGTTCAGCAAATCAGTATCAAGCATATCATCATCTTGTCTTGCTCCAGTATCACCCATATTGCCCGGTTCATTGGGTCCCAAAGCAACAGTGGGTCTCCCAATGTTATCATCATCCTTGAATACCTGTCTGTGAATCTGAATATCGTCCTCTGAATCACTGTCGTCATGCCTCCATCTATTACCTGGAGGTGCCACATAGTTGTCTCTCATCAGGTAAGCAAACAAACTACGACTTGGAGGATATTCTGACTTTGGCTTGTTCGTGTACTGCAACATTCTCTTCATCTCAACCTCATCAATTCTCCTTATATTAATCAGCTCTTCTACCCGTTTCACCATGTTCGGGATCTGATTGTCAAGGATCATCTGCAGAAAGCGAGGATAAACAATAAAGGGATTCTCTTTCGGCTTTCGCAGAATCACTTCCTTGAGGTGATGCATAATCATCCCAGAGAAGTTGAACGGTTTGTTCAACGTCAATGCGACTATCGCCGATGCCAAAATGTCTTTGATTGCATCGAATGTTCCTCTGCGAGGTCCGAGACACTTTAGCACCACGTGCGTCAGATACTTCATTTCTGGAGGAAGACATCCCTTTTGTAGCATCTCCTGCGCACGCACATCACCCGTATACTTCATCTGAAGGAATCCACCTCGTATCAAAATGGAATCGAAAACGATTGGATCATCTTTATCATCACCAAATCTGAGAATCTCGCGAATCATGTCTTCAGTGATAAGAACCTCCTTTCGTTGCACCGAGCTTCTGATAGTAGCTGGAACTGTGCTGACATCGACTCTAGCATTCTGATAGAATTCCTGGAGAATGTTCTTGTAAGCCGCATAGTCTGTAGATATGGCATAGTATATCTTCGAGCGCTTCAAGTACTCGATGATGCCTTCAAAACGCTTGCACTCCTGCTTCTTTACCGGTCCGAGAAAGGCAAGACAGTTGTGCTTGGCCGAAGTACCGTATTGCATGATTCTGCAAGTTAAACACACCATTAAACATCAAAGACAGATCAAGGATATGAAAAACGGACAAAAACGGATCAGGTTTGACTAATATTGGTCAACAGAAGGTTATAGGCGATTAGCCACATAATCGCTAGTAATAGTACACGATTACGTCCCAATCGCTAGATTTAACATGCGATTAGTATAAGAAAGTGCCTAATCGCTCAACTGTTCACACGATTAGCCAAGCTAATCGCGTGATAGTTTGTCTTCTTCACCAATTTTGCCAAAAAATTTGTAATGGTTCGTTTTGGGCCTAAGCTTGGTTGCATTTGAACCTATGACAATCCCACAATAAAACCCCTAACAGTAATTGCACTATCATGACAAAATCAGTGGCCAATTAAACGTTTAAAAGAATTAGGGTTCTTGGGCATTTAAAATTGGGGCTTTTTGAATCTGGACATTTTTGATTGAAATTTTGATACCCACTGATCCTAGGGGTGCCGATTAACAAACCCTCAATAAGAAACATCCAAACAAACACGTTTTAATGGGTAATCAAAAGGTTTTGTTCAACTAAGGGTTCCGGTTAAAAATGAACGGTTTTAACCCCTTAAATGATGTTATTTGGATCTGGAAATTTTAGATGTTGTTACCTTGATGATTAGGAACAAGTTTCAAAGATCAAAGAAACACGGGCAAGAAGTTTTGGATATGGCAGATTAGAGGGAACGAGTATACAGTAGAGAGGTTTTTGAAATATGAAGAAGAAAAAGGCTAAGTGACCCTTTATATACCCGTACATAATCGCGTGATCTAGTATGCGAGTTGGTGTCTGATCGCATGAAGAAAATAGCGATTATGGCTAATCGCCCTCAAAAACACACGAGTAGTCACATACTACACTATAATAACAATAAGCAGGCGAGTATGGCTAATCGCGTATATAACCACACGAGTAGGCTTAGTTACACGCGATTACATCATAATCGCTTGTTAAGACACGCGATTATGGCTACTCGCTTAAACATATATGCGAGTAGGCTTCTAAATGCATAAATCTTTCACACAATTTACCAAATTGCCCCTGCAGCACCAAAACTTGCATTTTTGACCCGTTAAGGTTCAAAACATGCGTTTTTCAACCCGATTTGACACGCGACTCAGATGATGACTCAGATACTTGAAAATATTCCATTTTCCACCCTTGTACTTGATAAAAATACGGTTTTGACCCGGCAAAAACACAAGTTTCCAATTAGTTGTCCATTTTATTTTTTTTTTGGCGTTTTATTTTTGAAGAAGTAAGATTACAATGGATTAGGATTCCAACATCGGCAATCAAGAATGGTAAACTAAGCTAAACTAAGCATAAATAAAATAAAACGGGAGATCAAACTAGCTGTACACTAACATATTTTTGCGAGTTTCAACGGTTAGGGAATCATATCAGTGTACGGACATTACTAGAACCCTTATATTTTCAGTTTTCGCTTAAATTACCAATAAGCATCCTACAACAACTGTCGATATTGTTGTCCACCTAAACTCAAAATCCAGTTTTATCGCTAGGCACTTTAGATACGTTTAAGGTAATATTAAGGCTGAGATACAAGGTGTTCCCCGCCACGCGACACATTCCCGTATCAAGTCATGCACAAAGCTTCCTCGTAACCGGTGAGTAAGCTGTTGTCATCCGTATTTTACAAGGAGTGGACTCAGTGGTGATCAGGTCTGCAGAAACGCTGCAACAGAGAGACCAGTGAGATCCAAACCAGGGTACAAGTCAAATACCGTATATTTGATTTTTCACGGTACGATGCTTTAGGTATATGATTTGATACCTTAGAGCGAATTCTCATTGAGAATAGGGTTTTGGCATATATGAATCTTTTTGCTCTTTTAGGATTCCCGGACGTCCCCTGATCAGAATTTATTCTATTTTTTTGTTGTTTTTTTTTTCTCAGGAAATGACATAGGGGTGTCTCAGTCGTAGGCTGCGACCCCAACGTACGACACGTGTGCCATTCCTAATTATTCTGAGAGACGTCCAGTTCACCCCGGATGAACCAACCTCTTAAAGACCATGAAACCTCGGATTTTGGCATGCTATCAAACGAGATTTCGGTACCAAGACCATATGCCAACGCACGTTGATCCACACATGATTCAGATGATTTAGGTTTATATCACCGTGCCGAACTTGGAAATGATTTTGAGCCTACCGACACATCATTGTAGAGGCTACCTATCAGTTCCAATATTTTTAAGATGATAAGGGTCCAGACAGTCCGACTGATTGGTTAATATCATCTTCCCATTTTCACCAAAGAAACTCATTTTTGCATTTTTTTTCAATTTTTTTGATTTTGGAATTTTCTCATTTTTTTTTGAATTTTTGCATTTTCTGAATGTTTTTGTATTTTTCTGAAATTTTCTCCCCCTAAAAATCTAAAAATTTGCGAAGAGACAATATTTTTGGATTTTTCTGATTTTTGAAAGAAAAATATTTACAAAAACGATTACCGATGAGGATCTAATCCTGCTTAACTTTAATGCCGTTTAAGATTAACAGGTACTCAAAACGAGGACCGTCAAAAGCTTTGGTGAATAAATCGGCACGTTGGTAGTCTGTGTGGATTTTTACCATATCGATAAGTTTCTTTTCATAGCAATCGCGTATGAAATGATACTTAACCAAGATATGTTTCGCCTTGGAATGGTTAACTGAGTCTTTAGCAAGAGCTATAGCGGACTCATTATCACAGTGAATGGGAGTATTAAGAAATTTCAAACCGTAGTCTCTCATTTGTTGTTGTATCCAAAGAACCTGGGAGCAGCAGCTCGATGCTGCTACATATTCCGACTCGCAGGTGGATAAGGCGACTGAGGCTTGCTTCTTGCACTGCCACGAGACTAGTCTTGGTCCCAAAAACTGGCATCCAGCCGATGTGGATTTTAAGTCTGTCTTGCATCCGCCATAGTCAGCATCACTAAATGCGATGAGGTCAAACTTATCGTCATTAGGGTACCAAAGACCTTTGGTCGGACAACCCTTTAGATAACGTAAGATCCTCTTCACAGCAACCAGGTGTGACTGTTTCGGCCTTGACTGGTATCTTGATAGTAAGCATGTCGTGAACATTATGTCAGGTCTTGATGCAGTGAGGTACATAAGTGAGCCTATCATAGCTCGATAAAGAAAAGGATCAACGGTTTGTCCTTTCTCGTCAGGCCCAATCCCGTGATTGGTCTGAATCGGTGTGCCTACTGGAGTAGAGTCTTCCATCTGGAACCGGCTCAAGATGTCAGCAACGTATTTTGTCTGGTGGATGAAGATCCCCGACTCTTGTTGTTCTACTTGTAGACCGAGGAAGAATTGCATCTCCCCCATCGAGCTCATCTCAAATTTGTCCTGCATAAGCTTTTCGAATTCCCTGCACATGACATCATTAGTAGACCCAAAAATAATATCATCAACATAAACCTGTACCAGAAGACGATCACCACCCTTTTCCTTGGTGAATAAGGTGCAGTCCACGAGTCCGCGTTTGAACCCGTTGGATATCAGATAGTTGCTAAGCATTTGGTACCATTCACGCGGTGCCTGATGGAGTCCGTACAACGCTTTGTTCAATTTGTAGACTTTTTCGCGATGCAGCGGATCCTCAAAACCCGGTGGCTGAGCAACATACACCTCTTCCTTCACGACACCATACAGAAAAGCACTTTTCACGTCCATTTGATACACCTTAAACCGTTTGTACGAAGCGTAAGCTAAGAACATCCGGATAGCTTCAAGGCGCGCAACTGGAGCGTATACTTCGTTGTAATCTATTCCTTCGATTTGACGGAAGCCGAGGACAACTAATCGAGCCTTGTTTCTTATAATCACCCCGCGGTCATCCCGTTTACACTTGTAGACCCACTTTGTTCCAATCTTTTTCGAGCCTGGAGGTAAGTCAACTAAGTCCCACACTCCTAGCTTTTGGAACTGCTAAAGTTCGGCTTGCATTGCTTCAATCCATGGTTCTTCCCTCAGTGCCTCTTGCACAGTTCTTGGTTCAGTTTGAGAAACATACAAGGTGAAGGACCAATCGTTCTGATGACCTGTTTTTCTGATTTCCGAATAGAGTGCCAGAGTACCTGTATTGTCACTTGAACTAGCATTTCTGAGCTGACTGCGCGTCATGACTCTGCTAGTCGGATTACCAATTACATTTTGCATCGGATGAGTGTCGTGAATCCGAGATTCCGGATGTGCCGGCACTGGATCATCCGAATGCAAATTAAGGTTCTCCAAACCTTGAGATATATTTGTCTCAGCTGCGCTTGAACTAGAGGGAGCAGCGGGTTGCATATTAAAACCGGAGAGATCAATCCGAAGACCTATCCCTGGAGCTGCTGAAGAAGAAGGACCAGCTTGATTGTTTCCTGTCGGATTAACTGGAGCTGTAGTGGTAGATTCACCATTTCCAGCTTGTTCCTCAGTGAGAGTTTCATGAGACTCTGCAAAATCGTCGTCGGAAGATGAAGATTCGAGAACCTCTGCTGACGCTTCCTGAAAAACTTCCTCAACTTCTGCTGCTGCGGTTTTATCGGGGGGACCCGTGGATGCAGAGGCATCAGATGGAGCAGGCGCAGGTGCATTAACCACGATCGGACGCATTAGCGGAGAGCTAGCTGCGTTTTCACATTCGTAATACATTTGCGCTACAGCATCATCCACCAAATTCTCCACATTGAAGGAATCAAATAGACTCTTATAGTCGAACAACCAATCAGGTCCAACACCAGGTGCATTGGCAGTATAACGCTGAACATCGACATTAAGCCAATCTTCAACGTTGTTGGTTCTTTTGTTGTACACTCTTTTGTTGGGAGTGCTGTAACCAACAAAGAAACCTTCTTCTGCCTTTGCACCAAACTTCCCATCGGGATGTATCATGGTGCATGGAGCTCCGAAAGGTTCCAGAAACTCTAAATTCGGTTTCCTTCGGTTCAGAAGCTCGTAAGAGGTTTTTCCAAGCTTCTTTACCGTTAGAACCCTATTCAGAGTATAACACGCGCAGTGAACTGCCTCGTTCCAGAAGATCACAGGCAAGTTCGAGTCTGCGAGCATAGTTCTGGCTGCCTCAATAAGAGCCCGATTCTTTCTTTCTGCAACCCCGTTTTGCTGAGGAGTGTATGGCGCTGTGAATTCATGATGAATACCCTTTTCTGCACATAACGCCTCCATAGCGTGATTCTTGAACTCTGTTCCGTTATCGCTTCTGATCCTACGGATCTTTAGCTGATATATATTTTCCAATTTAGTAAACAGATTCTTCAAGTAATCAAAAGTTTCACTCTTGTGCTTCATGCACACAACCCAAGAAAACCTAGAATAATCATCCGTAACCACTAAGCAGTATGAGTCACCGTTCTTGCTCTTTCGATTGACTGGGCCAAACAGGTCCATGTGCAGTCGTTCGAGTGGTAGACTAACTGAGTTTGTCTTCTTAGGCTTGTGAGACTTTCTTTTCTGCTTCCCTTTCTTACATGAGACACAGACATCGTTTAAATGAAAATTCTTAACAGAAACACCTTCCACTAGTTGGTTCTGGACCAGATGGTTCATTTTCCTCAAGTGGATGTGTCCCATTCGTCTGTGCCACATTATCGATTCATTCTCTGTCGCTTTTGACAGAAAACAAGTGACCTGACCTTTTGCAGTCATTGCTCGGCTCATATCCAGGACGTATAAGTTGTTGACCCTGGGAGCTGAGATCATGACCCACTCTTTCGGTATTTTGAATCCAGGCTTCAGAATGAAACATGCGTTGTCATCAAAGAATACAGTGAACTTCTTGTCACATATATGCGAAACACTCAGCAAGTTGTGGTCTATCTGTTTAACAAAGCTTATCTTTTCAAAGCTTACTATACCGTTGCTCATACTTCCTTCCTTTGTTATATAACCCCCTTTATTACCAGCAAAGGCAACATACCCCCCATTGATATTCTTTATGTCAAAAAGCAGGGATAAATCGCCCGTCATGTGCCCTGAAGCTCCACTATCAACAATCCATAGGCTGCTGATAAGGCCCTGTGGAACTCCCTGCACAAACATTCAAAGTTCAGTGGTTAAGGGGGACCCAAGCCTTCACGGTCTTGGGTCTACCAACTTCATCTAACATCGGAAAGTCAACCCATCTTCCATTTGGTGTTGGAGTTGTTTCCGATGGTACAGCAGTGCCTTTTCCAGCTGATGACTCTCCTTCTTTGGTTGGTGACTTGGGTCTCCAAATCTGTTCAGGTTTCTTTGGCTTGGGCTTCTTCTTTGCTTGTGGGCTAGAAGGTCCAGCCTTGGATTCCTTTGGAGGAACAGATTTTGGATCCACTTCAGAATTAACTGTGCGTGGTGCAGCTTTGGGGTTGCCCTGCGGTTTAGCTGCAGCCTTTGCTGGTGGCTTAGGCGCTGCTTCAACCTTTGGAGGAACAGTGCTCCCCCTCAGCTGTGGACCCCTGCCATCAACTGGCTTTTGGTTCATAGCAATCTTGTTGCGGTTATCATAAACGACCTGCTTTCCCTTTTGTTTTTCTGAGAGTTTAGGGGAAACAGGTTGCTTGGATTTGCTAGAACTGGGAGGATCATCCACTTTGATCCTTTCTCGTCTCAATTCAGGGCACGCAGCAACTAAATGCCCACGTTCCCCGCACTTGTGACAGGATCTATATTCTTCAAACTTAGGGGATTCGGGTTTGGTCTCCTTTTTGTTCCTTTTGTTAGATGGAACGGCAAATGAGTTTTTATGTTTTAGATCCTCAAGACATCTTCTTTGCTGATCGACTTGAGGATCGTCATTTCTTTCAGTGCCGCTCGATCTAATGAACTCAGTCACATGCTTTTTCGGACCGTTTCTTTGAGCTTGATTTTGAGGATTAACGGTGTTCGACTTTTGATTTTTCTTGTTATTTTCATTAGGCTGAGTTCCCTGATCCTTTCTACCCTTACCCTTACCCTTGTTTTTACTCCAGGTTTCCTTTTCTACGGTAATGACAGATTCTTGCCAAATTTTGGCAACAAGACCAGGGGCGATACATCTGAGAGGGACTTCCTCATCATAATGCACCCTTTCAGACCCTTTTAACTTATAAAACACCTTAATCCTCCTCCCATCCTCGGTTTGCACTTTCGGTTCCAGTTCACTCAAGGTTTCAGTTGTAATGATATGATTCGCAAGAGGAACATCTATAGTTTTAACCGGTGCATACCTAGGAGGTTCATCGAGCTCATCATCCGAAGTGTCAGTGTCATATACACTGATATCATCAGGTTTCTCACACAAATTGACAGCTTTAGCAGGAGTAGCAACCTTAGTGACTTCAGCAGGTTTAGCTGCTTCAGTAACCTTGGCCGCCTCTGCAGCTTTTGCTGCCTCGGCTGCCACGTCCACAAGTTCCTCCTTCGGCAAGACATCAAAATTGTGATTTTCGAATCTCACCGGAGGTGGACACTGAGAGTATTTGGGACTGGTGGAGAAACCTTCCTTGTCAGAGTGTTCAACTATGTGATCAAGGACATACTTGCAGTTTAAATAACTCTCAAGCTTTTTCCTGATCTTTTCATAGTCACAGTTAACAATGGCCAATTGTTTCTTAGTGTCTTCGACCTCATTGATGTAATTATTTATAGCAATCTGTTTGTTAGCTAAGGTTTTTGACAGTTCAGAAACATCCTTTTTGTAATTTTCAATTGTACTTAGAAAATTTTTCTCCTTTTGTCTCAAGGAATCAATTGACCTTTGCAACGGACCAACATCAGCTTTTAAATTCAGATTTTCTTCAGTTAATTCTTTAATTCTGAATTTCAACTGATTACACTCTACACAATCTAATTTTGAATCAGAAGAAGAACTTACCTTGTTCGACGATTCAGTAATGGCCATCAATGCATAGTGAGCTGCTGTCTTCTGAGCTCCAAAGAATTCGCCGTAGTTCTTCTCTGTGCAGTCAGCATCCATAAGAAACGATCTTTTACTGATCAATGCATCTGCTTCAGCTAACAGATCCTCCAAATCTTCTCCATTATCAGAATCGTACTCCGAGTCACAGTCAGACACCTCGGTTTCAGAAGTGATGATGTCAGACTGACTCGAAGTTTCTTCAACTTCGGCTGGTGCTTCAGACGCTTGTTGAGCAAAACAAGCTGCACCACCTTGAGGAGCTTCATCTCCAGTGATCAGATGGTTCCAGTTATAGCCTTCATCAGCTTGAATAACCATGGCTTGACCTTGATTGTTGTTTGCAGGCGGCCTCTGGTTCTGATTCTGGTTGTTGACTGGGACAATAGCACGCTCAGTATTAGGTTGACCCTGAGCTTGCTGCCTCTGATTCTGATTAGCTCTATTGTTGTTGAAGGGATTCTGATGTCCTTGCTGCTTAGGTCGGTCACATTCCCTTGCAAAATGCCCTTTTGTGCCACAGTTGTAGCATGTGACCTTCGTTTTGTCAAACCCAAACTTGGTGTTATTATTGATCAAGACATCTCTCCTTCCCGTCCTTTCCATGTAATCCTTTGCCTTTCTCACCACGCTCGCGAAGTGCCATTGTATGTCGATCAGATCCATGTCGTCCTTATCAATCTGCGAGTAATCCTCCTGTGTAAGATGAGGATTCCCGATCTGTCCAGCAACCAGTCCACTATAGGAGTTCACCAAAGTCGACAATAGAGCCATGTGTTCTTGAGCTAGCTCTATAGTCACCTTTCCTAAACCCGCAGTGTTCAGCTGCTCTGGGACTGTATTGGTCTGATAGCCACCTTGATTAGAACTAGAAGCACCTCCATATCCACCATAACTTGTAGTTGGAGCCTCGCCAAAACCTGCAGAAGAGGGTCCACTAAAGTTTGCAGTTGCCTGCGCTGGTGCTGCAAGATGAGAAAACGGGTTAACACCAAACTGGTTAACATTATAATTCAAAGGATACGGGTTTGGTCCAAAAGGATATGTAGGAGGGGGAACATCAGTTGGGGGACCATAATTTTCGAACGCATAGACTGGGTCCGGGTTAACCACAAAAGCAGTTTGTGGTTTGGTGCCACCCACACTGGTGTCCTGAAGAGGATTCCCATAATAGATGCTGGGATTCTGTGGAATGAGCGCCTTGTTTGCTCTCCTGATCTCCTCTATCTCCTTGTTCTCCAGCTCGGTGATGAACTCATTGATGGAGAGAGTCTGATATGCATTATTTGATTTTAGAATATCCAACCATTGATGCCAGTGAGGAGGTAGCGCCTCAGCAAATCTTTCTACAAGGTCCGCAGATGAATATAAGACCCCGTACTGATACATTTCTGACATCAGATGGTAGTATCTAGCCGTCAAATCCCTCAGAGATTCGTTCCCAATAGCATTGAAGTTCTCGAACTCCTTCTTAAGCTGATCCATTTTAACCTTTCGCGTCTTCATATTACCCTCATTTCGCTCAGCCAAGGCTAACCAAAGCATTTGTGATGTTGTGCACTGAGCGAATTGATGAAGGATGTCCTTTGGAAGAGCTTGCTTCAATGCTGCCATCGCCTTCTTCTCATAGTTGTATTTCTTTCTCTGATCTTCATTCATGTCTTCAATAGAGATCGGAGTAGTGGAGTTCTCAACTAAAGGCCGACTGTACCCTGTCTCGATAGCTGACCATACAAGACCATCGATGCCCTCGACATACGTCTGAAATCTGCCCTTCCAACCGTGGTAGTCGGACATGTACTGCAGCTTCGGTGCCCTGTTAGAACTACCCGTCTCTAAGTCACTCATGAGTACGGAAGACAGATGATTTGTCTGAGAGTTTGCAGCAGCCGCGAGTGCCCACGGATTCGTGTTCACCATTTGCTGTTGAGCAGCTAGCGCCCACGGATTGATTCCGGCAACATTCGCTTGCATTTGCGATTGCTGCATCCGTTGCGCGTTTCGTTCTGCTGAGAACTGCCAAGGGTTCGTGGGTACGTTAGATTGATTGTTCATTTGTTGATTATACTGAGGTCTCGGTTGACTCAGATGTCCCCACGGGTTCGCCATATATTAAGGTATGATAATAGTCCAATACTTAGTCAAATTTTATGTTTCAGATCCTTTCAGGCGATTATGTTTATAATTGTATGTGTTATAGGCGATTATGTGACTGATCGTGTGAACAGTAGAGCAATTAGGGCTGATCGCTTGATTTTATACGCGATTAGGGTTTTGGATTGACAAGACTAGGGTAGGCGATTAGGGCTAATCGCTAACAAGCAATTAGGCCTAATCGTGAACAGGAACTGGCGAGTATGACACTGATCGTGTATAATAACTGGCGATTAGGGGCTGATCGCTTGAAAACCCTAATCGTGTGAAATGTTTGTGCGATTAGGACTGCGTAATCGCCTGATCTGATCTGTAGCCGCACTTTTGCTCAAAAATCACCTATTTTGCCTCAAAATCTTATCTAAAACATTATATTTTGATCCCAAATGATTAGACAAGTTACCAAAACAGTTTTAGAGCAAACCCTAATAAAAAACACTTGTTTTTAACCGTAAACACACACCAAGATATTGAAAAAGATGGGTTTTTGACAAAAACTCAAAGTTTCAAAAATAAGAACAGGTTTTTGCTTAAAAATCTGAACTTTTACACCAAAAACAACCTGTTTTTGCTCGTTTTTGTTATTAAAACACCCGTGATAAGAGCCTCGGCTCTGATACCACTTGTAGGATCGAATAACGCGAAATCCAACAATCACGGGGTTTATACTAGAGGTGCGGAATCCCTCTAATATGCTTTAACAACAGATACGATAATGAAACAATGACAAATGAGTAATCACAACACACACACGGGTCAAAAGATTATCGATTAATCACTAAAAACAGAGCACGAGTGTTTACAGAGATCAAATCAGACCTTACAGACCTTGGGAGGGTGTTTGGAGAGTGTGTGAGGCAAGAACTGATGATTAGGGCAATGATTGGACCTATTTATACCTCCCGGGTACGTACAGCTGCAAACTGGCGATTAGCAAGACCATGTTGGGCGATCAGTGCTAATCGCCTATAACCAATGCCCAATCGCATGAATAGTGACGCGATTAGGGCCCTAATCGCGTGTCACTATTTGCTACTCGCATGTAGCTTCCCGAACACTCCAAAACGCGTACAAACGTCTCCAAACACCCCGAAACACGTCCAAACAACTGATATACTAGCCTAGGGACATCATGTACTAACAACCAGAATCAAAACCAGTAATGATAAGAGAGCCTATGGCTCTGATACCATGTAAAATTTTATGATTCAATACAAACAACAATGAGCCAACATAAACTCAGATCTCAAGAACACAAAGGTTTAGGCGACAAAACTGTGACTAAAATTTTATTTAACCCAAACCAAGAAAAATCCCCCCGATATTACTCTGAATCTCATCAAACGATGAGACTCTAAAAATATTAACTATAGTGATCAACTGATTTGTTAGATCAGTTGATACTACAGGATGATAAGTACAATACAAAGTACAAAGACTTACAGACTGTACGACTCTTGATCTACAAATGATCAAGCACAGGTTATCAAAGATTGATAACCTAACCAGACGACTGGATACAACACCAGCTACACACTACTCTTCTCTTTGGAGAAGAATAGAAACCAAATACAGAGATACAGAGTGAAAGTAAGAAACCCTAGGTAAAACAATACAACTGCACGAATATCAGAGATAACAAAGCTTTTATATCAGCTCTCATCGATCCATGTGAAATAAGCCAGAGCCACACGATCAACCATTCATCCAACGATCCAGATGTTGCCCTGAAATAATATCTCAACAAACACGTAACAGAATATGGGCCATGGACTGACAATGGGCCAGTTCTTTTATGTTTATAACTTTTCTCATAGCCCAATCAATAAATATGGGCCAATATCTTTCTTATACTAGATCCAGTGATCCACTATTAAGCCCAATACAAACATATGAATTATAATTATGTATATTCTTAACACTTTCTTTACTTTCCATCAGACAAATTACCACAAGTAGTTATCTACATATAAAAAAGAAAAAGGAATGGATTGTCACACCTAAACCATGAAAAATTCTTTTTCCAAATTCTACATTCTTCACTCTGCGTCCCAACTGTGACAAACAAACAAATTTATGAAGTAGTATGAATCACCTTTATCCATCTCTATAAATTTGAAGTGAATCAAAATGTGTTTATGAACTTTAAGTGCATTCTCATCCCAACCATCAAACCACCCCCATTTTTAAAATTTAAAAAAATACACTAAAAACTCATTTCATTCCATCCACCATTTTCTACCCCATCTCTATATTTTAAAAAATCCATCATCTAGCTTTTTATATATGAAAAGCTACTATTCACTCACATCAAATTATTGTGAGTGTATAAAAACGAGTAATATAATAAAATATGTGTTTGTGAGTAAGATGAAGATAAAAATGGTGGATGGGATGTGGAAGGTTTTTTAAAATGAGATACAAATTCTAAAAAAGTTGATTTTTAGTTAAATTATAGGGTAAAATATGGTGGATGGGATGTGAATGCTCTAACATGATCTTATCCAACCTGGTATCAAGACCCACCCATTTTCATCAAAAAACTCCATTTGACTTTCTAAATAAGTCAACTATGTTGACTCAACTCCATGAATTAACTTATCTAACTTCACATTCTGAACTGATTTAAACTAGTTATTTAGTACACACCTTTCAAGTTTGGGGATCACACCTTGATTACACCATCATACTCTCGAAGTTGTTTTTCGCAAGAATAGTACATTGATGCTGAAAAAGAACCTGTTGAAGGTAGGGTTTGGAGATGGTCTGCTGATCGAGCCAAAACAAAGCTGTTGAGGTGTGACCTTTGATCCAATGTGATACCAAAATGCATCCAAAAGATTAGCTGAAACGGCTAACAAGCAATCCAGTAAGCCTTCTTAATGACAGATTTGACCTTTTCGAGTACCTGAATATTTGCAACAAACTAATTATTAATCTTACATGCAACCAGAAGCATAAACACATAATATTACACTATTTGACTGTTTTTGATCTAACATATTCCAAATAAAGTTGACAAATGAAAATTAATTGGTTATCATCATATTAATTTCAAAATTCAAATCAACATACCTGTTACGATAATTCCCTTGTATGTACGAGAAGCCCATGTATTTGAGTTACTTGAGCTCCATCTAGGGGAAGAATAGCACCTGACCTTTTAGTTGAAAAAGGCTCCCTGGAGGATCTATTATACCTGTACCTTCTATATATGTGTCTTTCAAACATGGTAAACGTCCTATTTCCCTAGGCAACTTCATAACTCGAATACACCTTATGAGATGGAAACATTTTAGACGTGTCATCTCACATATACTGTTTGGAATATTGAGTAACGATTCACAATCCTCTAAGTGCAGCTCCTCTAAGCACTCTAATCTGCCAAGATCCTCAGGTAACTGCTTAAGAAACCGACAAGATTTAACCTGGAGAGATTTAAGATTTTTCAATGTACAGATGCTATCGGGAAGATATTCAATGTCTGTTTTCAACAAAGTTAGCTCCTCTAAGCACTCTAATCTGCCAAGAGCCTCAGGTAATTGCTTAAGAAACCGACAAGATTCAACCTGGAGAAATTTAAGATTTTTCAACGTACAGATGCTATCGGGAAGATGTTCAATGTCTGTTTTCAACAAAGTTAGCTCCTCTAGACATATTAACTGGTCAAGCTCCTTGGGCACCTCTGTAATACTGCCTTCCAATGTAAGCTTTCTTAAGCTTCGTAAACCACAAATACTTCCTGATAAACCAGCAAGGTTTGTGCAAGCACAGTGACCAAAAGAAATAAGCTTCGCTAGATTTCCGGACAATAGGGGTAGAGGTTCCTTATAATTACATTCCAAATGGAACTTAGGCGAATTATTGTCAATGTGCAATGGGCACATACCGACGGGACTCACAATTAGATGTAACTCTGCTGAAGAACCAGTCATAGGAAACCTGTTAACCATTAATGGTTTGAACTTGACACAACCATATCCAATGGGAGCGTAAACTTCTCTCAAGTTATAACAACCATTAAGAACTAAGCGCTCAAGATATGGAGACAGCTCAAGCTTAATGATTTCCAGCTTAGAACAACGAATGTTTAAGGTTTTGAGATTCCCAACGCCTGCAAGGTAAAGGGTTCTCAACTTAGAACATGTGAGTTGGAGATGTTTGAGGTTTTCAAAGGGCAAGTCATGAAGCTCTAGCAAATCAAGACCTACAAGATCCAACGACTCGAGATTCCCAGCCCCGGTAAGCTTAAGGGTGCTCATCTTAGAACACGTGAGTTGTAGATGTTTGAGGTCTACAACGGGCAAGTAAAGATCTAGCAAATCCTGACATTCTAAAAGATCCAACTTCTCGAGATTCCGAGCCCCAGTAATGTTAAAGGTACTCAACTTAGAACGCCAAACGCGAATGAATTTGAGCTTAGGACTTTCAATGTGCATGAGAAGTTCTAGAAAATCCTGACATTCTACAAGATCCAACATCTCGAGATTCCTAGCCCCAGTAAGGTTAAGGGTTCTCCACTTAAAACCTGTGAGTTTGAGATGTATGAGGTTTTCAAAGGGCAAGTGAACCTCTCGCAAATCCTGACCTATAAGATCAAACCTCTCAAGATTCCCAGCCCCAATAAGTTTAAGGGTTCCCAACTTAGAACATACGAATTGGAGATGTTTGAGGCTTTTAATGGGCAAGTGAAGCTCTAACAGATCCTGACATTCTAGAAGATCACATGTATCGAGATTCTCAGCCCCGGTAAGGTTAAGGGTTTTCAACGTAGAACAAGCGAGTCGGAGATGTTTGAGGCTTTCAACGGGCAAGTGAAGCTCTAGCAAATCTTGACATTCTAGATGATCCAACATCTCGAGATTCCCAGCCCCAGTAAGGTTAAGGGTTCTCAATTTAGAACCCCGAATGTGAATGGTTTTGAGCTTAGGACATACATTGGGCAAGTGAAGCTCTAGCAGATCTTGACATTCTTGAAGATCCAACACCTCGAGATTCCCAGCCCTATTAAGGTTAAGGGTTCTCAATTTACAACCCCGAATGTTAATGGTTTTGAGCTTAGGACTTACATTGGGCAATTGAAGCTCTAGCAGATCTTGACATTCTAGAAGATCCAACATCTCGAGATTCCCAGCCCCGGTAAGGTTAAGGGTTCTCAACTCAGAACCCCGAATGTGAATGGTTTTGAGCTTAGGACTTACATTGGGCAATTGAAGCTCTAGCAGATCTTGACATTCTAGAAGATCCAACATCTCGATATTCCCAGCCCCGGTAAGGTTAAGGGTTCTCAACTTAGAACCCCGAATCTGAATGGTTTTGAGCTTAGGACTTACATTGGGCATGCGAAGTTCTAGCGTATCCTTACAAACAAGATCCAACATCTCGAGATTCCCAGCCTCGATAAGGTTAAGGGTTCTCAACTTAGAACCCCGAATGTGAATGGTTTTGAGCTTATGTCTTACATTGGGCATGTGAAGTTCTAGCGAATCCATACAAACAAGATCCAACTTCTCGAGGTTCCAAGCCCCGGTAAGGTTAAGGGTTTCTAACTCAAAACATCTAATGTTAATGATTTTTAGCTCTGGAAATTCAACGGGCATGTGAAGTTCTCGCAAATGGTTGCATTGTAAAAGAAATAAGGAATCAAGATTACAAATCAGCTTGAGGTTAAGGTAACTCATCTGACATCGTATGTAAATGATTTTGAGCTCTCGACTTTCAATGGGATTGTGAAGTTCTAGAAAATCCTCACATTGTACAAAACCTAACCTCTCGTGATTCTTAGTCGTCGTAAGGTTAGGGTTTCTCATCTCAGAACAAAGGTAAATGATTTTAAGCTTAGGACTTTCAGTAGGCATATGAAGCTCTAGCAAATCATCATGTTCTAAGTATTTGTTCGTAGAGAGGAAGAGATGTTTGAGGTTTTTAGCGGGCAAATGAAGTTCTACCAAATCGTTATTCCAATTAAAATTTAATGTGTGGAAATTCCGAGCCGGTCCAATATCCAAGGCCCTCAGCTTAGAATGACTGAGGTTGAGGGATTTGAGCTTTAAAAATTCGTTGGGCATGTGAAGCTCTACCAAGTCTTCACATTCAAGATGCAAACTCTCAAGATACTCAGTGTTCTTAAGGTTAAGAGCTTTCAACTTTGTATCTCGAAGGTTGAGGTGTTTGAGCTTTGGCTTTTTACCGGTACCCATGTTAAGTTCTTCCAAATTCTCACACACTACAAGTTTTAACCTCTCAAGATTCTCGAGCGGACCAATGTCCAAGGTTCCCAACTTACAATAATACAGCTTAATGAATCTGAGCTTCTTTGGAACCTATCATGAGCAAAAAAAAAATGGATTCACTGTACTGACAAACCAATTGATAGATAGGCATCATAAAGAATCATGCACAATATTAAAAAAAAAAAAAAAAAAAAAAAAAAAAAAAACTTATCAACCATAATTCTACCTTATCTCCCCCTTCCCAAAGTTGATAGATATTGCTGTTATGTAGTTTAAGCCCAACAAGATTATTTGCTTTAAAATTATTCGGTAAACGTGGAAAAGGGTAACCATCCCAACTTAAATATTGTAAACCATTTGGTAGGTACATGCTATCTTCATCGATATCTTTGTAGTCCACATCATTACAATAGCCTTCGACATCAAGAAATCTAAGTTCCTTCATTTTTCGAAGACCTTTCATGGCAATAAATGGATCGACCTTGCGCACTCTGATACATCTTGTTTCTTCAGTACCCTATGTTAAGAAAACAAACACATAAACCTTGTGTCATATCAAATAAGTATGTGTTAGTTCTCTCTAGCTTACAAGTTACAAGTAAACACGAATCTTACCTTCTCCTCAACCAATATTTCTTTAGTTTCCTCTTCAACCCACAATCGGCTATGCATGTAAGGCTTATTCGGATGCACACGACGGACAATATTCTTACCCATTTCTTCTATACGGTCATGCATATGCAGGCACCCTGGAAAAGATATAGTTATAAGAGATTTTTCCTTAAGAACGTTTAAACCAATTCTGGCATAATATCCGCAGCTTTCGAGCGCTATGATTGCTTCATCTATCCTCCATCCTTTTAGCATGCATGCAACATCTAGGAATATTTCATTGCGATCGTATTCTAGAGATTTATAGCTTAATTCTAATTTGTTGAGAGTTTCCGTCGAAGGAATCTTTTCCAATCTTTCTAATTCATCTATCCATTCAGGCTCAGCTTTACCACGTAGTAATGAACCCAACACTTTGATTGTCAAAGGGAGACCATCAGCATAAAGTGCAACTCGCTCTGATAGCTCTTCATAAACTTGATTTGGTATCACTTTCCCAAATGCATACTTATTGAATAGACAATTTGCTTCCTCATGTGATAACAATTTGACATCAAGAATCAAGTTCTTTGGCACTCCATGTGCTACCAACACTTGTTTGTCTCTCGTTGTAATGATAACTCGACTTCCCAACTTAAACCAATCGCCAGCTAATGCCTCAAGCTGATCTATATGATCCACATCATCTAGAACAACAAGAACCTTTCTACCACGCATCATCTTCATGTCAGAAACACCTTTTGCGATGATGTGTGGATCGTTTAACACCTCCGAAAGTACTTGTTTTTGCAGTGACTTCAAACCGCCGAATTGGTTTTTTGAATTTTCCCTGACATTCTCAACAAAGCTTGAACCTTCGAACCTATAGGATAGTTGATCAAAAACAGCTCTCGCCAAAGTTGTCTTACCAGCCCCTCCCATCCCCCATATCCCTATCATGCGAACATCTTCAATATCAATTTCTAAAGATTTAACTACATCTTCAACACGTGTCTCCATGCCTACTAATTTTCCATCAACACTCGAGTTGATGAAACGTAGCTCTAGTGAGATCTCTTCAACAATTTTTTGGATCAACTTTGCTTCATGCCTGTGTGTCATAGAAGATTCAATTAGAAAACTCAAAACCCCACATGAACAATTCATCTCAAATCTACAGCATAAAATCAAATGATCTCATGACGTAATGATATATTCATGCTTCGTACCACAAAAATAAATAAAATTGAAGAATATAACAGAGATCCATCTATAGACAGAGCTACATACCCATCAAAGGTTTTCTTCAATTCCCACCCAGCCAGATCAGCAGCTTCACTAAGAGCCTCTCTCCATTTCACAGCATTTTCTTTTTCTTTATGTTTGGAAAATGCTTCTTCAACCGCCCCACTTTGTTTACGGACTTCGGTTGGTTCCACATCATAGAAGATCGGGTAAGCGGTATGCTCATTCGTCTCCTGGCACTCCATAATCTTGACGAGCTCGTCTAAGCACCATGATGAAGACGCATAGTTCTTGGAGAAAACAATAATGTAAAACTTGGAGTCCTCAATGGACCTGATGAGCTCATCATTTATCCTTTCTCCTTTCTTGATTTCTTCATCGTCTTTGTAAGTGATAATACCTTTCTGCGTAAGAGCGTGATAGAGATGATCAACAAAGTTCTTACGGGTGTCTTCACCTCTAAAACTTAAAAATACATCATACTTGAAGCTCTTTTGAACGGATGAAGCTGAAGTAGATGCCATTGATTGTATGCTTCAAGGATCGAATACTATGAAATCTTTGATTGGGAAAGTTGTATGTATGAAGACTAGATTTGATTATTAAGAACACTAATAATAATGTCTCAGCACTTTAACTTTTGGGAAAGTTGTGTCTCAGCACTTTATTAGCACAGCACTCATTTGGTCACGAGAAAAGATAAGAATTATACTTTGAATTTTGAGTAGGTAAGATATTTATTTACGCGTTTAACTAAAACCATCATTCATACCTGAAAATAAATAAAAAAAATTTGTAAAAAGTGAGAGGCCATTTTTTTCATCCGTTCATACTCAATTCGTTAAAAAGCATACGGTTTACATTTATTATTAATCTCTTTTATTTGAATTACGCTAGCTAGAGAAAAGAAAAATAATAATCAACTCTAGTAAACAAATTATATGTTACAATCTATATATGCAACACAAAGGAAAAGGGCAAAAGAGTATTAACTTTATTTATGAAACATAAAGCTTAAGGCATAGGAGATAAGCCATCTCCGTGATGAAAGGTAACACATAATTTGATTCATTCTTGTTTTTATGACATGAGTAGAAAACTCTAAATCCGAATCTCATCATCATCATACTTAGTTAATCCCACTAATAGCAAAGCTAAGGTAGAGTCTGAGGAGCGTAAAATGTAGACAGCCTTACCTCGTGGGAATAGAGAGGCTGCTTCCAGTGAGACCCCGGCTCGATAATGGTTTTGTATCAAGCTTAGGACGCACATAACACTTAGCAATCGGGACAAGCCCAATTGGTGCATGTGCCCCTTGTCTTTTGGCTATCAACGCCACCACATGATGCATAATTAAGCATCCGTCGTTTTTAACATTATGTGCACGAAATTAGTAAAATAACGTTAAAATTAGTGCAACTTTACTTTTGACCCACGAGGGTCACACATATATACATTATATGCGCACAGCCGTAAATGGGGCTTTCAAACCCGAATCTATCTATTAAAATAATTGAAAACAATAAATCCCACATGGCACTCAAAGAGGACATCCTCCCCCTTGAGTGTGTCATGTGGCAATGACATATCATTAATTATATAAAACTAGGTGAAATCCGGTGTGTAAACACGAGAAGACCAAATCGTACTTTAAGCTCTATTTAGTAAAACCAATATTAAGAAGCAAATCGTCTATTACCGTCTATTAGTACAAATGAATAACCGAAACTGTTACAACCACGGAAAGATAAATCTACAGACGGATTAAAGCTCTGTTGAGGAAGTATTCCTAAAACCTCTATTACTACAAACAGTTGTTAACTCAAACAAATGATCCTCAAACAATTTCCTTCAAACAGGTGTTGCCTTAAACACTTGTTACTAACAATGACATCACATTTACAATTTAAAAATTGTTCATATAAATAAATAGAGGTAAACACTGATCCAGGTTTGTCGCCCTAAAATAACCATTTTCACAACTATAGAATAAAGACACAACAAGTTAATACATTTAAGATCATCAATAATTTCATTCAATAAAAACGGAAAATAACATTATTTGTTACAAAACAAAAATACAAAATAAAATATAAAACAAAATACATAATAAACCTACTTAAAGAAAAAAAATAAAACACAATATAACTAATCTGAATCTACTTCCTCTAATGACTGGTCATCATCAGCAGGCAATTCCCTTTCATCCAGTTCAGCTTCTTCTTGCAATTTAATTATCCTTGATTGAATCATTCTTTCAAGATCCAACACTGTTATGTTTTGATTAGAGTTACCGATCCTAACTTCCATCATTTCCTCCAGGAACTCCAACCAATTGGAGTTTACTATCACATTTTGATAGTACATTTTTACTGAACCATCATAAAAAAAAAACACCGATACTTTACTCACTGATTTAGCGTAAATCCAACTCACCACATGCAACCGCTCTTCCCCTTCCTCTTCGTATTCTCCAAACTTAACATCTAACTTGGCCTGTAATCTGGATTCATGAAAACAACAAAGTTCCCTTCTTTTTCCAACCTCATAAACTTGTTG
This sequence comes from Ambrosia x helenae, assembly GCA_030844895.1. Lineage (NCBI taxonomy): Eukaryota > Viridiplantae > Streptophyta > Magnoliopsida > Asterales > Asteraceae > Ambrosia > Ambrosia x helenae. Next base: position 275,965 of record JAUTDX010000213.1, read on the forward strand.
TTGGAATTCGTCTATCCATTTTCAGAATGGCTTTCCTTGACCCAGATACAAAACGGGTGTTATCGGTCATATCAACAATGTAACGACGAAGGAATTCATCGAAAAACCAATTAACAACTTGTGCCATTTTGGATTTAATACATCGAGTTTCAACGTCGTCATTATTATTTATCAGTCACGACTCTTAATATTCTACGCTGAATTTCATTAGAAAACAAAAAACTGTTTTATTATATTTTAAGGTCTGTTTACTAAAAACAACATTAAAAAGACAATCGTCTGTTTTAAGGAAAATTTGTTTAGTAACATATGTTCCTTTCACGACAGTAGTTAATAGTACTGACCAGATGTTTAATACTGAATACAATCACAACTAAACAACACTTTAAAAATCTAATCTAAAACAATATATATATAAATACTTGAAATCACATTTGAAAACACGGAAGAGTATATCTTTTTTTAAAACAATTACTCACCACATTAAGGTTCAAATATCTAGAATCAGTTAATGACATTGTTTTTAAAACCGCTGTTACTACAAACAGTTGTTGATTCAAACTGATTATTCTCAAACATTTTCCTTAAAACAGATGTTGCATTAAACCCTTCTTACTAAGAATATCATCACATTTACGATTACCAAATTGTTGGGGTAAATTTACATCAAAACTGATCAACCTTTGTCGACCTAAAATAACAATATTCAGAACTACAAAATAAAGAGTCAGGAAGTTAATTCCTTTAACCTAAGATTTACAATTAAACATCACCAATATGAAAGCATTGTATCAACATCAAAATATTTCCACTCCCTAACATACGCTCAATGTTTAGTTATAACCAAAATTCCTAATGATTAATCAAACTTGAAGTTACACCCGTCACCCATTTTCAAACCTTTGGACTTTATAATGCTTACCCATCGACTAATTGCAAACCTATAAAGTGAGAAAATAAGAGTGTTAATAATATTATTATTAAAATTAAACGCAAATTTAATTATTAAAATTTAAGTAATACCTTTGGTTATCCCTATATTTTTCCACATATAGTTTACACTCGTTCAGTTCACCATCATTCACCTGAACCAAAATCTTATGTGGCAAACTACTGTTAGCTAACCTAACTATTGAAGCATGAAGCCGCTGAAAAGTTGATGTGTTTATAACATTATTAGTTAATTAAGTTCAGTAAGATAATGAAAAATATAAAACATAAACTAATATATATAACTTACATAACATTTAGCAATCACATCATCATGCTCATAAACTTCAAAACTGATATTCTCATCCAAATCATTTACCTGTACAACCATTTAAAACAAATGTATTAGTACATAACATTAGATATGATGGAATATTAATTGAATATAAATACTTATATTATACACAAAACATATAAACGGTTTTGTAACCTGCATATCAAGCTGAGCATCATCAGACATTTCAATACCTTCACCTGATAGTTCAGGTTGGTGATTTTGCTGAAAAAGAGTGGTAGAATTGTTTAAAAAAACCTTAATTTCAAATGTGAAGAGATCTCTCATCTCCAGAAAGACAAAATCGAAAAATCCAACTTAAGATCTTTAACAACTTTCAACCATCCATCCTACAAATAACAGTGTTTCTCAAAAGAAATTATCTTTAACCGCCATGAATGATCACCAAATATAATAGTTACTAATTCTTCAGTAACTTTAGCATCACGATAGACACAAGAAAAACCATTAGGTACTCTTTGTTAGTAAAACAAATAAAAAAATTATGTTATTTATTATTTTTAATGGTAAATATGCGTATAACAATAGTAGGAAAATACGTACTAAAAAATCGCTTGAACGGTCATATATAAACTGTATGAAAGAATTCCCGCAAATCAAGTTCCGGAAACAGGACATTAACAAAGTATCTTTAGAAACATACTCAAATAATAATAATATGTCATGCACTTCAAGTCCCATATCCTTAACAACACTTTGTCATCCTTCACTGAACTCAACTTCATTTAAAAAAGGCCTCCTTAAAACAACTTCCCATTTCCTTCTATCTGTTGTAGTAGTTATAACTACATGATTATCCATAGCTTTAGAAGGATGAAAGCTATCAACAACATTTTCTGATAAATTCTATAAAGACACAACATTTTAAAAAATGTAAGAACCAAAAATACTTTATTACAGGTTTTAAAAACTAATATAACTTTCAATAACATAATAAATACCAGAGTTTCAGCTTCAAGATCAACAACATATGCAATGAATGAGGCCATTTCAACTGTTTAACATATTAGAATCAATGTAAAACAAATTACTAAGACAGGTATATTATTTCAGACGAATCATAAAAATATAATCATAATAAAAAAAGAAAACTAAATACTAAATCCTAGAGTTAACTAACTTGTAAATATTCACATAAGATAACTTGATTCAGAAATGTTTTTACCTGATTTAATGTTTGTGAACTTAACTTTAGTAATTGTAAATAACGAGTTGATGTTATCCCGCGCGTTGCAGCGGGATGTTGATAAGACCAAATGGCGTGGTATCGGTTTGTATACTCGGGAGATGATTTGGCATATGTCCCGATCGGGAACACCGCCCTACCCTTTGTTTTTGGTGACTTTGGGGCTTTTCTACCGTTTGCACCGAGCTCCACTATTGGTTATTCTTTTTTTATTATTATTTTTTTAAAGGAATGGGGAACAATTTCCTTGATTTGGAAGAGGAAAGGGAGAAAATGATGTGGCGTGGCATTTGGGAGAAGAGGGCACCACACCATATAGCCTAAGGCTATGGGGTGTGGAGACTAGGACTGTTCACGAGCCGAGCCGATCCGAGCGGAGCTTTGCTCGTGCTTGGCTCGTTTACAAACCGAACGAGCATTCTTCGAGCTCAAATTTTCCGAGCGAGCGCCGGGCGAAAATCGAGCGGAGAATAATATGGACGATCATAAAATTGGGATGTTTCCTTCGATATTTTCATTGTCGGGTGACAACTAAGGTCAAAATGTCCGATGGTAACACTAATATTGAGATCTCAATATCCAAGGATGAGGCTTAGATTGAGGTTGGTGGGGTGATGAGCATACGTCAGAGAATAGTTGTTGCATTGTGACGTAGGTGTGATATCAAGCGACAATTAGCGATGGATGACTAATAACATAAAGAAGTCAAGACTATCACCTCATGACTTATTGTTTTACTATTAAATCTACTATTAATTTTATTATTGAGTTAAGTGGGCTGGTTATATTTTGTTTGCATATTCTGAGTCAAATTCAATAGAATCTTATATATAAAGCCATAAATTTATCTGTAAATTGTGTGTATATTTATTATTAAATAAAAAAAAATTATTCGGGCCGAATCGAGCCAAGCGTACCTTTGCTCGTGCTTGGCTCATTTACAAACCAGACCGAGCCAATCGGCTCATATACAACCGAGCGGAAGATCGAGCGAGCATTTTTCGAGCATCTTCCGAACGATCGATGAGCGATCCACGAGCCGCGAGCGATTTGAACAGCCCTAGTGGAGACATGAGAAAGGTCATGTCTCCATGCCATGTAGGATGCCACATTGTATTCTTGATGTCTCAAGCTTCTTGAGACATCAGTGGGGTGTGGAGACACCAACACCTCATTTCTCAAGCATTTATTATTATTATTATTTTCTAAATATTAATTTTAATTAGTTTTATAAAAGTAACAAATAAACAAAATAATATTCAAATAAATACTAGATTTAATAAAAAAAAAATTACAAACCATCCTTAAAAAAATTACAAACCATCCTAAAAATAAAATAAAAAAATTACAAATCATTCAATTTATACAAATTTAAATATTTAAAAAATTGGATTTCAATATTTAACAAAAAAAGTTCCGGTTGACTTTTCAAACTATTGGCTCTCGAGACGCGTCTCTTACACGCCAACTCCTGCACCTTTTGGCTGTGTAATCCCAACTCCCAAGACAACAAAAAGTTTTTCTTTTTCTTTTTAATTACACTATCATCCATCCCTATTGTCTATATCTCTCTCTATCTTTTACTCTCTTTCTCAAACAAGAACCACACAAACCCAATTCCTCGATCTTCCCCTTTCAATCACATAATAATCAGCAGAAGAAGTAGCAGCAACAGCAGGAACATCAACGACGGCCGTCAATGGCAGTGCCGGCGGCCAGTGGTGGAAATATCAAATGGTAAATAAAAATAAATGCTCAAACCTTAACCAACGTTCATATTAAAAAAAAAAATAGAAAAGAAAAAACGTGATTGGTGCGTCTCTAATGTCCCGAGAGAGACGGGGGGCTTGGGACGGGGAGGGGGCGGTGTAGAGAGGTGGGATGGGGCAAAAAGGAAGGGACAGGGGGGTTGGAGCGTCTGCACACCGCTTAGCCTAACAAAATTCTTTAGTATGTTGAACAATTAAAATTTAAATGAGCCAACAGTTTGGTGTTCAATCTGTGAACGAAAAAACATCCCATTAGTGGGAAAAAAACGAACCCATAAAATTAAGTTTTTCATTAATAGTAATCGCATAAATCTTTTTTGTTTAAATAAATTCGGATTAGTCATGGATTCAAACAACACTTGAAGAACCGCTGCCTAACTTTCTCAAAACAAATTCTGCAAAATTATGAATCGATTCAATATAAAGGAAATTCTGAATAAGGTTGTGGTGGTGGTGAAGAATATGAAAGGCGGTTATAGAATCAATTAACTGGTGTTTGTGAATGAGAAGGACGGTTGACTTTAAGGAAGAGATGCAACGGTTGTCGGAGGGGTTGCAACGGCTGCATGGCAGGCAAGTGGTGGTGATTAACGATGGTGGTTACGACGACGATAAGGATAACGGACGTTAAGTTGATAATTGTATTATAGTATAACTAGTTTTTATCCCGGGAGCGTCTCGGGTTGAAATATCTAATATAACATAATAAAATATATTATTATTATTATTATTATTATTATTATTATTATTTTAAACAAATCTCTGCTCTCTGGGCCGGGGTATAAATCTAGTGTCATTACAAATGAATTCGGAAGTTTGTAATCGATCATTCTAAAAAGAACTAACATGAAATAAGAAAAAAAAAGTTAATTATTGAAATATCGAACGCATTAGTCTAAGGGTTATGTGATGCGTTAAAAATTTATGGGTATATGATCGGGTATGTAGTTCGGGTATTTGGGTATGTTGTTTCGGGTAATAGGGTCGGGTATCACCTAATCTCAGACCCGACCCAAACCCACAATTTTTTTTTAAACTAATCCCAAACCCGACACAATACCTGTCGGGTTACAAAAAATAGTCATTTTTTTTCTCCGTTTTTTATATAGCACTATGGTACTCCTATGGTACTCGTTGGAAAGATAATAAAACGCTCGTTAATTTGGTGTAATTTTTTTTCTTTAAAAAATCTCGTATATAAAAGATATTAACGTTTAAAAGTTATGAGAGGAAACACAAGAGAGAAAATAATAAAGGTTTAATATTTAGATTTAGTAGATTAGGTATTTAATAGATTAGGTTAAAGATTATAATAAATTAGGTTAAATCATATTTATTTCTTTTTTTTTAATTGGTTTAGAGTTGCCACATCACATCCTATGTGTGATCGTTTCTAATCGTGTGGCTATGATATCATCCTGGTGTGTTTTCTCCTCGATCTCTCCACCAGCACTATATAAACCTTGTGATCATCCACTGTACAAGTTAATCAGTCAGAGTATTCTTTAGGGTTTGAGTTGTATTCTTTCACTTTCATCTAGATCATTGTGTTAGGGTTTCTGTAATCAGATACGTCTTGTATCTGTGTTAGAGCTTGTAATCTTTTGTTGATCATTAGATAGGTTAGTTGGTAAAGAAGCTCAGGCTGTTGATCAGATCTTGTTGTTCAGATCTGATACTTGTTCTTGATTGGTTCTTTATTCTTTGGGTTGGGATTTCATTCAATAAAAGTTTCTTTCATAATCTTGTGCTTATCCATGTTTCATAACACTAACAAAATTCTTTAGTATGTTGAACAATTAAATGAGCCAACAGTTTGGTGTTCAATCCGTGAACGATAAAACATCCCATTAGCGGGAAAAAAACGAACCCATAAAATTAAGTTTTCCATTAATAGTAATCGCATAAATCTTTTTTGTTTAAATAAATTCGGATTACTCATGGATTCAAACAACACTCGAAGAACCGCTGCCTAACTTTCTCAAAACAAATTCTGCAAAATTATGAATCGATTCAAGATAAAGGAAATTCTGAATAAGGTTGTGGTGGTGGTGAAGAATATGAAAGGCGGTTATAGAATCAATTAACTGGTGTTTGTGAATGAGAAGGACGGTTGACTTTAAGGAGGAGATGCAACGGTTGTCGGAGGGGTTGCAACGGCTGCATGGCAGGCAAGTGGTGGTGATTAACGGTGGCGGTTAAGACGGCGACAAGGATAACGGACGTTAAGTTGATAATTGTATTATAGTATAACGGATATGTAGATTCACCGAGCCCAATGATGGGATCTCCATCATTCTTCAAAACAAAGACCCATTACCAGACTTTTATGAGGCCCGGTCACGCCTCAATATGGCTGAAGAAAACTTTTCATTACTCTCTTGGAACAGAGTTCAGTTGGTTCAAATCATAATATTATTTAACAAAATTTGAAGTCACATATAATTAATTATGTGTAGCTCAAAAGACAAAAGCTTTTGGACAGCGAAACAATTGATCAAATCCAAACTTTCATTCAGAACAATACACCCAATAACTAACCAATGCTGACTTCTGTATCACACACTTAAAATAAAATAAATATCATTTATCTACCAAGAACCATGTAATCAAGATTACGCTGTTCCAAACCCTCCAGCTTTCACTCTTTGTCACTTTCAACGTCCCCCTATCTTGCTTTCTTTCTTTTCCAAACAGCCCTCCAACTTATCTTTTTTACTATTTGTGTCCTGCAAATAACACAAACTTTCTGTCCATTCTTTGTTTTTTTGTTATATCGTTTAAACATGTTCGCTAGCTTCCATCAACACTGGTTAACAATCACATATATTGTTTAATGCAATTCTGTGAAAAGCTGAGTGAATTCTATATATATTAAACGCTTAGCTCTTTTGAACAGTAATTTAGCAAATTTGTAATTTCATCTTTTCCATAAGGCTATTATGTCATTTCCCTTTTCCTCATTGCATCCCCATTTACGATGTGTTTCAGGAAGGACTTCATCCTTATCCCACCACCAACACACAATCGTCCCATCATAGCACCTTCACGCCACCGCCATCGTCACCGTCACTACCAACATCTGTAGGATCGACGAACGGGTCACCCGACAATCACGAGGTTTATATTCAGAGTGCGGAATCCTCTAAATATGTTCTAATAACAAAAACAACCAAGAAACAATGATATGCGAGTAATTAACACACACAAATGGATCAAAAGATTAAAGATTTATCATTAAAACAGAGCTCGAGTGTTTACAATGATCAAACCAGACTTTTCAGACCAGGGGAGGGTGTTTGGAGAGTGTGTGTGGCAAGAACTAATGATTAGGGTAATGATTGGGCCTATTTATACCTCATGTACTCGTCCAGAGCAGTACAGGCGATTGGATGGCTATCCACCATGCAGATCAGGCGATTGGGCCTAATCGCCTGATAATGCATGCGATTAACCTTCCAATCGCATGAACAGTACTGGCGATTGGCTGTAATCGCCTGAACATGAAAGCCTAATCGCCTGACTGTCCCAAACACCCTAAAAACGCTTATAAACATCTCTAAACACCCCGAAACATGTCCAAACAACATATATACTAGCCTAGGGACATCAAGCACTAACAACATCACCACCCCATCACCAACACTGGCAAAGCACCACCCCGTCACCACCATCACACAGCGTGACCATCACCAAGCAGAGAGAAAAATACGAGAGTAAGAGAGAAAACAGTGACCGGTGGAATTGGTTACCATCCGTCACAGATCAAGTCGACAAAGGCACATGCAACAATATCGGTGGTAGTGGTTGTTGTCGCTCGTCACAGGTTCGCTCAGATCTGTTCTTTACCAGCTGCAACCCAAGAGTTAGACATAGCACAAGGTGAGTCGAAAAGAGATTGTTCTTTTAAGGTTTGACCTTTTAAATGTTTTTTTTTTTTGAAAGGCAATCGCTTTATATCTAAATATAAAGAGCCAGCCAAAGGCTGGGGGCATACAGACACCAATCACCAAAGAAAACAAAGACCTTTTAAATGTTGGTTTGCAGAAACAAGAACCGTAAGATACAGTGGCTGTTGAAGAACAAGAATCATCAAATGGTGTGGCAAACTCTTGGGTGGCAGCTGGTAAAGAACGAGAGTGTAACCAACTCAAAGATGAAATTACCCCAACAAAAAGGTTTGAGACAAAAATAAAAAGAGGAAATGGGCTTTCTAAAAAACATGTATCAATTAATGTCTTTTAAGAAAGTAAATTTGCGTTTCATATAAAATGGGGTATTTGTAAACATGTAATCTATTTTTGATAAAAGGGCGTATGGGGTGTTTTTGTAACCAATTGTTGGGTATCCCGGGTAGTCAGAACATCGTTTGTTGGATGTTAAAAAAAGTATAAATTTTTGGTATTAGGTAGTATTAATTGGAACTACATATTGAAGTATGTAATTATCGTTTTAAAACAATAATGTAATTTTAGTAACTACAACTTATAGATTAGTACACTCTTATACTTTTAACTTAAAACTAGCGTACACATATTGATGAGCCTAACCATTTATAAGCGAACAACATTATTGATGGTTTTTTCTTATTATCGTAAATAGCATAGGTGGTCGTTTTTATAGTTTTTGACAGATTAATCGATAATGACCGAACACTTGCCACGGCCACACTCCCGCTGCGAAGCACGGACTTCAAAACTACTAGTTTGATGAAAGTCAATAATATCATACAAAAGTCAAATAACTTTATATTTAGAAATGGTATCTCTACTTGGTTAATATGTGTGTGAACCAAACTTGTTTATGATCTCAAATTACTTATAAAACCATACTGAACTTATTTTTGACATCATCATAGGCAACCTTCTATGAAAATCCCACCATTGTCATCAAGAGCATTCTTTGACTTTTTAGACAAGTCAACTATGTTGACTGAAGTAAGTCAACTAAAAGTTTAAATGAAGTTATTCAGTATATGGATGTGGATTTGAATTTTCTTGGATCATTTGGAGAAAGTGTGGTGAGAATGAGATCGCAAGCGAGTAAATGCGAGGTGTCGGGTATTTATAGGATGTAGAGAGAATCATGAATAACCTCTAGTATAGCTACCTTACTTCAGGAAGGTATATAATCGTTGATCCCGGTTGAACCGTATGGAATTTTAGACCCATTATAGGTTGATTGTGCAACCTCAGAGAACAAGTCACCAACCATGATCAGACTACGATATAAGCAACTCCATACGTATTAGAAGTTATTTCTGCTTTAAGTTGGACCTAGTACAACTGGTCCAAATCTATCAATCAATACACCCAAACACAGCAAACATAATCATCAAAATCAGATTGGACCGTCAATACAAAAACATCAAACTAGAGAGGCTTCAAGAAATAAACACCCATTCAAAATCAAATTTCACTTAATAAAATGTTCTATTACTCCATATGTTTGCTGAAATGGCAAATAGACTTAAATGTTTTTTTCATTTGCCTACACAAGCCTTTTATCAAGTCTACTACAGATTGGAGACTAGTGGTTACTGATGCCCTGTGGAACACGAACATTGGTGACAAAATGAGTTTATGCTAGCAAGAGCAATTGGTGCAATGTTCAATATGATTTCCTCTTCTTATGTGTCTTCACTCTGATCTTCCTCGTCACTGAATCTTGTCATATTGAGCCATTCGGGTAACACGAACATTGGTGACAAATTCTTTTCCAAATTCTGCATCCTTCACTCTACAGCCCAAATGCAACGTGCAAATAACCAAAACATTTAGCATCACATGATATATTATCTTAAGCATATTTATGTGAACTAAGACTGGTATATTATCTTGCATTACTTATAAAATCTTACTGATATTAATTTTAAGATGATCATATCCAACCTTGTATAAAAAAAAATCTAGCAGTCTTAATCAAGACCACAGTTTGACTTTCTAATGAAGTCAACTATGTTAACTCAACTCCATTAATTAACTTATTAAACTTCAAATTATAAAATTATCATAGGTAGTTACTTAGTACGCCTTTCAAGCTGGGGATCATACCTTGATTACATGATCATACTCTCGAATTTATTTATTCAAAGATGATCAGTTGATTGAGCGAAAGCAAAACAATTGAGGTGTGATCTTTTATAGTTACCGATTTCTAATCTTTCTCACTATTATGACCTGAAAACAACACAAACTTCATAATCAACTTTAATAACATATTTCACAATCTTGAATAATAAATGAAATAAAAAGAACATGTTGAACCTTTGAATTTACTTTGACCATTTGAAGGTAGATGTTGGAGATGATTCGGTGATTGAACCAAAACTAAGTCATCATCATCATCATACTCAGTTAATCCCACCAATAACAAAAGCTAAGGTAGGGTCTGAGGAGGGTAAGATGTGTTGGAATAAATATACGTAACGTTTGTATATTTATCGATAGCCATTATAATCATTTATATAATGATGATCAATTATTAATATTATCCTAAGCCCAATAACAGACATGTCTTTGATGGACAGACTTGTCATTAGATGGGCCTTATTAGGGTGTCCCCTGTGTGTATAAATAGAGGGATAGAGGTTGATGTTGAGATATAATGACATAACACCATAACCCTAAAGCCGCCGCCTACCTCTCCCTCTCAAAACGATCACCATGTGATCATTAGCCATCATTACTGTACACACTAAAGGGAACCCGATCAAGATGATGGTATCTTCCATTACTGAGGTTCCTGAATGGTTAAGCATATCAGGTACACATGATTAATTCTTATGTTTATACCTTATGTTCTAATTAATATAATCAACATGTGGTATCAGAGCGTATGTTGATTATATCAATTTTAATTTGATTTGCAAAATTAAATAATATTTGAGTCTGTGCAGATCACGAAAATTAATAATTGATTTCATAAAGTTTCGAAATCACATAATTGATTTTATAATGGCTCATGCATAGATTTGTTAATTTATTAATGATTGCAACTCACAAACGGATATTTTGATGATTCTTGGATGGATATTTTTTTTTTCATGAATCCATGAATGAATTATCATGATTGTTTCGGAAAAAAAAAAGGGTTAATTTCTAATATTAATGAAATTTTATTAATTGAATTTGCTTCATAAACTCATTTGGAGATAACTTACGGATTCATGAGATAAAGACTATAATGATTATGTTTTTTTTCGGTTGATGTTCTTCAAGAACATCATAAGAAAAAAAAAATTATGATTTTGGTTTAAAATTGGATTAAAATTTTGTTTCCGATAATTTAGGACATAACTTTATCTTCAAGGAATTTTTGAAATCAATTATGATTAAGTCAAAGATTTCGAAATCTTATGATATCTTTGGAGATAGTCATTATTTAAATTTGGAAATAGATATTATGTAAATCCCTAAAATTTTGAACCAATTTATTATTATAACTATCTGTTTTCGATATTAATAATTGTTTTCGGTTTTAAGAATTAATGAATTTAGGTACTCGGATTATCAGTTAATTCCCGAATTTAGGTTCTCGAATTTTTTTTCCTCAATTCTCGGTTTTAAGGCTTTCGATTAGGTTCACGGATAGGAGTTCTCAGCCAAGGTCTTCATCTTCGAAAACCATAATGTTTTTCGAGAACCCATAATGTTTCCAAGAATCCATCTTATTTATCGAGAACTATCATGTATTTGAGAACCAATATTTTTTCGAGACCTATTAAAGAATCTGAGAACTGTTAAAGTTTTCCGAAAACATAAGTTATTCGAGTACTCATAATATATTCGAGAACTCATTAGTATATCGAAAACTAATTCTGATATTTGAGAACCCATTATGATATCTGAGAACTCATTAAGTCTTCGAGTACTCATGATTTATTCGAGATCTCATAAGTCTTTCGGGAACTCATCACTTTCGAGAACTCATTAACTCTTCGAGAACTCATAATTTCGAGAACCTCTTATGTTATTCGAGATCTCATAAGTTTTCCAGGAACTCATTAGTTTTTTCGAGAACCCCTTATGCTATTCGAGAACTCTTTTTTTTTTCGGGAACTTATAAGATTACTGAGAACCCATTATTTTTCGGGATCTCTAATAAAATTTACAGTTTTGATAAAACATAATGTATCAAGTTTATTCAAAACATTATAAAACCTTGCTTAACTTGCAATAACATTTTGAGGTGTCACTTCTGCCCAAAGGTGATGTGTCACATTAGTTCGTTATATAAGGTCTCGTTAAGCATTGTAGCTTGGTTTACATAATTTCCATAAGGTTTCATTTCTGCCCAAAGGTGATGTGTAACAGATTATGTTGGTGAACCAAGTGTATTGCATTAGAACTTTGAGTGTCTCACTTCTGCCCAAAGGTGATGTGTTACATTCACTGTTAGCAACTTAATACTTGAATAAATAGCGTATAGCCAAAGCTAGAGCATGTTATTTAAGTAGCTTATGTTGGTGTTATTATATTATCACATCTTCATATCAAAATTGATCCTCACAATTAATGATCCTTCATTAATATAATGATCATAATTTAAGTCTGCCTTACATCAATACCCGTTACTCGAAACTAATCTCACATTCTTCTATAAATTACTATCTCAACTAAGTAATCCACTCTAATTATCAAAACTAAGAAGAGTTTGCTTAAATTTTGTTCTAAGGTCTGGAAACAAAATAGAAGTACTACTTTGAGCTATAAGTTTCTCAAAAGGGAAAGTCTTACTAAACAAAACTGTGCCATTATGAATAGGCATAAGAAATGAGATTACCCATAAGTAAAGAGAACAACGGGCTAAGATATGTAGTACCTAATTAAAGATATTTAACTCCACAAATGCTAATGAATCCCAATTAACACATGATGGTTGAGTTTAGTTTTATACGTTTCTTTACCAGAATTCAACAAATACTTAAGATGAGAGTTAGTGGCAAAATTAAGGGTCTATTAACCATTAATAACTGATCTTAGTGTTGAAGCTTTATGATACCTTATGATATTCTTGAGACTACTCAGAATTTAGTATCAATACTAAAAGCTACAATTTTTGATAGTTACAAGGTTTTAATGACCAAACCAAAGCCACTATTAAGTTAAACTCTTATATTGTTTGTTGTCATTATCTGAATAGAAACCTTATGAAATAAAACTAGATGATCCAATAACGTTTTCACAACTTTGTTATCATGAAAATGAGAATTTAACCAAGGAAAATGAGACCCGTGCAATTCATCCACTAAGACCAAAATTTCATGAGAAATCATGACCAGGTCACTAAAGGATGCTTAGCTATAAAATCTCATTCTTAGTGACTTTAAAGCATGTGTTAAACGCCTTGAACATTAAATGGCGAAAGGAATAAATGGGTTTCCACCATAAGTCATAACTAATTGACATTAGTGGAGCTTAGATAAATATCTAATTGTATCTATTCCGTTTCCTACAGACCAAAAGTATTAAAGAAATCAATTCATATATACTTAATAAGATTCCCTCTAAGTATGTCCTTAAAATTTCTTATGAAATCTGGACGATAAGGGAAATCAAATATAAAATATATGAAATATTCTCGTTCACACGCATTGTTAAAACTTATTACGTGGAGATACTAAGAGACCTAAAAGATTAGTGGGAGCATTAGATGTCCTACTTATGACTTGCAAAAGTTACAGAGGTGGGGGGAACGAAAATTTGATCTATCCTCAAATTACACCTCTTGCACTAGACAACGCTCTATCACAACTTGTCTCCTTAGCATTTAACGTACTCCTAACAAAGTTTTGTGGATGCCTAAATATGGGCAAACTTAGATTTCTTACTAAAGTAATCCTCATTAAGAGAAACGACAATAAACATCATTAGGTTGTTTTCTCTATTAAAATCTATGGATCTTCCAAGTGTTAGATCTTAAGCATGCTGAATTCATTAAGATCTCTAAGGTAAGTGGGAGCAGTACAAGTCCTTATTATGACTTTTCGGAAGTACAAGATGCGAGGGAGAGACTCATTAAAATTCGAGACTCATTAAGTTTAACTCGGAATTTAACTTCGATTATTCCTCTTGTACACCTTACTGCACCAACTCTTACACACTTAGAAATTAATATTGCTCCTTATATACCTGAAAATAAAAACACTCAACTAAAGTTAAGTTTGTATCATAATAAACCCAATGTTCAACTCAGGAGGTCATTTGGGTCTAAAAGCCCACTAACTTTGATAATTATATAACCTACCTGACTAATACAAAATGGATGTTTGGAAAGTTTACCGATCCTACCTCTTCTAATTAAATCATTAGTATCAATCAATCTTCTAAATGGAATAAAGCTATTATTAGCAAAATTTATTTCCATAAATTAGAATAACGTTTAGGATTTGGTTGAATAACCTAAAGGTATTCATAATTAAACCAGATCCGAATGGGAACGTTGTTAGATAAGATTGATTGTAAAAGATTATACTCAAGGAGGGATTAGATTATCAAAGAATCTTCTTATCTGTGTTACAAAAGATTTCTTTGAGGATCATGACCGTCCTAGTAGCTCAAAATGACTAAAAGCCACATTAGATGGACATTAAGACAACTTTCCATAACGATGACCTACATGTTCATTAAGCAACCTGAAAGTTCTAAACTTAAGGTTAAGAACACTTAGTCTGTAAGTCAATAAGATCCATGTATGGGTTGATGCAAGCATAAAAATGTGTTTGAATCATAATGAAATTACTCTTCATCAAGAATTAAGTGGATTAAAGAACCTACCTCAAGATGAGTGGGAGCAACTAATGAAAACTTGTCCTTACATAGACGACGTTTCTCTTGACAAGTATATGTTACCCAAGTCAAAGCATTGTTCATGCATAATTTTGACATGATGAACATCGGGGATTCCTCTTACATGATAGGAATCAAAATATACCGAGATAGACCCAATGGGATATTAGTTTCATCCCATAAGTTTTACTATAACCGGGTCCTTAAGTATGTAACATATAACATTGCTCTCTTTTAGAGGATAATGTAGGGCTGGCAATGGGTAACCTGTTAAGACACGATAAGACCTGTTTGACTGAAAAGTACACTATTTGATTTTTTGACTTTTTTTAATACTTAGAATTAAGAGGCAAAAATCTTTCATTTCCCTTTTTTGGTACATATAACATAAAACTGTGTTATAAACATGAGATATAAATGAGTTAAACGAGTCGTGTTCATGTTTAGAACTTATTTGTTCGCGCGCGTCAGAGACCTGTTAACCTGTTAGGGACACGATTTGCCAGCCCTAGGATAATGGGATAAATGAGATTATTACCTTATGCTTCATTAATTAGAAGACTGATGTAAATTTAAGTCTATGCTTGTTTATGATATTGTTCGCATTGCTTGATACTAGACTTGTCTAGATTGATGAAAAGCATCTAATGGAACGTTACAATATCTTTAAGAAACAAGAGACTATAATCTAAAGAAGAAGTGAGAACCTAAAGTGATTGACTACTCTTATTCTAACTTTGTTATATTCAAAGGAAATCAGGTGTCAATTTCGGGGTATATCATAAGGTCAACATACGTAACTATCTTATGGAGGAGTCATAAGGAACTGTTAACAACAACCTAAGTTATCATGACATAATATGTTGCTGATCACAACAGAATGGTCATTAAATGTTGTTGCTAAATTTATTAGTTGACTCATAACTTATTAACTCCATTTAAATATTATGTTGAAGACTTACTGTGATAAAGTCAGCTACCATAATTTCTCAAACAGTAACAGTTTGAGAGGAGTTGCATTAGAGTTCGATACGAAATTATTGTTCGCTTATGATTAAGAACAAATAGAGGAAATCAGAATTTTGTATCGAATGCATTCATGATATGCTTATGGATCCAATAACTAAAGGTCTATCACCCATAAGTCTCACTAACGGGCCAACTAAGAGAAAAGGGTATTACTAATGACCATGTACAACTGCATATCGTACTATGAATGACTTATGACTAATGACTAATGATTAATTTTCCTCATTATGATTTGTTTGTCTATTAGTATGCTAAGCTAGCATAATGGCATAAAGACAATAATATAACAAATCAACTACGGGCATAACGTTAATTGATCCTAATGTTAAGTTTTAAATTTGGGTGTAGTATGATTAATGGGGGTCCTAAGTCGAATAAAGACTTAACGGCTGTATTTCTTTGCTACATTTTGGGTTTAGAACTAAAATGAGTATTAATCTCTGCAGACTTACGTAATACTCATAATAAATGATTACTCGGCTAAGTGGGAGAATGTTGGAATAAATATACGTAACGTTTGTATATTTATCGATAGCCATTATAATCATTTATATAATGATGATCAATTATTAATATTATCCTAAGCCCAATAACAGACATGTCTTTGATGGACAGACTTGTCATTAGATGGGCCTTATTAGGGTGTCCCCTGTGTGTATAAATAGAGGGATAGAGGTTGATGTTGAGATATAATGACATAACACCATAACCCTAAAGCCGCCGCCTACCTCTCCCTCTCAAAACGATCACCATGTGATCATTAGCCATCATTACTGTACACACTAAAGGGAACCCGATCAAGATGATGGTATCTTCCATTACTGAGGTTCCTGAATGGTTAAGCATATCAGGTACACATGATTAATTCTTATGTTTATACCTTATGTTCTAATTAATATAATCAACAAGATGTAGACAACCTTACCTCTACCCCATGGGAATAAAGAGGTTGTTTCTAGTGAGACCCCCGACTCAATGGTGGTTTAAAACATTGAATTGTGATCCTTTGGTTAAATGTACTGCCAATTTAAATGCAACCAAAAGAATAGGTGAAACAGCTAATAAGAAATCAAGTAAGCCTGATTGGTGACTATCTATTTCTAACTAATTAATCACTGTACTTACATGCAAACATAAAAATAAAAAACAAAAGCGCTTCACTAATTGACAGTTTCTTGGTCTAAAACAGTCATTGACTTTATTCTTAAAATTTGACACACATTCTTCGTATATTAACTCAGTATCATCCTATTAATTGAAAAATGAGAGTACCTGTGTATACACGGCTATATGCAACAGAATCCCATGTTATCCACGGCTATATGTAACAGACTCCCATGTATTCTGAAATTTGTGTTACTGATCTAAAACCATACAACTTAAGCTGCCACACAGACCCAAGAATACGCAGACCTGTCAGTTGAAAAGTACTCAGAGGAAGATGACTTATGCCTGTACCTTCAATGTTTAACTCTTTTAAACATTTTAAACGTCCTACTTCCTGAGGCAGTTTGTCAACCAGAACACAATATGGGAGATGGAAACATTTTAAACGTTTCGCCTCACAGATGCTGTTTGGAATACTTCGTAAGAATATACATTCGGTTAAGTACAGCTCCTCTAAACACTCTAATATGCCAAGATCCTCAGGTAACTGCTCAAGAAACCAACAAGATTTGAACCGGAGAAGTTTAAGATGTTTCAACATACAAATGCTATCAGGAAGATGTGCGATCTTTGTTGACGACAAAGTTAGCTCCTCAAGATATTCTAACTGGTTAAGCTCCTTGGGCACCTCTGGAATAAAGCCTTCGAGTGTAAGCTTATTTAAACGTTGTAAACGACAAATACTTCTCAAGGAAATACTTCCTGATGAACTAGCAAGGTTTGTACAAGCGCAACTACCAAAAGAAATAAGCTGCCTAAGATTTCCGGACGGCGAAAGTAGGCTTTCATTATAAACACAATGAAGCTGGAACTTAGGCAAATTAACGTCATGGTGCAATGCAGATGTACCTAAGGAATGTACAGTTAGGGTTAACTCTGATATAGAATCAACCTTAGGCAGCCTTTGGTTAACCAATATAGCCCTAACACAGCCATCTTCAAGATCTAACTGCGCAGTCAGCCCAAGGTCAACGGTTCTCAACTTAGAAGAACAAATGTTAATGGATTCGAGCTTAGAACTTTCATCGGGCATGTGAAGTTCAACCAAATCCTCACATTGTTCAAGATCTAACGTCTCGAGATTCCAAGTCCCATTAAGGTTAAGTATTTTCAACTTAGTATGTCGAATGCAAATCCAGTTGAGATTTAGACTTTCATCAGGCATGTGAAGTTCAACCAAATCCTCACATTGTTCAAGATCTAACGTCTCGAGATTCCAAAACCCCTTAAGGTTAAGTATTTTCAACTTAGTATGTCGCATGTAAATCCAATTGAGATTTAGACTTTCATCAGGCATGTGAAGTTCAACCAAATCCTCACATTGTTCAAGATATAACGTCTTGAGAAACCGGGTCCATTTAAGGTTAAGTATTTTCAACTTAGTATGTCGAATGTAAATCCAATTGAGATTTAGACATTCAACAGGCATGTGAAGTTCAACCAAATCCTCACATTGTTTAAGATCTAACGTCTTGAGATTCCAAGTCCCCTTAAGGTTAAGTATTTTCAACTTACTATGTCGAATGCAAATCCGATTGAGATTAAGACGTTCATCAAGCATGTGAAGTTCAACCAAATCCCCACATTGTTCAAGATCTAACGTCTCAAGATTCCGGGTCCCCTTAAGGTTAAGTATTTTCAACTTAGTATGTCGAATACAAATCCGATTGAGATTTAGACTTTCATCGGGCATGTGAAGGTCAACCAAATCTTCACATTGTTCAAGATCTAACGTCTCGAGATTCCAAGCCCCCTTAAGGTTAAGTATTTTCAAATTAGTATGTCGAATGCAAATCCGATTGAGCTTTAGACTCTCATCGGGCACGTGAAGGTCAACCAAATCCTCACATTGTTCAAGATCTAACGTCTCGAGATTCCGAGCCCCCTTAAGGTTAAGTATTTTCAACTTAGCATGTCGAATGCAAATCCAGTTGATATTTAGATGATCATCGGGCATGTGAAGTTCAACCAAATCCTCACATTGTTCAATATCTAACTTCTTGAGATTCTGAATCCCCTTAAGGTTAAGTATTTTCAACTTAGTATGTCGAAGGCAGATCCAATTGAGATTTAGACTTTCATCGGGCATGTGAAGTTCAACCAATTCCCCACATTGTTCAAGATCTAACGTCTTGAGATTCCGAGTCCCCTTAAGGTTAAGTATTTTCAACTTAGTATGTTGAATGCAAATCCGATTGAGATTTAGACTTTCATCGGGCATGTGAAGTTCAACCAAATCCTCACATTGTTCAAGATCTAACATCTCGAGATTTCGTGTCCATTTAAGGTTAAGTGTTTTCATCTTAGTATATCGAAGGCAGATCTGATTGAGATTTAGACATTCAATGGGCATGTAGAGTTCTACCAAATCCTCACACTGTTCAAGATTTAATGTCTCGAGATTCCGAGTCCCCTTAAGGTTAAGTGTTTTCATCTTAGTATGTCGAAGGCAGATCCGATTGAGATTTAGACTTTCAACGGGCATGTGAACTTCTGCTAAATCTTCACATTGTTCAAGATCTAACGTCTTGAGATTCTGTGCCCACTCAAGGTTAAGTGTTTTCAACTTAGTACATCGAAGGCAGATCCGATTGAGACTTAGACTTTCAACGGGCATGTGAAGTTCTGCCAAAGCCGCACACTGTTCAATATCTAACGCCTCAAGATTCCTAGTCCCATTAAGGTTAAGTGTTTTCAACTTAGTATATCCTAGGCAAATCTTATTAAGATTTAGACTTTCAATGGGCAAATAGAGGTCTACCATATCTTCACACTGTTCAAGATTTAATGTCTTGAGATTCTGAGTCCCCTTAAGGTTAAGTGTTTTCAACTTAGTATGTCGTAGGCAGATCCGATTGAGATTTAGACTTTCAACGGGCATGTGAAGTTCTGCTAAATCCTCACATTGTTCAAGATCTAACGTCTCGAGATTCCGAGTCCCCTTAAGGTTAAGTGTTTTCAACTTAGTATGTCGAAGGTATATCCGATTGAGATTTAGACTTTCAACAGGCATGTGAAGTTCTACCAAATTCTCACATTGTACAAGACCTAACATCTTGAGATTCAAAGCTTGGGTAAGGTCAAGGGTTTTCAACTTATTACAATAGAGTTGGATACCTTTGAACTTTAGACCTTCAAGGGGCAATTTACGGTCTACCAAATATCCGCACTCAAATTGAAAACTGGCCGTGTGAAGTTCTTTTAACTCCTTACATTGGTTAAGACATAAGTTCTCGAGATTAAAAGTTCTCGGAAGGTTAAGTTTTTTCAGTTTAGAACAATAAAGGTTGAAATATTTGAGCTTTAGACATTCAATAGGCATGTGAAGCTCTACCAACTCCTCACAAGCAATAAGATTTAACGTATCAAGATTCCGAGCCCCCTTAAGGTTGAGTGTTTTCAACACACAATAACTGAGGTGGAGGCTTTTTAGCTTTAAACATTCAACGGGCATGTGAAGTTCTACCAAATGTTCACATCCTTCAAGATGTAACCACTCGAGATTCATATTTAACCCAATGTTCAAGGATTTCAAGTCACAGTAATAAAGCTCAATGAATCTGAGATTCTTTATAACCTATCAATAGCAAAACGTAAGAATTAATTCTATGCAATGCCAACATTATTAAATATATTGCATTAGAATGATGTAAGCAAAAACTTATTAATCATAGTTCTACCTTTTCTCCCGCTTCCCAATGTTTAAGATTGCTGAATTTTATTTTAAGGCCAACAAGATTATCTGGTTGAAAATTAGCATTGGGAAAACACGTGAAAGGGTAACTGTACAAAGATAAATATCTTAACCCATTTGGTAGGCATATTTTATCTTCACTCATATCATGGCATTCACAGTACTCACCAGCACAGAGACAATTCAAAAAAAGAAATCTAAGTTTCCCCATTTTTTGAAAACCTTTCTTGGCAACAGATAGATTGACCTTGAACATTTTTATGCAATTTATTGCTTCAGTACCCTGTAATAAGAAAGCACATGCATGAACCTTGTTTCATAAGAAATAAGTATGTGTTAGTTTTCTCCAACTTACAAATAAACGTTAAACTTACCTTATCTTTAACCAATATATCTTCAATTTCCTCTTCAATCCATAATCTACTATGTTTGTGAGGCTCATAGGGGTGCAAACGACGAACAATATGCTTACCCATTTCTTCTATATGGTCATGCATACCCAAGTGCCCACTAAGAGATACAGTTATAAGACATTTTTGCTCAAGAACTCTTAAACCAATTCTGGCATGGAATCCGCAACTTTCGAGCACTCTGATTGCTTCTTCTTTCTTAAAGTCTTTTAGTATGCATGCAACATCTAGGAATATTTCCTTTTGATCGTATTCTAGAGATTCATAGCTTAATTCTAATTTGTCGAGAGTTTCCATTAAAGGGATCGTTTCTAGTCTTGCTAATGCATCTATCCATTCAAGATCATCTTTACCACGTAGAAATGAACCCAAAACTTTGATCGTCAAAGGGAGACCAGCAGCATAATGTACAACTTGCCCTGATAGCTTTTCATAACCTTGATTTGGTATCACTCTCCCAAATGCATACTTATTGAAGAGGCAATTTGCTTCCTCATGGGAGAACAAATTGACACCAAGAATCAAGTTCTCTGGCACGTCATGTGCTACCAACACTTGTTTTTCTCTCGTTGTAATGATAACTCGACTTCCCGACTTAAACCAACTGGGCACACCGGCTAATGCCTCAAGTTGGTCTCTATGATCCACATCATCTAGAACAACAAGAACCTTTCTACCACGCATCATCCTTTTCATGTCAGAAACACCTTTTACGGTGATGTGTGGATTGTTTAACACATCCGAAACTACTTGTTTTTGCAACGACTTCAAACCGCCCAATTGGTTTTTTGAATTTTCCCTGACATTCTCAACAAAGCTTGAACCTTCGAACCTATAGGATATTTGATCAAAAACAGCTCTCGCCAAAGTTGTCTTACCAGCCCCTCCCATCCCCCATATTCCTATCACGCGAACAACTTTATCAAGATCAATTTCTAAAGATGAAACCACATCTTTTACACGTGTCTCCATGCCTATTAATTTTTCATCAAGGCTCGAGTTAATGAAACGTAGCTCTAGTGAGATCTCTTCAACAATGTGTTGTATCAATTTAGATTCATGCCTGTTTGTCAAAGAAGATTCAATTAACCTCAAATCTAAATCATACAGTCGTATATGATCTCAGAACTACAATAATATACTCATGTTTCACATATTAAAATAATAAAATCAAAGAGTTACATACCCATCAAAGGTATTCTTCAATTCCCAACCAGCAAGATTAGCAGCTTCTCTAAGAGCCTCTCTCCAATTCTCAGCAGCTTCTTTTTCTTTATGTTTGGAAAATGCTTCTTCAACTGCTCCACTTTGTTTACGGACTTCGGTTGGTTTCCACATCATAGAAGATTGGGCAAGCCGTATGCTCATTCGTCTCCTGGCACTCCATAATCTTGACGAGCTCATCTAAGCACCATGATGAAGAAGCATAGTTCTTGGAGAAAACAATAATGTAAAATTTGGAGTCCTCAATGGATCTGATGAGCTCATCACTGATCCTTTCTCCTTTCTTGATTTCTTCATCATCTCTATATGTGTAAATGCCTTTCTGCGTAAGAGCGTGATAGAGATGATCAACAAAGGTCTTACGAGTGTCTTCACCTCTAAAACTTAAAAAGACGTCATACTTGAAGCTCTTTTGAACGGATGAAGCTGAAGTAGATGCCATTGATTGTATGCTTGGAATAATCGAATACTGTGAATTCTTTGATGGGGTAAACTTGTATGAAGACTTGCGTTGATACTAAGAAGACTAATAATGTCTCAGCACCTTTGGCATGTGATTGGAGAAAGGAACGCCACTCATTTGATCACAGAAGATAAGATTTATAATTTGAATTTTTAATAAGTAAATATATTTATTATTTACGCGTTTATAGGTGTGAAGCCTTTTTTTTCATCCGTTCATACTCAATTCTTTAAAAAAGTATACGGTTTACATGTTCTTATTTAATCTCTTTTATTTAATTTACGCTAGAAAGAAAATTTGATAAACTCTAGTAACAATTATATGTTGAAAGCTATATATTTTTTTTGAAAGTATAATTTCTTTAATCTCATGGTCTTTGAGATTTGAACCCAAGATACCCCACAAAGTAGGTGTTTTAAAGGTTTCGTCTTTACCATTGGACCATCACCCCATTGGTTGTTGAAAGCTATATATGAAACACAAAGGAAAAGGGAAAAGATTATCTATCTATCTATACATATAATAAACCAAAACCATTTTAATGACATGGCATTCAAAGAGATATTCTCTTCTTTGAGTGTGACATGTGTCATCCCATGTGACATTGAGATATTTTAGAAAAAAAGAATTTAAAAACAAAATTGGATTTTTCTCTCTTATCTCTTATGTTTCCTCCCATAATTTTTAAACGTTAATATCTTTTATATACGAGATTTTTTAAAGAAGAAAATTACGTCAAATTAACGAGCGTTTTATTATCTTTCCAACGAGTACCATAGTGTCATATAAAAAACGGAGAAAAAAACGACTATTTTTTTGTAGGATTCTGTTCATACAGGAAAAAAACACAAAGTGTTCAGGTAAATCATTAATCATGTATAGGCAAGTCACTAATTATGTTTCGGTAAATATGAATTATATTTTCAACATGCGTTAGCATTGGAGTTATACATTGATTTAGGTTAGATATTAATATTAGAGTTATACATAGTTTAAGGTTAGGCGTTAACATTGGAGATACATTTTTAATTGTTTTAGGTTAGGTGCTACCCGAAGCTTTCCTGTATGTAACTGTAAAGCGCATCATTCTATTTTATATGTAAGATTAATATGTCATATTAGATTTCTCAACCACGGGAGGTTCCCAGGGTATAATCTAGTTAACTCTATTTATGAAACATAAAGCTTAATTAAGGCATAGGAGATAAGGCATCTCCGTGATGAAAGGTAACACATAATTTGATTCTTTCTTGTTGTTTTTATGACGTGAGTATAAAACTCCAAACCCGAATATTGTCTCTCTTGGAGTGTAGGATTGTCAATATCTGGCATGTCGCTCGAGTAATTTACAACATAAAACTTGTGAGTTTGGGTTAGTAAATATGGGTTCGGTTCACAATTTAGTTGAGCCCACCGTGTTTTGAGTGACTAGGCGGGCTCACAGATTGACTCATTTTATACGTGTGTGTATATATATATGTCAAGAACCATAGATCAAACTCAAAACACAAAAAGATCTATTAAAAACCTAGAACATGGAACTGTCAAAAACAAAACAATTTTCTCACAAAGACAAGTGAAGATATGCAAACACAGTTACACACTTATCATCATCAATAGGGGTGCAACAGTGCAAACGAATCAAGCTACTCGCGAGCTACTTGAACGCCCCTGTCACCTCGGCATTTTAACATGAATGACGCCCCCCCCCCCCCATTTCCTAGGCACTATTGGGGCACCATTGAAGGCTCATTATCGCAATAACGAGGGCCAACTGGCATTTTTACGGGGCCCACTTCAATTCAAGCTAATAAAAACGAAAATAGGGGAGGGACACTATTCCATTTATTGGGCGCTATTGAAAGGGGAAAATGAAGACCCCTGTTGACGTGGTGCTGAGATGACGAAATGGAGCCCTATAGAGCCCCTATGGGCTCCATTCTACACCATCCAACCTAAGGGTGGGAGGGGTGCTCCACCCGACTATCCTTAGTTTCACACTTTCACCAATCATGCGTTGTGTTAATTATTGGTATCGCTCCACCCAAGTTACTTCTAATTTAAAATAATAAATTAAACAATTGTAAATAACTAAACTTTTATTTAAATAAAAAAAATACATAACTTAGAAATAAACTAAATTAAAAATAAAAATTTATAAAAATAAATAAAAAAGTACTTAATCAAAATCATTCCATTGGAGATGAGTTCTCGTAATTTTTCAAGTCTCGACATGACCAAATTGCTTGGGCTCATAGCTCTTTTGGTACTCACGAAGGACAATCTTGATCGCTCCATCCTCCGTTAGCACCTCCTCCGTGTTCATCACCTCATTGAAGAGTATCAAAATTTCTACCCTGCATTTTTATTAGGGAAAATCACAAAAATGACCCGTTGACCGAGTATTTTACCAAAATGGCCCCCTCCCGTCTCTTTGGAGAAACGGGTCACGGCTCCCAACGAGACTGAACCGTATCCGGAGACCCTTTAGGCTACGACCAATAGAAAAAGCAACATGTGGCCGAGGACGGTGTGGCGTCTCGAGAGACGTGTCAGAGCCGCCAAGATGGCTCCTGTGGGCCCTTGAGACATCTCACTGACTGCCGAGCTCAAGTCGTCTTCGGCTAGGCTTGAGCCGTCTCCAAGGCTTCCTGAACCATCTCCACTCTCCAACTGTCTGTCACACGGTTCCCGAGACGAATCTTGACTTTGGCTTTATTTTTTTTTACCGTTTATTTTTATAATTTTTTAATTATTTTCTTTGTTGTCAACTCTAAAAGTAAACATAAAACATAAATAAAAACATTTCATTAAACATAAAATTAAAACATAAATATTAAACATAAAAAAAATACATTATAACAAAGAAAAAAAACTTAATGTTGGTGGCGCAACAATCGCCATGCCTCGACATGGTCGAAAGTGTTGCCGTATCGAACCCCATACTCATACTGAGTGAATTCGATAGCCAACTCTTTAACAAGCTCTGGATCTTCCCTCACTTGTTGCTCGTATAGGGTGGTCCACCTCTCACATTTGATGTTGAGGTCACCCCACTTGAACTGGAGGTCATGGACGGTCTTGGTGGTGTTGGTGCCAATGTGTTCAACGAAGTTGCTAAACACTCGAGCCCAAAACCCCTCCGGGGAAGGCCGACCCATCGTCCCAGGGGGGAGGAGTTGAATTTCCGGTCATTCGAGGCATCCTTGTGGCAAACCACAAGGGCCATCTCTTCCTCTTTGGTCCACGTGATCATATTTTGGCTGGGTGGGTGTTTGTTTTTGTTTTTACCGTTTGTGTGAGTTTTAACCACGGTGTCTTCTATTTATATCCAAAACATTTGTATGGTAAGAAGGTTAAATTAAATAAAGCGACGGTTTCCAAAACCGTCTCGGGAACCGTCAAAGTCAAGAGTCATCTCGGGAACCGTGAGACGACTTTGAGCCGTCTCGGGAAACCGTGAGACGTCACCAATGTATATAACTACCCCACTTCACTTCACAAAATTTGTACCCCCTCTCGATCATGTATACTAAACCTTCATCAAACCTTTCAGCTTTCCAATCAATGACGTTTTTAAATCCTCCACTTTTCAAACCGAATCCTACCGGCTTACGAAAATATTGTCCGATTATACTTGGATTGTTGTTACATCTGCGTACAACTACTTGGATCGTTGTTGCATCTGCGCGTGGGTTAACCCGTGAAGAATGCCTCGATGATGTGGTGGTCTACATTATTGGCAAGTTCGGTTCTTTGTCTATGTAGAGCACATACACCATTCAAACAAGGTTCAAAGTAAGTAAATTTGGGAAGTAATATCCAATTAACCCTACGTCCATCGTTGGAACTCGTCGGCGTCCCCTACTGCTAACTACGTTCTGTGGTCGACGTTTGCAACGGATACGTCTCAGTGGACGACGTGTGCAACGAGTTTGTTTATTGTTGGTGTAATAGTTCAGTTTTTGTAATATTTGTCGTGTTTTGAAAATCAAGATTGTTGTAATATTTGTAATATTTGGCCAAATAGAGAAACTCATAGCACATATAAGGGAACAAAAATCCATCAAAAACATAAAATAAACATAAGATTCATTGGATTAATAAAAACATAAAATAAATACTTAAATTAGGGTTACAAAAGTTAAATAAGCTATGCGTTAAGACGGTCCCTCATCATTTGCCAAGCCGACACGTGTTTGAATTCTTTACGCTACTTGGATTGATACTCTCTTTTGGTATATATGATGGCGACGTCTTCCGGCATGTCTGAAGGAAACACTTGAAGTGTTCGATAGTGGTACCCG
Source organism: Ambrosia x helenae (assembly GCA_030844895.1). Classification (NCBI taxonomy): domain Eukaryota; kingdom Viridiplantae; phylum Streptophyta; class Magnoliopsida; order Asterales; family Asteraceae; genus Ambrosia; species Ambrosia x helenae. Next base: position 303,289 of record JAUTDX010000213.1, read on the forward strand.
TTGAAGAGCTGACACTTCGTGTTCAAGTCGTTCCATTTACGGCTTAGTGAGTCGATGGTTCGGTCAGACCCTCCCACCAGCCGATTGTATTCGTGTAAAATACGGTATCACTTGTTTATTTGGTGTGGGCTATCTTCGACATGTTGCCACGCTGAAACCAGTGCAATTTCTTGTTCCTCAGTCCATCGTTGGGGTGCCATTTTCCTTTGTATGAATGAGACGGCGGTGGTAGTGGTAGTATTAGTGGTAGTGGAGGAGTCGGACGTGGAATGGGGAGGAGATTGGGACGGAGAATGGTATATATAGAGGTGAGGTGGACAACCGACGTCGGAGCGTCTCGGGACTCACCGGAGACGAAGAGACCCAAGACGAATCCGGAGACGTCATGGGTAGCCGTGGGGCAGACGTGTCATTATATTATTGGCTAGGACCCAAGCTGTCTCAGGAGATGGCTGGGGAAATGTGAACCGTCTCCACCGACGTCTTTTGCAGGTCTGAGACGTCCCCGGAGACGTCTTCGGTTGGTCAGCTGTGGTTCCTGTAACACCCCGAAATCTTGTTTTACCTAAATACGCCATTAGGCGTAATTGATAAAGTATCGAAAGCGAATTTAGCGGTGGATGTTTAAGTCAACGGATAAAAACGAGACTAAAACCCACTACAAGATACTAATCTAGTTAATGTTATAATCTAAAAGCAAACCGAGACCAAAACTTGAGGGACCATTGTTGCCAAATGACAAAGTGAGTTTTATTATCTATACTATATTATAAAGCATGAGAGGAGGATACCTGGCAAATTTAAGTAATTACAAGTCTGATTGCTTAAAGTACAAATAGTTGATGCATTTGATGGGGGGTAAATCGGTCTTTTATCCTAAATGAGGAAGGTTAGAGAGTGTTAAATTGGAGTGCAATGGGCACCCAACAGCCAAGAATGATTTATTGGACATAACTTTATTTCATTCGAAGTAAAAGCCATGAATGATTTAATTAGGAGCAATCAACAGCCATGAATGATTCGAAGTAACAGCCATGAATGATTTAATTAGGAGCAATCAACAGCCATGAAGATTTGATTTCATCATCCTATATAAACCCTGGAATAAATAATAATAATAATCTCTCTACCCATCATCAACGATGGATCTTTCAAACAGGATTTAGGACTACACTGGTATGTAATTCTGTATGTTTTGAGTGTTTATATTTAAATGTAAGTTGCAAATAAAGAGGTTTTCATATCCTTTGTTTTTCTATCTTTAAAGGTAAGAGGATGGAGAAAGACGGGTAGACCGAAACAGGTGAATCTGTCATTTATATAGTTGAAAGCTATCATATGTACCATCCATGGTCCTCAACTGGTAAGTTTGCTCTGTTACAAACTTGTAAATTTGGTTTCAGTTAGTAACAGTTTGGGCTTTGGTTTTTTTTTTTTTTTTTTTTTTGATAAACAAAAAGGAGGACATTTAAAATATCTCAGAGATGTCCAAATCATCTGTTGGTGATAAATCCGTGGCGTTAACATCAAGCTTGCTAGAGTCTAGAGGGGGAAATGAATCTGCCACTAAAAAGAAAGGATATGAATTCTTCTATAAAAATGTTTCATGTAAAATTCATTACTATAAAAATGTTGGTTATTTATTTATTGAATTAGAACGTATTTTGCATTTCAATAGTGATGTATACAGTTCTTACTCATCTATACAATATTAATTAATGGGTATCAAGAATACATGGTTTATTTGCAGATAATTGAAAGAAACAGAAGGCTTACATGAAAATTTAGATTGAATAGAGGAAAGTAGAGAGACGTTGATGGGGAAAGAGAGTGAGAGAGCAGTGGTTAACCAGAAAACAAATTCATATCTTGTTGGGTAATCAAACGGTCGTTGGTTGGTTAACGCGCTAAAATAATATGCTTATATTATGTTGATCAAGAGGCTTTTTATGCTTGTTTTGAATCTGACTTTGATCATCATTTTGACTTATTAGTCAACTTAGATAATGTACATGTAAATTTGATAGTTGAAATGAGGTTTTGATGATGAGTAGGAAAACTGTTGAATTTGAATATTGGATGATGTGGGATGAGGAGAGTGATGTTCATTTTTGTCATATGTAGTGAATTTGATGAAATATTCCTAGACTATTCACAAAAGTGCACAAATGTTGATAGTGTCCAAGCTCTTTATGCTTGCGGAGGTAGGTTGGTCTTTTTTCTCTTTTAGACCATGAGGTGTGGAGGACGGCTTGGGCTCGGTGAAGCCGTCTTGGGCCGGCCAACACCGCCCCGACCACCCCAAATGCGTCGAAAACGTCCAGATTTAGACGAGGAAGCCAGCTTCTGAGACCGAATCAAATGAAACTTTAACCACAGGGTTGCACCCCTTTTTATTAAAAGAAATTAAAGCAATTTCCCAATGTATCATTGAGCTGAAGAACACCAGTCCTTGTAGAAATATCATAAGTTGAACGTTTTTTAGTGTTAGAATAATTTATTAAGTTTATTAATGAACTCTTTTGTTTAAAAAAGATCTGCAATGGGATTCAATTGTTCACTGTTCTGTTTTTTTTTTTTTTTTTTTTATTTGGGGAAAGATTCATAAACTTCTTTATGTACCTTTGGTGTTTGTTCACATAATGGTTCCGTTGTTTCTATGAAAATCATTAGGAGTGGGTGATACTTATTTGTTACGGTTTCGACTTACTTAGCTTTTTCTATGTTGATTTTTAACCTTTCTTTTTTAAATACGGCAAGTTAACTCGCCGTCATGCATGTGCATGATTAAACATTTTTTCGTCTATTTTTTGTTCGGTTTAACTGTCCCGCCGCAACGCGCGAGTTTCCCACTAGTTAATAATAATAAAACAATAAAAACACACACAAAGTGTGTGTGTGTGTGTGTGTGTCGTATGATGATCAGGAGATCATCTCCTCCAACAACCAAAACCCTAAACACTCAAATTCAAGCTCAAATCCAAGCCAAATCAAAGGGGTTTCGATGCATGAGCTAAAATCCGGATTATCCAAGCTTATTACACAAAAAGGTATCATTTATTTGGTACAATTTGATGTTAAATCCGTTTTTTATCATGGTGAAAAATTAGGGTTTTATAAAAACGTGAATGTGTATGTTGATGGAGGTTTCCCTAACCTTAGGGAGCCCCAAACATGTTTAATTTGAGTATAAATAGCACTTTACATGTGTTCTTGCTATGTTCATATGAATATGTAATATGTGAAAATTTGGGTTTATACCTCTAGGTGGATACTACATAAGGTTAGTAGTTGTGATAACTCTTAGGAGTTATTATAATGAGAAATTAGACTAAGAAGTCTAGATAACATGATATGGTGATGTTTAGCTAAATGGGTATGCTTTGGCTAACTTAAAACTCATGAAAATCAATTGAATTGGTGAGTGCACAGTTTGATAAAATGCTTGAATGAGGTAATTGAACCTTTGTTGTTAGACAATTAACCATATGGACACGTTCCATGTAACCTATGAAGCTTATAATTCACTTGCAAAAATGGTGCATATAAGGTGTTTGATAAAATGACTACATGAAACTTGAATTGGGTCAAATAGTGCAAAATTGTATGAAATTCGTTACTCTTGACAGCCCTAGGTGACCATCTTGTAAAGGTTGTATCCCATTCGTTATTAGGAGTTAGAAGACGAGCCTTATATCGTTGAAAAGTTTGTTGCACATATTACATTTCATATTTAGTTATAAGGAGCTGATTCTGAGTTGTAGTGGGTCAAAACAGCATCTAAAGTTAACATTTCAGTTTTGACAGCAAAGTTGTTTGGTCAAAAATATGTTTCTGACCTAATCTTAAATATTCATATAAAATCATAGAAAAATCGTTAGGAGGTGTTCTTTATACGCCTAGAAAGGTCTTTCAACGAAGAACAATCCATCTTTGAACATGTTCAACTAATTCGGACTTTAAATGGTCAAAATGGGCAATTACAGCAGCTGAAAAGGAAATCGCTGCACATAATATGTTTCTGACCTGATCTTTAAATATTCATATAAAATCATAGAAAAATCGTTAGGAGGTGTTCTTTATACGCCTAGAAAGGTCTTTCAACGAAGAACAATCCATCTTTGAACATGTTCAGCTAATTCGGACTTTAAATGGGTCAAAATGGGCAATTACAGCAGCTGAAAGGAAATCGCTGCACATAATATGTTTCTGACCTGATCTTCAAATATTCATATAAAATCATAGAAAAATAGTTAGTAGGCGTTCTTTATATTCCTGGAAAGCTCTTTGAACATAGCACATTTTGTATTTGAAAGTCAAAATCAGATTATGGGGTTTAAAATGGGTAAAAGCAACCGAGCAGCTGCTGCGCAAAAAGTGCAGCAATGAAAATAAGGTGTTTTATAAACTTAACACATGTGATTGTCTAGATACCCAATTCCTTAACACTAAATGTTGTTTAGGATGAGATGGGTATATGGAATGAAAGCTTAGTACTTGTGTGCATCATTGACTAAGCTAGTTTAAGTAATTACAAGTCTGATTGCTTAAAGTACAAATAGTTGATGCATTTGATGGGGGGTAAATCGGTCTTTTATCCTAAATGAGGAAGGTTAGAGAGTGTTAAATTGGAGTGCAATGGGCACCCAACAGCCAAGAATGATTTATTGGACATAACTTTATTTCATTCGAAGTAAAAGCCATGAATGATTTAATTAGGAGCAATCAACAGCCATGAATGATTCGAAGTAACAGCCATGAATGATTTAATTAGGAGCAATCAACAGCCATGAAGATTTGATTTCATCATCCTATATAAACCCTGGAATAAATAATAATAATAATCTCTCTACCCATCATCAACGATGGATCTTTCAAACAGGATTTAGGACTACACTGGTATGTAATTCTGTATGTTTTGAGTGTTTATATTTAAATGTAAGTTGCAAATAAAGAGGTTTTCATATCCTTTGTTTTTCTATCTTTAAAGGTAAGAGGATGGAGAAAGACGGGTAGACCGAAACAGGTGAATCTGTCATTTATATAGTTGAAAGCTATCATATGTACCATCCATGGTCCTCAACTGGTAAGTTTGCTCTGTTACAAACTTGTAAATTTGGTTTCAGTTAGTAACAGTTTGGGCTTTGGTTTTTTTTTTTTTTTTTTTTGATAAACAAAAAGGAGGACATTTAAAATATCTCAGAGATGTCCAAATCATCTGTTGGTGATAAATCCGTGGCGTTAACATCAAGCTTGCTAGAGTCTAGAGGGGGAAATGAATCTGCCACTAAAAAGAAAGGATATGAATTCTTCTATAAAAATGTTTCATGTAAAATTCATTACTATAAAAATGTTGGTTATTTATTTATTGAATTAGAACGTATTTTGCATTTCAATAGTGATGTATACAGTTCTTACTCATCTATACAATATTAATTAATGGGTATCAAGAATACATGGTTTATTTGCAGATAATTGAAAGAAACAGAAGGCTTACATGAAAATTTAGATTGAATAGAGGAAAGTAGAGAGACGTTGATGGGGAAAGAGAGTGAGAGAGCAGTGGTTAACCAGAAAACAAATTCATATCTTGTTGGGTAATCAAACGGTCGTTGGTTGGTTAACGCGCTAAAATAATATGCTTATATTATGTTGATCAAGAGGCTTTTTATGCTTGTTTTGAATCTGACTTTGATCATCATTTTGACTTATTAGTCAACTTAGATAATGTACATGTAAATTTGATAGTTGAAATGAGGTTTTGATGATGAGTAGGAAAACTGTTGAATTTGAATATTGGATGATGTGGGATGAGGAGAGTGATGTTCATTTTTGTCATATGTAGTGAATTTGATGAAATATTCCTAGACTATTCACAAAAGTGCACAAATGTTGATAGTGTCCAAGCTCTTTATGCTTGCGGAGGTAGGTTGGTCTTTTTTCTCTTTTAGACCATGAGGTGTGGAGGACGGCTTGGGCTCGGTGAAGCCGTCTTGGGCCGGCCAACACCGCCCCGACCACCCCAAATGCGTCGAAAACGTCCAGATTTAGACGAGGAAGCCAGCTTCTGAGACCGAATCAAATGAAACTTTAACCACAGGGTTGCACCCCTTTTTATTAAAAGAAATTAAAGCAATTTCCCAATGTATCATTGAGCTGAAGAACACCAGTCCTTGTAGAAATATCATAAGTTGAACGTTTTTTAGTGTTAGAATAATTTATTAAGTTTATTAATGAACTCTTTTGTTTAAAAAAGATCTGCAATGGGATTCAATTGTTCACTGTTCTGTTTTTTTTTTTTTTTTTTTTATTTGGGGAAAGATTCATAAACTTCTTTATGTACCTTTGGTGTTTGTTCACATAATGGTTCCGTTGTTTCTATGAAAATCATTAGGAGTGGGTGATACTTATTTGTTACGGTTTCGACTTACTTAGCTTTTTCTATGTTGATTTTTAACCTTTCTTTTTTAAATACGGCAAGTTAACTCGCCGTCATGCATGTGCATGATTAAACATTTTTTCGTCTATTTTTTGTTCGGTTTAACTGTCCCGCCGCAACGCGCGAGTTTCCCACTAGTTAATAATAATAAAACAATAAAAACACACACAAAGTGTGTGTGTGTGTGTGTGTGTCGTATGATGATCAGGAGATCATCTCCTCCAACAACCAAAACCCTAAACACTCAAATTCAAGCTCAAATCCAAGCCAAATCAAAGGGGTTTCGATGCATGAGCTAAAATCCGGATTATCCAAGCTTATTACACAAAAAGGTATCATTTATTTGGTACAATTTGATGTTAAATCCGTTTTTTATCATGGTGAAAAATTAGGGTTTTATAAAAACGTGAATGTGTATGTTGATGGAGGTTTCCCTAACCTTAGGGAGCCCCAAACATGTTTAATTTGAGTATAAATAGCACTTTACATGTGTTCTTGCTATGTTCATATGAATATGTAATATGTGAAAATTTGGGTTTATACCTCTAGGTGGATACTACATAAGGTTAGTAGTTGTGATAACTCTTAGGAGTTATTATAATGAGAAATTAGACTAAGAAGTCTAGATAACATGATATGGTGATGTTTAGCTAAATGGGTATGCTTTGGCTAACTTAAAACTCATGAAAATCAATTGAATTGGTGAGTGCACAGTTTGATAAAATGCTTGAATGAGGTAATTGAACCTTTGTTGTTAGACAATTAACCATATGGACACGTTCCATGTAACCTATGAAGCTTATAATTCACTTGCAAAAATGGTGCATATAAGGTGTTTGATAAAATGACTACATGAAACTTGAATTGGGTCAAATAGTGCAAAATTGTATGAAATTCGTTACTCTTGACAGCCCTAGGTGACCATCTTGTAAAGGTTGTATCCCATTCGTTATTAGGAGTTAGAAGACGAGCCTTATATCGTTGAAAAGTTTGTTGCACATATTACATTTCATATTTAGTTATAAGGAGCTGATTCTGAGTTGTAGTGGGTCAAAACAGCATCTAAAGTTAACATTTCAGTTTTGACAGCAAAGTTGTTTGGTCAAAAATATGTTTCTGACCTAATCTTAAATATTCATATAAAATCATAGAAAAATCGTTAGGAGGTGTTCTTTATACGCCTAGAAAGGTCTTTCAACGAAGAACAATCCATCTTTGAACATGTTCAACTAATTCGGACTTTAAATGGTCAAAATGGGCAATTACAGCAGCTGAAAAGGAAATCGCTGCACATAATATGTTTCTGACCTGATCTTTAAATATTCATATAAAATCATAGAAAAATCGTTAGGAGGTGTTCTTTATACGCCTAGAAAGGTCTTTCAACGAAGAACAATCCATCTTTGAACATGTTCAGCTAATTCGGACTTTAAATGGGTCAAAATGGGCAATTACAGCAGCTGAAAGGAAATCGCTGCACATAATATGTTTCTGACCTGATCTTCAAATATTCATATAAAATCATAGAAAAATAGTTAGTAGGCGTTCTTTATATTCCTGGAAAGCTCTTTGAACATAGCACATTTTGTATTTGAAAGTCAAAATCAGATTATGGGGTTTAAAATGGGTAAAAGCAACCCGAGCAGCTGCTGCGCAAAAAGTGCAGCAATGAAAATAAGGTGTTTTATAAACTTAACACATGTGATTGTCTAGATACCCAATTCCTTAACACTAAATGTTGTTTAGGATGAGATGGGTATATGGAATGAAAGCTTAGTACTTGTGTGCATCATTGACTAAGCTAGTTTACATGAATATGTTTATGGACAGTTTGACTTTTAGGAGTCAAACTGACCCAAACTCATACCTAGATGAAATGGTGTGAATAAACTCATGAGATGTGTTAGTTATTGGAAATAATGACTAACTTGATCAATCTTATGAGTATAGTGAAGGTTGATCTTGTCAAGCTAGGTGCAAGCATGGAAAGGATGGATCAACAAGCAAACGGGTCAAGCGAATACAAGCGTTAAGTGCAAGGAAATGAGGTGAATACAAGGTAGGTTTTACTTACATTATTAGATTATAAATATGGCTTAAGTGTTGTATACATTGGTTTTAATCTTATATGGGTAATAAAGGTAAGCCCCAAAGAGGTGAAATCCCTTAATTGGGTCGATTTATGTGAACTCGTATCAAAATAAGATTTATGGTATAATCAAACAATAAGATGTGACCGAATGGTGAAATCCATCAAACGGGTCAATTAGTACGGATATGTGGAAAATGATGTCTTAATTACAATGAATAAATGAAATCAATGGAATGAAGTAGTTAGACATTTTGGTAAACGTGTCAAGTGTTGTTGTCACTTGAATCATAGATAAAAACTTGGATAGCATAGTGTTAGCGTTAATGAGTTAAATGGTTATTTTCTCATCATTCGAACCCGACATTCAAAGCCGGTATTTTAAGCTTTAGGAATCTCATGGTTAACGGGTCCAATGGTAAATGTATCACCATTGAGTCTCAAGAGACTAATGTGTTCAATCTAGAATGTATGCAGGAGAACACTCGGAAATTGGGCACTCGATGCCTAAGTAATCACAATGGATGCAAGGTATGGGTCAACACCACCCGGTAAGTCCGTAGTTAGATAAAAGCCTTTGGGCAAAGTAAATTCAATTCGAAAACAACCCTAAGAGGTGTGAAGGCCAATTCGGTAAGTATTATTCTAACTAAGCTTAATGCGCGCCTTGGCGCCAAGTATGTCTAAAACCATAGTTAAATCATGGGATTGTAATCAAACTAAGTCCGAGAGGGCTTAGAAGCTTTCAAATAACTCACTAAGTCTTATTAAACAAGTCCCCAAATGCCTTTAAGAAGAGGCTTGAACATGATTTAAAAACACCCAAAGATCGGGGGAAAATAGGCAAGGAAATGAAGGCTAAAGCTAAAAACAAGCGTCAAAGCCGTAGCTTACGGCGCGTGTAAACTCCTAAATTTTCATTTTGTCATTCAAAATTGATCGTTTCGTTTTGAGGTGTTTCGACACTTCCACCAATCTAAATGCATTATTATCAATCCCACTAGCCATTCTTGTGACATGGTGCTAGGTATATATTCGTTGGATGTTCTGGAGTGAGGATCAAGTCACGAGGAGAACCGAGCACACCCGAACACTTAAAAGGCTTCCGCAATAGACCGTCCCGTTTAAAACGCAAACTGTAATACAAGTTTTTAGTAGATAAAATGTAAAACAAAAATTGGTGGGATTCAATGAGTTATGTTTTTGTAGTTACCAAAGTTTTAATCGGGAGTGATTTTAGTTAAGGCCTAAACTCGGAAATTTAAATGACAAATCTCATGTTTACGGGTTAGGGTCTTACAGTTCCCGAAACGGCTCAAGCCTAGCCGAAGACAGCTTGAGCCCCGGCAGTCAGTGACACGTCTCTAGGGCCCACAGGAGCCGTCTTGGCGGCTCTGACACGTCTCCCGAAATGCCACACAGTCATCGGGATCAAGGGTTGGCCACGTGTTGCATTTATATTAGTCGTAGCCTAAAGGGTCTCCGGAGACGGTTTAGTCTCGTTGGGAGTCGTGACCCGTCTCTCTAAGGAGACTGGAGGGGATCATTTTGGTAAAACACTCAGTCAACAGGCTATTTTGATGATTTTCCTTTTATTATCCTAAAAATGAGATGCATCTCGTATAGTGTTACATCTAATCTATCAACAAAATTAAAATGGCTTTATAAAAGTTAATATATTTATCTTTAGCATCAAATTTTTACATCTAAATCTTTCACTTGCAATAATTTTTTCAACCCGAGCTTAAACAATCAAACACCATCTATTTTAATACTAGAATTCAAACATTGTATCAACAGGGCCGGCTCTAGCATAAGTCAAATGAAGCAAGGGCTTTAGGCCCCAAAATTTTAAGGGCCCTAGTCATCGCCGGAACCAGAGGGGTCCGAACAGCCGGCTAGCTTTTCTTCACCGGAGATCCATTATTTGACTAGTTTATTTGCTTTTTTTTTTTTTTGTCCCCTCAATTGTCGGTAAACAAGATAAATAGAACAAAGTTTAGATCTGAATTTTTTGATTTGTAAGAACTCCGGCTAGTGTTAGCGAAGAAGACGAATTGGAGAAGAAGAAATGGAATATAATAAGGAGTTTATTAGTGTATGTGTAGTGGTGGGAGGTTATGGGGGGTTATGAGTATTAAAATATTAAAAAGTAATAGAAGGAGGTTATGGAAAAAGAGGGTGTAGTGGGAAGGGGGGTTATAAATGATTGGGTAATCATTGGTTAAATTACTATTTTCTTATTTAAATAAAAAAATACTAAAAAAGTTACAAATACTAAAAAAAATTACAAATACTAAAAAAAAAATACAAATACTCATAGGTTATATTTTTTTTCGATTTTGGCCTTTTGGTTCAAACACATTTCCAAGGCCTTGCCTTCTAGGTGGTCGTGCGGCTTCGTGTAAAATGCAAAGTCGCGCTCAAATTGTCGATCCCTCATAATATCAACAACCTCTCGGTTTCTTGGATACGCTGTGCCCCGATGTCGCGTATGTATTGGAGCCTCTGGTTCATCTCAGCAAATGCCGGGATCAACTCGTTCACCCCCGACGACGAAGAGTCCGCCCGTGCTTGTCGAGCAGCCCGTCGACCGGTCGGACGACGCAACTCCTTCGCCCCCTCCTCCCATGCAAAAAAACGCATTTTCTTCTGCGTTTAGGTCGACGTGACGCGCGTCAGACGTAGGGGTCCCGGTATCAGCCGACTCAGAGGTCCTCGACTTCTTTCTAGCCCTAGATGAAGAAGTTCCAACCGTTGGTTCCATGGTTGTACGATTTTTTTTGGCGCGTGTTTGCGTCTCTTTCCTTTTGTGCGTCCGGTTGCTTGCACGGCCCCTCCCTCGCCCGGTTGGTCGCACAACATCTTCCTCTTGCTCTTCCTCCAGCAGTTGTGTCTCCGGAACCGGGTGTGAGTCTTGCCAAGCATTTGAGGACCCGAACATTTGAGATGTCCCAAACACTTGTGTTGACCCAAACCCACCTCCCATGGGTTGCCCAAAACTCCATCCCATGTTATACATGTTCGGGTCCCAATTATAGGGTTGGTTTAACAAGTTCATAAAAGTTTGTGGGTTTGAACCTGAACCCGGAGCTATGGGTCGGGTGTTGTCGCCAGTAGTTTGGGAACCAAACCCGAAACCACCTCTACCGAATGGATTCATCTCTTCAAATCGTGGTAAAAACTTGCAAGTGTGTGTGTGTGTGTGTGTGTTTTAGTTTGTATATGGGTGTGGATATGAAAGTGGATGTATATGTATATTTATAAAAGTCCCACGATTTTTTTTAAAGGCAAGTGACCGTTCAACGGTCTGAATGGAATATTCGCACGAAAACCAATGCAAAACACCCGTTATTATTAAAACGTCATTCAAGCATAGCGCCCGGGGGCGGTGTTCCCGGGCGCTATAGGCTATTATAACGCCCCACAATGGTCCACTACACACAACCTTAGTGTGCCTTTTGTTTTCCCTACGCAGCAATTCTAGACTTTTTGTCTTATTTCTCACAACAAATAATAATTATAAATTTGAATGAGTTTTTTCTTTCAATGTTTTCGAAGTTTTTACTTTTGATTTTTTTTCTTGAGTTTTATAGTTACTTAATTTTGTTATAAAAAAAAGTTTCTATTTAGTTTGATTTTTTATTTTAAGTTTATTAGTTTATAATAATCTGCTTAATTTATTTAGTTATATTTATATTTAAACAACTTGTGTTTGATGTAATATATATTTTGGTCTTTAACTATATGTTTATGTGTGTATATCATAACAATAGAGCAGACAAGATAGTGTCAATAAAATTATTCAACTTAGATATTAATGTTGAAATAGGAATTAGATGTTAAATGAAAAATTAGAAAATAACATCTAATTTGTGTTGATATGTTATTTATAGAAGTCCTGTAAAAAATGTGAAACTCCAAAAAGAAACATATAAAAAGGCCTTCATTTTATTGTTCGCTTTAGGCTACAATAAACGTTGAGCCGGCCCTGTGTATCAATAACAGTAAAAAATTCCTTATGTGATATTGTGACCGCCTAAATCAGAATAATCAAACTAGATCGATGAACCAACATATATATTTTAATTCATTTTGTTTACTATTAGACTTAGAAGTAGGATCATATACAAACCAATTTATATCTAAAAACTCTAGGAACTAATAGATTAATGACACATGGCATAACTTACCTTTAATTAATAAGGGTAGTTTAGTCTTTGACATTATATCAGTATTGTGAAAATTCCTATTTTCATGCTTTTCAATTCATAACTGACGAAAAATTCTCATGCTCCAATTTTTTCGAAGTTTTCCTACTGATTAATCTCATTCCATTCCAAATCGTTGTTGACCATTGTTCCTCAACGGTTTCTCATTTTTTTTTCAATCGAATTTTTCTATGCATTCAAAATGTTGATTATATAAATATGTGTTTTTTTATACAAGATCCCTGATGTGCTGATTCTATTAATAATTTAATATGAGTGCTGGCTATATAAAATCCTAGAAGTGTTGATATAAACACATGTGCTGCTGATATAAATACTTTGAAGTGCTGATATAAATACATGTGCTGCTGATATAAACACATGTCCTTTGAAGTGTTGATATATAAATCCATGTGCTACTTATATAAATCCAATAAAATCACAGAAGTTTTTATTAATATAAATACATGTGATGCTTAATAAGATCACAGAAACCAAAATTCAAGCAAGCCATTATACATTGATTACATTTAAAAGAATAATGTCGTATTAGGTTTATTTTGTCAAGACATTACTATAAAGTGAAATGATGAAGTGAAGAATATTTCCAAATATGATTTACTGTAAAGTCAATTAATGGACTAAATCCAAACTAGAAAAACATAAATTGCCAAACACTAACAAAATTTTCAATGTGCTAGTTTACAATTCAAATATGTGCTGCTATTGATCAAAATAAACCTCAAGACAATTGGTCATCCTTCGTATGAAGGCAATTAAAGAACAAAATCCAATTTAACAAAGTAAATTGCCAAAAATAAAAGGAAGATAACAAAAGTCCATGTCATGTCAAGTTCATCTCTTTCTTCAGCTTATGTTTTCCAACAAACTTATATGCTTGCCCTTTCTTTTATCATGAATATTGCATCATTCTTTAGTGCTTGTATGTTGTATGTCAACTTCGAGCATATGATAAAAAAAACTCCCTAACATGTAATCGTGTTCTCATCATCATCATTAAACTCCATGGTATTGAATTTATCATTTGAAAACCTGCAAAAAGAAGTGTTTATTACAATTCTTTGAGAGCACGTAACAATTACACATATCAGCACCAATTGTGTTTCATATTAGCACAATACGAAACTTACAAACCCAACAACACATACTAGTTCTTACACAATGTGTTGCCATAAATTTTGCAATTTTTTTACTTGCTCCTTCCATGATGATCTACTTTCATGCTCCCTCCATGAAGAACACCCAGATGCAGTTTGATGGGTAAAACAATACAAAAGGAGAGATTGAAATGAAAATTATACAACCAGGACAAATATTTAGTTTTTAATCAGCATCTAATTAAAAAAACATACCTACAAATTATCGCATAGCTTCAAGGATGAAGAGCACGATGATGACGATGGGTTTTGTGGGTTTGTTAGCGGGAGGGAATATAAAAGGAGAAAGAGTTTTTAATTGAAAGTGGGTCTAGGATTGGAAGTTATGCGACTTTGTAGGATTGTTTTTGACCATTTTCTAATTAAAAACAACACAATTACTAAATTGCCCTTAACATTAAGAAAACAAATTACTAATTGTAAAGGGTTGCTCTGTAATCAACACTAGCCATTGATTTAAAATTTAAATGGTTGAGATCAGTTCTCACAGTTTTTACACTTAATATAGTTTGTACAGGATCTTAACTCATTAGACTTATATTAAAATTATTGTTGGCTCAAAATGTTTTTCTTCTACATGTTTATTAAATTATATGTGAATATGTGATAAATTTGACAAGATGAAGTTATGAAGAAAACCTTCTTTGAGCCAAAGTAATAATAACACAACCAACATATTAAAACCCAACAACAATGTGAAGACTAATAAAAGTTTCAAAACGTTTTTATGAGATGATATTTCTTCGAAAAGATTGAAAAACCGTGTAAATTGGTTTGTCACGGTCATATTGGAGGTGGACCCCTAAGAAATTAAGTTTATAAAAATATTTTATGCCTCCAAAAACAAACACCTTACGACTTAAGTAAACCAATTCTATAAGTAAATGTATATATGTATGTTATGTTATGTTTGTTTCACCATCATAGACCAAACCCATATTGTCAAAATGAAGGTATTTGCATATTTCCTTCTTTGATAAGATTCAAAATATTGGTATTTGCATATAAGTTAAACTTTCTTGAGATAACCATATATATGTTTGTTGTAACACAACGATCGAGTATAGTCTTTATATTGACTTATTTACATGATGTTGCAGAACAAGATTGTGATAAGCATACAAACGAACTGCAAGAAATGTAGAACTGAAGCAATGAAGGCGGCTGTCAAAGCATCAGGTACTTAATTAAATAACCATGTTCATATATATATATATATATATATATATATATATATATATATATATATATATATAGGGGAGGGTTATCTTGAGAACGCTAAATATTGTGAGAACCGTGAGAACAAGTGAAAAAATCAATCAAAATCAATTTTTTTTAATACAAATCTCATTATAATCAAAATACAACATTAATAAATGAATTTTCTGTACAAATAATTCATCTTTTCTTGCAAAAACACTTTCAAATTAACTTTTTACACATGTGTAAATGAAACAGTTTACACATGTATAAACAGTAAATTTACACATGTGTAAAAACAAATTATTTTCGTATACGTTTGAATTTTTACGCGTAAATTGTTTTTTTGAGATTGTATTTTAGTAATAAAGACAAGTGTAAAAAGAAAATTTGAATTTGAATGGTTTTAGATGCCGTTCTCACGGTTCGCACGAAATATAGGTGTTCTCAAATTAACTTTCCCCTATATATATATATATATAACCTTGTGTGTTATATCATTGATTTAATCAGATTGAATTTGTTCCTAGGTGTAAATTCGGTGGAACTGCAAGGGGAAGACAAGAACCGGATGGTGGTGATCGGAGAAGGGGTGGATGCAGCTGCATTGACAGAGTTAGTGAGGAAGAAGATCAAGAATGCATCCCTAGAAATAGTTCAGCAACTATAGATAATATTTAGTAGAGTAAAGATCAAATACAAACTGTTTTTCGGTAAGAACTGTGAGAATCAAAAGAGGTAAAAAAAATTATTTTTTTTTAAATTTTTTTTCCCATATGCTTAAACATACTTTCTAGATAAATAATACAAAAAAAAAAAATAGTGTAATTACGTCATTAAAGTATACTAGTTTACACTAGAGTAATTATGTAATTACTCTACACGTAATTACTCTACACCAAATTTGTTTACCCAATAATACATGTATAACAATATGGGTAAAAAAAAAATTCAAAAAAAAAAAAAATACCCTCCTTTGATTCTCACAATTCTTACCGAAAAAAACACTTTGTACCTGATCTTTCCCTATATTTAGTAAATACAACTACGAACCATGTTAAAGAATGTATCTTTTATTTTTATGTACGTTAATAAAAGCATTTAATAATGCATAAACAACTTTTATTGACAAGTATTAGCATTTCTGTATTGTTTTGCACCATTTCCGCCATGGTTGTTGGGAAAATTTGTAATAAAAATTCTTGACAAATTTCAATGACTTGTTGAATATAAACTTGGAAGATCATTAATAATATAGTGCATATTTCTGACATAAAGGCTAAAGGGACTCGAAGAAATTACATTTAGCCGGTGAAATTCTAAAATCCATCTGCTAAATATATAATGAGGTTTAAGTTCGCGTACAAATGTCATATTTTGTGATAAGTGTGAGAGCGATTAAGAAATGATATGTAGGCATCATATTTTGGATTTAGGAATGATGTATTGTGTTGTTTTGACTAGAAAAAAACCAAACACAACAATTTAAAACACAATGCAATGTATTATAGCAATGAAATTTAAAACATAGCTAAAATACACCGCATACTTTCTTATCATGGTGTTTTAAGTTTTAAGTCTAAAATACATTGCTTTGGGTTTTTAATTGTCATGTCTGGTGTTTTTTTAGGCAAAATAATCCAAATCATGACTAAATCTAAAAATGATGCCTACATATCAATTTTTAATATTTCTCACATTATCATGAAATATTGCCTTTGCACAGCAAACTCACCCTATATAATCATATTAATATTAGTAAAAACAAATATAAGATTAAGAAAGTTAAAAGCTCTTAGTTTTATATTAAACTAGTGGATTTCGACCAGCCCGTTGCGCCGGGATTTTCCACGCTACTCGAAGTTGGTATTAGCTCATTACGGTATCGGCAATCTTTATTCCGGCGCGTTGCAACGGCAATCTAGTTGGTTGCAGCGAGGATCGCGAATTAATGGAAGCTCTAAACAAATACGTGGACATGGAAAAGTTGATTGCATATCGGTCTTAAAATAAAATTTACACATAAAAACATAACATAACAAAAAGACGTGGCAGGGCAGAGGTCGTAGGCGGTCCATCGACCTGTGTACAACTCCATGATGC
This sequence comes from Ambrosia x helenae, assembly GCA_030844895.1. Lineage (NCBI taxonomy): Eukaryota > Viridiplantae > Streptophyta > Magnoliopsida > Asterales > Asteraceae > Ambrosia > Ambrosia x helenae. The sequence goes on from JAUTDX010000213.1 coordinate 320,509, forward strand.
AGCCATTCTGCATATCACGTGTCACCACTTCATCCTCCTCTTCTATTGTTGCACCATTCGCACCTGCTTCACCAAACTGTTGAAATATTTGATTGAAGACTTTTTCCATCATTTCCTTTTTTTTTATTAATTCTTGGAGCACAAGATCCACAATTGTCGCCTAATGTACAGCAAGGCAATTCATTGCCCTTTACTATATTTCCTTTTATTTGTCCTTGTAATGACTATTTAAAGTCCTGTACGTGAGATGTAAAAGACACAATAATATACAATACAATCTTTTCTCATTCTCTTTTTCTATTCATCTTTGATTATCATGTTTAACATGGTATCAGAGCGGCGTTTATGATCCATAAACCTTCTGAACTCATCATTTACCGACAATGTCCGAAGAGGATAACAGCAACCTCGCTATTCAATTAGCCAATCTCCTAAAAAATGGAGTTCAAAAGCAACCCCAAAACCCGAAACCAAATCCTTCTGACAGCCTAAAAATCAACCTGAGCCTCACTAGCCAAAACTACCCCCTATGGGCTCGTATGATACGAGTCGCAATAGGGGGAAATCGAAAGCCTTACTAAATCATCTTACACAGTCCCCACCCGAACCTATGGATGATCAGTGGGAACAAGATGACTTGATCGTCTTTTCCTGGCTGATTCAAAATATTGAACCGAGCCTTGCTAGTAACCTCACTGAATTCCCAACGGTGAAAACGCTATGGGATGCACTCACGGTTACATACAGCAGTGGCAAGGACAAACTTCAAACATTCGATCTCCATGTCAAGTCAAATGAGTTCAAGCAAAATGGCTTACCATTAGAAGAATTCTGGATTGTGATGCAGGGTATCTGGGGAGAAATCGAAAGGTGAGATCCGAACCCGATGACATGCTCAGCTGACATCATCACGTATAATAAACTCAGGTCAGAACACAGGTTGTTTCAATTTCTTAATGCTCTTGATAGAAAATATGACTCCCTTAAAAGGGAGATACTCCGGTGGGAACCTTTACCGTCCGCCGAAGCCGCTTATGCGGCTGTCCGAAAAGAAACCGCACACCATAATATTTTTGGAAACTTACCACAAGGAGCGGCAGCAGGCTCACATACCACCGGAGATTCTATCGGACTAGGGCTTGCAACCAGGGGCCGCCGGTCAGAACAGAAGCACAATCTGTCGTCATCCCGGGTAGATAAAAGTCACTTGAAATGCGAACACTGTGGTATGACCAAACACACAAAGGAACAGTGCTTCAAAATCGTTAGATACCCGGATTGGTGGAACGATGGACACAAAAAGGGAAAGAAGGCAAAGCCGCCGCAGCCGTGGGCAATCCAAAGACCACCAACAGCGGCGGCAGCGGCGAACACCTCCAAAAACCCACCAGAAGTCATGGTGAATCGGAAAAAGGAAACCAAGGTGGGAAGTGTTGTGTTGCGGCCGCAAATGAAGAAGAAACATGGAGTGCAACAGGTATAGGGTTTGAATTTAACACTTCAAACCTTCCTTTTTCTAACTCTACTTCTTTTAAGCACAAAGTTTCTAATAAACCCCTTTTGAACCCTCGGTTTTTTAGTCCTAAAATTCTTGACTTATTAAATGAGTCACAAGTATTAGAAGATACCAACAACACCCCTCACACTCCTAACTACGATAGTAAGGAGTTTAAAAGGCCCCATAGTATTGGAAAAGTTAACATGGTAGCACAAAATAACCAAGAAAAAGACCCATGGATATTTGATTGTGGTGCCACTGATACGATGACTTATGACGAATCTGATATGTGTTCGATGTCAAAACCCGAAAAAAACGAAATTCATACTGCAAATGGGGAAGTCCTTCAAGTCAAAGGAGGAGGGACTATCCAAATCTCAGAAAAAATGAAACTACCAAACTGTCTTTATGTCCCATCTTTATCTCACAAATTACTGTCAATCAGTCATGTTACGAAAGAACTAAATTGTATTGTGCTAATGCATCCCACTTTCTGTATATTACAGGACATCAGGACGGGAAAGATCATTGGGCGTGGTACTGAACGTCAAGGGCTATACTATGTGGATGAAGTGACTCGACAAGGTACTGTGATGCTTGCTCATGGATCAGCAGACAGGGAAGCTTGGTTGTGGCACCGAAGATTGGGTCACTCATCTAGTGGTTATTTACATCGTTTATTTCCTGATTTATTTCCAACAAATAAAGTCTTGAATTGTGAGACATGTTTTTTTTGCTAAAAGTCATAGACACACCTTCAAATCAAATGATACTAAAGTTGATTCTCCTTTTTTATTAATCCATTCGGATGTGTGGGGACTAGCAAAGATTGTAGGGGGCAAAATTCCCGTTATTTCGTTACATTTATTGATGATTGCACCCGTATGACTTGGATTTATTTATTAAAAAATAAAGCGGAAGTTTTTTCAAAATTCACATGGTTTTGTGCCATGATTAAAACCCAATTCAAGAGGGAAATCCAAATCCTTAGGTCTGATAATGGGGGGAATTTGTGAACACCTCAATGAAACAATTCTGCCAAGAAAAGGGAATACTTCATCAGAAATCGTGTGCTCACACTCCCGAACAAAACGGGGTGTCTGAAAGGAAGAACCATTTTCTTTTAGAAATAACTCGGGCTCTTATGATTGAATCTCAAGTCCCAAAATCATTCTGGCCCGAGGCTCTTGTCACAGCAAACTATCTTATGAATCGTCTTCCAACAAGAGCCCTGGACTTTAAAACTCATCTTCAAGCTCTTGCTAAATACCATAAACCCCCGTCAGACCTTACACTTGAACCTCGTGTCTTTGGATGCTCTGTGTTTGTTCACCTACCCAAAACAGACCGTTCTAAGCTGGACGCATGTGCCGAGAAATGTGTGTTTGTCGGCTATGGGGTCAATCAACACGGTTTTCGATGTTATAACCCCAAAACGCGCCATATGCATACCACAATGAACTGTGACTTCCTTGAAACAGAATACTTCTACTCTACCCAACACACTGGTCAGGGGGAAAAGACAACCAATGACACAATGAGTTGGTTACAGTGGATATCACCCTCAGAAAAGAAAGTTAACCAGGAAGTCCAAAACTTGTCACAATCCACTAGCCCTGAAGAAAGTACCACCAATAATGATCCTCCCAACCTGATGCCCGAGGTAAGTAACTCTCAAACTCAAGGGTATAATAATTCATCTGATACATTTACTAACTATGAAGAACATGAGCATGTTGAAACTCTTGAGTTATCTGAAGATGAATTTGAGTAGGAAGCACCATACGTTGAACCAGAAAAATATGTTCTACCCCCAAGATCCAACAGAGGAGTTCCTCCAAAAAGGTACTCTCCCGAGAAGGAAGCTCGAAGCTCTCGATATCCAATGGCAAACGTGGCAGCCGGAAACTTATCTCCAGAAGCAAAAGCCTTTGCCACATCTTTATGTTCTGAAGAAATACCAACGACAGTCGAGCAAGCTCTTGAGTCTAAAGAATGGAGAGAAGCAATGAAGGTCGAAATGGATGCTTTAAGCAAGAATGACACATGGGAAAGATGTACTCTCCCTCCCGGAAAAAAACCAGTAGGGTACCGATGGGTCTTCACCATAAAATACAAACCAGATGGAACCGTTGAAAGATACAAAGCCCGATTGGTGGCTAAAGGGTACACTCAAACATACGGGATTGATTATTCCGAGACTTTTTCACCAGTAGCAAAAATCGATACAATCAGGGTTCTATTCTCAATAGCTGCCAACAAAGAATGGCCACTTCTTCAATTTGACGTGAAAAACGCCTTCCTACATGGAGAACTCAAAGAAGAAGTCTATATGGAAGTTCCTCCTGGACTCATGAAAGATTCCAACACTAAAGAAGTGTGTCGCTTGAAGAAATCTTTATATGGATTAAAACAATCTCCTCGCGCATGGTTTGGTAGATTTACCTTAGCCATGAAAAAATATGGCTTCAAACAAAGCAACTCAGATCATACTCTGTTCCTTAAACGAAGGAACAGACATGTAACCTGTCTAATTATTTATGTTGATGATATGATAATCACATGTGACGATGAAGAAGAGATAACAAGATTAAAGGCAAGGTTATTCAAAGAATTCGAGATGAAGGATCTGGGCAGACTTAAATACTTTCTTGGGATCGAAGTCATGAGGTCAAGAAAGGGAATTTTCATCTGTCAAAAGAAATATATTCTTGACTTGTTGGCAGAAACAGGGATGATCGATTGCAAACCTGTGAATACCCCTATGATGGTAAACCAAAAGCTTTACATGGAGGAGAATGCTAAACTAGCTGACAAAGGAGAATACCAGCGGATAGTGGGAAAACTGATCTATCTCTCACACACAAGACCCGACATTGCCTATGCAGTCGGAGTTGTGAGCCAATTCATGCATCAACCTCAAGTTACCCATATGGAAGCCGTGTGGAGAATTATCAGATATCTCAAAGGAACACCTAGTCATGGAGTCCTTTTCAAAACAAATGGACATCTTGAAACTCATGTATATACCGATGCAGACTGGGCAGGAGATAAAGGAAATCGTAGATCAACATCTGGGTACTTCACTCTTGTTGGTGGAAATTTGGTTACCTGGAGAAGCAAGAAACAGAAGGTGGTAGCCCTGTCAAGCGCTGAAGCAGAATTTCGAGGTATAGCACGCGGGCTAGTAGAGATACTATGGATACGAAAACTCTTGACAGAAATCGGATATCCTCCACCCCAGTCCAGTAAAATTTTGTGCGATAATAAAGCAGCAATTCAAATTTCAGAAAATCCGGTCCAACATGATCGCACAAAGCATATTGAAGTTGATCGACATTTCATTAAGGAAAAGCTTGAGGCAGGGATAATTAAACTTCCATTTGTCCGTTCAGAAAACCAACTCGCAGACATTCTAACAAAGGCCGTCAGCGAAAAAATCTTCAATCATTGTCTTGACAAGTTGAATATTGGAAATCCTACTACTCAACTTGAGGCGGAATGTTGAAATATTTGATTGAAGACTTTTTCCATCATTTCCTTTTTTTTTTATTAATTCTTGGAGCACAAGACCCACAATTGTCGCCTAATGTACATCAAGGCAATTCATTGCCCTTTACTATATTTCCTTTTATTTGTCCTTGTAATGACTATTTAAAGTCTTGTACGTGATGTAAATGACACAATAATATACAATACAATCTTTTCTCATTCTCTTTTTCTATTCATCTTTGATTATCATGTTTAACACAAACCATAAATACATTATACATAGTAATATAGCATATACAATGATAAACCAAAACATTTGAATTTGAATCAGTAAAAGATAATTGAACAATTTAGATGAAATACAAATCCCTCTAAGCGTCATTAACATCAACCCAATAGCCAAAGCAGCCACATCTTCAGCGACACATCGGGTTAGTAGTAAATGCAACCGCTCACCCCCTTTAACTGATATAACATGACGTTATATAATTACATCTAATCCATTTCTTCAATTTCTTGCTTTGCTTCGTAATGCGTGTAGAGCTCGTCAACTGCTACATGACATTATATGGTTACATGACCACTCGCAAACTACTTTGTGTTATTTTTCCAATGATGCGTTGATCGCACACCTCTATGAATCACTATGTTGCTTCTACTTAGATGTATGTTACAAACAAACTCCAATCGCCAAGTAGTGATAATCTATGAGGGGCGTCGACTCCTGGACATCGTCTTCCCTGTACGGACATTTGGTGTCTTCTCTATATGAACTGCACCAAAACCCAACATTATGACCCTATAACCACACCTAAATGGAAAGTTATGCTAATAATTTATAGGCAACTTGTACAAATTGGAAAGTAAACCATCAAGAAGATGCAACCTGCAAGGATTTAATCTGTAAATTTTTTTATTTTTTTTTTTGTTTAAAAGACTTTTTATTTCAACAAAAGGGGCAAATTACATAAGAATAGAAGGTAGTCGGGCAACAAGCTGCGCCGCCACCCCCTTCTGAATAGAGAACCCTAATCTAGAGAATACAAATCCTTGCCCCTGGGGAGTCGAGAAGTTGCTGTGGACCACCCGCTGGACTCTCGTCAGAAATCTGTAAATTAAAAAAATTGCAACCTAAAATTTGTCTTCTCACAAATAAAAATGCAAGGTACCAGGGCCGTCCCAAAAAATCCTTAAAAAAGTTTGGGCCTGGGGCGAGTTCAAGGTAACGGGTCCTTATTGGGCCAAATTTAAATGAGTTTAAACATCTTTAAACATGTGTTCATAAGGTAAAAAAAATAACTGGCCTCATTTAAATTGAGTTTAGTGTTTAATTGAATTAAAAAAATAAAATATTAATGAGTTTAATTGTTTAAGAAAATATATCGATTTCTTTTACCAAGTGGAAATTGAACTAAAACATTAGTTCAAGACTCAAGACTCAAATTCGGCTGGTATGTGACATAATTAAATGGACTATTAAAGGCAAGACCCACAATCAAAGTAAATCCTGGATTTATGAGACAAATGAAATGGACTATTAAATCCCGGATAGACATAAAAGCATTTTATTAATTAGGTTGACTATTCAACCTATCTTTTGGATGAGCCATTCATAATTTCACGTTCTCTCTCTTCCCAGTACAAACAATCACCTTTCTCTTACCCATCCATGCCTGCAAATCCATACCGTCACCTTCCTTCTAATAAACTTCAATATTAATTCTAAATATGCCACAACCGCTTACTAATAAAATCAAAACCTTCATTACCGTCGGTCATAACCATCTATATATATAATATTAAAAAAATAAAAAATCCGGGCCCTCGGCAATGTCGGGCCTGGGGCCGTCGCCCTCCTCGCCCACCCTCATCACCGGCCCTGCAAGGTACAATTTGACCTATTAGAAAATAAAAATTGCAACATGATCTATTAATCCACATTATAATGAAATGTTTAAAGGTAGTCGGACCCATTAAATGCAATCTTTAAGTTGATGCAATATAATCTTTTTTTTTTTGAACGGCGATGCAATATAATCTATTACTAATGAAATCAGGTTACTACATTCTAATGCACAGTTTTATGACTTCTAGGTAGCTCTAAATAATAACATGATTAATATCTATTCGTAGCGCCATGGTGCACATCTTACCAGGGCAAAGAGCAATCACTCACATGATAAAACTTATCTTAGCGCCATGGCGCACACCTTGACGGGGTGAAGAGCAACCGCTCGCGTGATAAACCTCATCTTAGCGCTATGCCGCACACCCTTAACGGGTCAATGAGCAATCGCTCGCATGATAAACCTCATCTTAGCGCTATGCCGCACACCTTAACGGGTCAATGAGCAATCTCGCACATGATAAACTTTATCATAGCCGAATAAATCCAAAAATAGAAACCTCTGGATCTGAAATGATACAAACTTAAATGAGAATACAAAACCAAAGCGTTAATTGATTCAAGTGAAGGCTACAAGGTACGCACAAACACATGTGAATTTTGACTGGGAACTAAATGCAAATAATACGAATTCAAAAAACCCAATTTTGCAATGGCCTATCTAAAGCTGATGCAAAGAAACTAATATATCAAACATAAAGAAAGGTGTAAGCAATTTTGATTTAGGTCTTTTTAAAATTAGATTATTGTGGCTGCAAGTAAATTACCTAGTCTATGGTGGATTCACCCATAAACGATGTTAACTTACATTGATGGAGGTGTTGAATTGTCGCCAGTAATGGCGTCATTCATCTATCTTGTTTCAATTTCTTCTTGATTTCGCCTGCAATTGCAAGAAAGTGAATCCATACCGGTTTCAACCCAAGCCATTTTGGACAAACACGTTTTGACACGAACAAAATTGATATTATTTTACATCGAACATGTTTCAACCCGGCCCGAGTGGCTATGTTGGCTGCACCGGTTGCTAATTCTATTGTTAAAGATTATTTTTATATGCATGCATGTATACTATTTAGTCAAATAAACCATCTGCTATAACTTATTTATATCTATGTTTCTTAATTGACAAAGTTGTCCATGGTGGTTTATAAAACAACAAACTGCATTTAGCCTATGATATGAAATTGAAACATTTACAATGACAGTTGTTCATCAAACCAAAACTGAAAATGCAGAGATATCAAGCATGTCCAAAAGTATCAATCTGAAGTGGTATATGTCACACTTAAATATGTCCCTTTCCAATGTAAATAATAGTCTTCCTCTACCTTCAATAGCCTCTCCAGTTTCCATGTGAATGCCTGAACCTAACCCCCTCTTTTAATTTTTGTTTTTCATTTGTTACCTATCACAACTACCCATTTAATGTCCAAAATCCCATATCCCCTCCAATTTTAGGTAGGTCACTTTCTAAATGATCTTGTACTTTGTATATGCAACCATTCGTACTATGGGTGGCAAAATGAGTAGGTTGGGTGGGTTTGGTTGTTGGGTTAGGATGGGTTTAGGTTATGATGGGTAGATTAAAAAAATGGGTTAAGATGGGTTGGGTAGGATGGGTTTGGGTCTACATGGTTTGATTTGGATAGCACAAATCAAAATAGATTAAAATTAAAAAAATTTAAAATAACAATTAAAAATTTGAAAAGTAAATAAAAAAATAAAAAAAAGTAAAAAAAAAAATTAAAATTAAAAAAACAAAAATAACCTGACCCGACCGGTAGCGATCCAGACCGTTTCGACCCGACCGGGCCCGGTAACGACCCAGACTGTTTCAACCTGACCCGTCCCGTAGCGACCCGGACCATTTCGACCCGGCCAGGCCCGGTAGCGACCCGAACCGTTTCAACCCGACTGGGCCCGGTAACGACCCAGACCGTTTCAACCTGACCCGTCCGGTAGCGACTCAGACAGTTTCGACCCAACCGGACCCGATAATGACCCAAACCGTTTCAACCTAACCCGTCCCGTAGCGACCCGGACCGTTTCGACCCGGCCGGGCCCGGTAGTGACCCGAACCGTTTCTACCGACCGGGCCCGGTAACGACCCAGACCGTTTAAACCTGACCCGTCTGGTAGCGACCCGGACAGTTTCGACCCGACCGGGCCCGGTAACGACCCAGACCGCTTCAACCTGGCCCGTCCCGTAGCGACCCGAACCGTTTCGACTTGGCCGGGCCCGGTAGCGACCCGGACCGTTTCAACCGACCGGTCCCGGTAACGACCCAGACCGTTTCAACTCGGCCGGGTCCGTTTGTGACCCGGACCGCTTCGACCCGACCGGCCTGGTAACGACCCAGACCGTTTCAACCTGACCCGTCCCATAGCGACCCGGACCGTTTCGACTTGGCCGGGCCCGATAGCGACCCGAACCGTTTCGACCCGGCCGGGCCCAGTAACGACCCAGACCGTTAAACCCGGCCGGGCCCGGTTACTACCCGGACCGTTTTGACCCGATCGGGCCCGGTAACGACCCAGACCGCTTCAACGTGACCCGTCCTGTAGCGACCCAGACTGTTTCGATCCGGCTGGGCACGTTTATGACCTGAACCGTTTCGACCCGACCGGCCCGGTAACGACCCAGACCATTTCAACCTGACCCGTCCCGTAGCGACTCAGACCGTTTCGACCTGGCCGGGCCCGTTTGCAACCCGGACCGTTTCGACCCGACTGGGCCCGGTAACGACCTAGACCGTTTCAACCTGAACTGTCTCGTAGCGAATCGAACCGTTTCGACCCGGCCGGGCCCCGTCAACGACCAGACCATTTCGACCCGAACGTGCCGGTCAACAACCTAGACCGTTTGGACTCGATCAAGTCCGCTAACGACTCTAACCGTTTCGATGAGTTCGGTTTCGTTAACGACCCGTGTTGTTTCGACATGGCCATCCGTTAACGACCCGAACGGTTTCGAACCGACTGGGGTTATCAACAAATGCAAAAGATATAATTTTTTGTTTTTAATGACATTGATTTCTATGAGGCATCAACGCTTTTGGTGTTGGGTGAGTTTTAATTCAGATTTGTATATGGTTATCTAAAAATACTCATCCTGACCCATTTGTTTTTTTTTTTTTTTTGACATACCCATCCTGACCCACTTACTTATTTTCTACAATTGAAATTACCCAACCTAACCCCCTTGAAAATTATACTAAACCCATTTTAACCCACAAGGTCAAATTTTAAACCCAAAACAACCCAAACTTAACTAGATGGGTTGAAATTGTCAGGTCTAATTCGTACCATAAATCGAATTCTCACCTACTCCTACAACCTGACTTTATTAAACCAAAAGTGTATGTGGAGGCACCGGAAGGAACATCAGTTCCTACTTCCCATTCCATCATCATTCTTGCACCCCATCTCTCCCTCGAAAGCGGGACAGAGAAGCTAGTTGTGGCGTCGGCGTCCATTCGGTGACCGATGTTTACGTCACCACCGTACAAAGCTGTGGAACCCTCACCAACACCGCCTTCAACCACCGTTTATTGTCTCCAAACCACCACCCTGTCACCGTCGGTCTTACAAAAAGGCCAAGAAGGTGGTCGACCGGAGAGTATGGCCTGTTCCTCTACCGCGGCCGTTCCTTTCTTTCTCTTTCTGTTGATACTTTCTCTCTTCCCTGACATTACGGTGTTCCGATTAAAAGGGTGTTTGGGATTAGGGATGGCAATTAAACCCGAACCCGATGGGTAAACCCAAAACCCGACACATTTGGGACGGGTTTGGGATTAGTTTTTATTTTTTTCACGGGTTTGGGACGGTTTGGAATTTGATGATATACCCGTTTACCCGACGCGATTACCCGATAACGTATACTCTTTTACCCGATTAGATACCCAATATAATTTCTAATATATCTTTTTAAATATGTATGCATAATATATTTAATTGTCCATCTATATTGTCATCTTGTGCTAAAAATTATAAAAAAAAAATAGTATATACTATTTGTTATCTATGTCTTTAAGTGTTTTTATACGATTTGATTATTTTATATTTATACATTGTAATCATTTGGATATATATTTAATAATGTGAAATGTAATTGGTTAATAGTTACGTAATAGATATCCGTCGGGTTTTTGGTCAGATATACTCAATGGATAAGTTTTAAAAATTAATGGGTTTACCCGAAACCCGCGGGTATACCCGATACCCGATGGGTAATTACCCGACACAAACCCGACGGGTTTTGGGTCGGGTTTGGGACAAGCATACCTAACCGGGTATGGGGTTGGGATTACCTAAACCCGTCCCAAACCCGACCCATTGCCATCCCTATTTGGGATTGAGTTTGGAAATGCGCTTTTAGTCAGAAGTGCTTATTGGCTTATGACTTTTTGAAAATGAGTTTTAAAAAAAAGTGTTTGGGTTAGCTTTTGGGAAGAGAAACGTCAAAAAGTCAATAAATTGTTTTTTTTTCTAAATGTTTCGGTCAACTTATTGTGAATATTGATTGTATGGGTGGTAGATTTGTAATTTTTTTACAAAAGTCAAAAGCCATGATTTCTAACTTTTCGAAAACAGTTTTTCACCCTTAAAAGCCAAAAGTAAAAAGTCAAAACAGAAAGTGCTTCTGGATTACACAAACAGCTTATTGACTTATTGGTTTCTTGAAAAAGCCAATAACTTGTTTTAAAACTCAATCCCAAACACCCTCTAAGCCTATCATCACCTAAAGAGGAGAGCGAGAGAGATGCGCTATAGAAAAAGATGGAGAGAGGGGTTTGTCTGAAAGTATAGATAGAGACAGATGGGTTACAGAGAGAGAGAGAGAGAGAGAGAGAGAGTTTGTCTCAAATAGCCAGGAGAAGAACACGTGGCCTAGCAGAGCCACAAACGTGACACGTACCTTTTTTATTAACAAAAATAATGGCAAAATAAAAAAAATGCATGCACGACTTGAACCCGGCCAACAAAACAAACATAACAATACTCCCACCATCTGTGCTATAACATTCTTATTTAAGAAAGCCGAAACCGTTCGTATTTAAACAATTTTTAAAACGCATGGTGGCCCTATTCATGGGCCTCCTGAAATAAATATAAAGGATAATGCTGGGCTGTTTAGAAAACTTGAAAAGTTGTAAAGTTATTCTTGGAAGACTAAAGCAAGTGAGTAGTATTATATAAGTTACATAATATATTATTGGGAAGTTCGTTTTTTTATCGTTTGTTTAAGAGGTCGCGTTCGTTCGTTTATGTTTGTAAATGTTCGGTAACGTGTTCGTTTATGTTCGTTTTTTAATAGTTTAATAGGGTTTATAATTTTTATAATTTTTATAATTTTTATAATTTTTATAATTTTTTATTTTCTTATATTTATATTTATTTTACCCTAATAAATAATATATGTGAGGTAAATATATGACTATATGAGATCAATAAACCTGCTTTTAGTATTCACACTCATTATATGATTCTAGCTTTCAACATTGACGCCCTCCGCCATGCACCCCCACCGCTCTCCTCCATTCACCTCTGATGCGAACTTAGTTTTTGAGATGCTACTTTATTATGTTTACCAATATTATGTTAAGTACTAAGTATGCTTGGATAATTTAGTTATATTTCGGGTGGGTCTAGCTGATATCCTAAGAGTTATATCTTATTCCAAAGTTAATATATGTTCGTTTGTGTTTGTTTCTGTTCATGAACATTTCTTTGTGTCCGTACGCGCTCAAGAAAAAATTAACAAACGAACACAAACACAAACAAGACCTTGTTCGTGTTTGTTCTGTTCGTTTGCAACCCTATTGATTGGAATAACTTGAGGGAAAAAAAGCTGATATAATCCGATAATATTTAAGCTAAAATAAAATTATTCATATTTTTTAGAAAATCGAGACCATTCAAACTTTTTGTCACTAGGCCAACCCATTCGATGAAGTTTTATGGGCCAGGTCCAAATATGAGTGGAGTTGTTGAGTCTAGAGGTGAGCATTTTGTGGTTTGGTCTCACAGGAACTTTAGACCCAACTCGCGAGAACCTTGGATCAAAACCTTTTTAAATATATGGGTCGGTTTCCGATTCTAGATTTATATGAATTATCGGTTCCGGGTCGGGACGGTTCCAAACCCACGGTTCTAATATAAGAACCACAAGAACCGTTTGTATTTTAATTAAAAAATAAAAAAAATAATCTTTTTAAGTCTTTTCACTATTCGTTTTTTACGTGTTATTGTAATCGATTTCATGTATTCCTAATACATTATTAAAAATATTATTTATAAGAATAACAATGTATTTTTCTTGAAATATTTTTCGGCTTGAAGTATATGCATAGATGTGATATATTATATAATACTAGTAGGTAACCCGTGTGTTGCGGCGGAGTCAACAATACAGGGCGGAAACGTAATTCAAACCTTAAAACGATTAAAAGAATCAATATGTAAGGTGTATGTTTGTGTGTGTATGCACCTGTACTTCGCAGTGGGGTACTTTTTTAAAGGTTACAAGGAGACATGATAGCATGCTACGTTCTATATACCATATGCAATTTGACCCACATGCCGATAAAAAAATGGAAGTAACGGTTTAACTCATTAGCAACTATTATTATACTAACAGTCCTACTCAATATGTTGAAAGTGGCAAATCTGGAGAGATCACCGAGGAGAAGAAAGCATAAGGTCGTTTATATGATCCAAATTAAGAGGAGGTTGGAATGGTTCATATGTAATCAACTTGAAAGAAGCATACCCATAACTTTTTCACAAAATAAAAGCAATGCAATATAAATGCAAATCAAGTGCACCATAAATTTCATCAATGGCATCAGAAAGTGAAATTGAAAGTTAGGTTAGTTGAAAATATTCCACATAAGACATCTCAACCTGAGAACTATATAGACGTACATAGATCGGTTTTTTTCTAGGAACCAAACCGGTTCCAAACCAGTTCGTATTTGGTGCCGGTTCGGCTTGATTCTTTAAACAAATTGAATATCTCCTGACTTGCACCCTAATGAATCGGCTTGATTCTTTAATTCTTCGTTCTCAACACCAACACCAAACGATACTGATTTATGTAAATTAATTTTCAATCCGGAACACAAAAAGAATATCCGAAGAATTCTTTTCATGTTCACAAAATTGAAATTCGACCATTCACCCATTAACATCGCATTGTCCGTGTATAACAAATGCGATAAAACCGGACCATCCTTAGGAAGGCGAATGCCATCAAAAGCTCCTATGTCACACGCCTTATTCAGCATACCCGAAAACGCCCCCATCAAAATAATAAATGATGTGTTGCAAAACACATCTCTTTTCCCGTGTATTTTGTATATTATTTGGTCAAGTTTTTATTCGTTTCGTGTCATTTTTATTATGTATATATTATTTTAATTATTTTGTAGGTGTTCGTGTGAAATGAGCTCAAAACGAAAGAATTTTAATCGAGACACGAACACTTGAGAGGAGGTGGTCATGGACGTTGTAGCCTAAACGAGAAACTTTGGTCAAGTCAAGATCACCTAAGTCGAGAGCATGGAGTATAATATTATTTATAATAATAATATAATAAAAAAAAGAAATAAAATATTGAAAAAAAAAAAACAAGTCAAGCCTCGTGGACTTGTGTTGGGCTCAACAAAACTTACAAAAAAAACCCTAATTGGCGAGATATTGGAGGGTGCAATATTAATTTTGAGGGGCACATTATTCAGAGGGGAGATATTATCATTATTCATCGAACATTATATCACAGCCGCCGAGAAGGATCGAACGATATCAAGAACAGCAGCTCTAATTGTTTTGTGAGGATTAATTGAAGGCCAGGAAGGCTTGGGTTCAAGAGCGAAGCTACGGGTTCGATCATTAAAAGTTTTAGTTTTATATTTATTTACTTTGTGTTTATAAATATTGAGACCATGATTAATTTTTATGTTGAACCTTTGTTTTTATTGTTTTTCATTATTATGAGTAGCTAAATCTTGAATGACTACCTAGGTTGTATGATGACTGCGTGTTAATTTTATAGCTTTCGGTTTATGGATTATTTTGAATGGTTAATGTTTTGGTAACGATTTAGTTGGTGTTTATTATGATGTGTGTGCGTACTTAGGTCTAATTTATTATCTTTGATAGTTCCATAAACGTCTTAGTGAATGTCTTTCATGTTTGGATGTTTATTAGGGTTACCTGCTTGGTGCTTGTAGCTTAGTTTATGGTTTTGGTACCGAAAGCCATAGGAACTTGATTAGAGAATTTAAAGGACTTAAGTATTCTTCCATTCTTGAAACCGGGAGGTGATGGAATGTTAGGTTGTCTAGAGCTTTAGGTGTTAGGTTTTGGGTGAGACCGGGAGGTGATCCTATCCTAGTTGTCTTTAGTTTCTTGCAATTCCAAGTCATAGTTAACCCAATTAGATTACTCCTCTACATCTTCGGGTGTATTGTGATTAGAGAGACCGGGAGGTGATCGAGTCATTTGAGTACCTATACATTCTTAGTTAGGTGAGACCGGGAGGTGATCCGAGCTAGATAGCCGGTGTTTTATTCTTTAGGATTCTTTGGGGTGTGTTGGTGAGACCGGGAGGAGATCTAATACGTCTTAGAGTTTCTTAAGTTATCTTTAGAATCTGGTATCCATTCAGTTTTCCATTACCGAGAGTTGTGAGTTTTCATGTAGGATTCTTGACCTAGGTAGTTGCCTTCCTATCCTGATATTTTCCTCAATTATCATTGTTGTCAGTTTATCTTGTTTATTTATTTTATTTTATTTTAATTAATTATATAAAAAAACCAAAAATCAACCTTTAAATCATTTAGTTTAAGTCTTAGTCGAGTCGAGTTTTGTTTTCTAGTTGTGTCATGTGGGTTCGATACTCGGACTTACTTAGTTTGTACTGCATTGATAGGTACACTTGCCTGTCGTGTGGTCTAGTTTAGTTGAGTCTGTTTTATATTACTAGGTGTCTAGGTTAGTTTATATTTTTAGACCATACATAGCACATCAAGTTTTTGGCGCCGTTGCCGGGGATATCTTTCCTTCAAGTGTAGGGATGATGGAGAGAGTCAGTTTTGAGTCATTGGTTTGTCTAATATATTTTATTGCAGGTTTGGATCTACCCGCCCGTACTCAATCTCCATTCGGGTGGGGACGACCCAACAATCATTTGAGGCAACCATTTGTTTTTTTTTTATATTTTCTTTTTAGTTTTTATTTCTTAGGTTTGAGTCAAAGGCCGCGAATGAAATGCTATACGGCCTGGTTTGGAACGACAGCTTCAGAGCGCTTGCAGCCACACTGCTTATAACCAGGGGAGTCTGTTCCTTTTTGTTGTATTTTTTTATTTCTACTTTATTTTATTCCACTCTCACATTGAGGACAATGTGTCGTTCAAGTGTGGGGATGGAAACTTCGTTTTATTTTTAGGTAGTTTGAGTCATAAATTTAAAAAATCCAAAAAAAAAAATAGTTGAAAAATTGAAAAATTGAAAAATGTCCCTGATTTTTTGTGCATTTTATATGGAAAATGATAGTAAAATTGAGATTTTTGGTTTTCAAAATATTATACATATGAGAAAATAAATAGATTGGAAGCGTGTTTGCTTAAGATGTGTCGGTAGGCCCAGCTAGCTTTGAAAGGTCCTAGGATTGTTCTTAATATACCTTAATAAATTATGAAATCTTGTGGGTTCTCATCTTAGGAGAAACGGTAGAACTGAAACCGCTGATAGTAATCAGAGGTACCACTGTACGTTGAAAGCCCATATGTATTATTAATTAAATGGCACACTTGATCCTTTTTATGAGAATAAATCCGGTGAAAAGTGGCGCCCGCTAAAAAAAATCCACATGTCCATCAATTGAGCTAGACCAAAAAAAAACGGAAGCCTCTGATCGAAACTCCCTCGAGGTCAAGTTGAAAAAAAAAAATACCGAAGCTCATGTTGTCGCTCTTGGGGATGGTGACTCTGATTGAGACAACCTTTGGGTTAGGTAGGAAAAAAAAACAAATGTGTCTAAGCTCATAAACTTCATCCATCATCCATCATAAATTTAATTTCTAATACATTAGGGAGTTTAGTTTGCAGTGGTTGGTAAATCTATAAGGTTTAACCTTTGCTTCGAAAGCTTGAGGTAGGATTAGGTGAAGCCGGATACCTTGAGTGTGAGACTCATAGATTGATTGTAAACATGAACTTAATTGCTACACATGATTGGGGCCTGATTAGCTAGTGGTTGGGTTTAGGTGGACAACAATACCGACAGTTTTGGTTGATGCGTGATTAAATCTTAATTAATGTACCTAAGAGTTTTTGAAACCGAGATTCCTGATTATGATTCCATTGCAGTCTTTTTCGGGGACGAAAAAGGTTTAAGTGTGGGGATGTTTGATGTGTTGCAAAACACATCTCTTTTCCCGTGTATTTTGTATATTATTTGGTCAAGTTTTTATTCGTTTCGTGTCATTTTTATTATGTATTTATTATTTTAATTATTTTGTAAGTGTTCGTGTGAAATGAGCTCAAAACGAAAGAATTTTAATCGAGACACGAACACTTAAGAGGAGGTGGTCATGGACGTTGGAGCCTAAACGAGAAACTTTGGTCAAGTCAAGATCACCTAAGTCGAGAGCATGGAGTATAATATTATTTATAATAATAATAATATAATAAAAAAAAGAAATAAAATATTGAAAAAAAAACAAGTCAAGCCTCGTGGACTTGTGTTGGGCTCAACAAAACTTACAAAAAAAAACCCTAATTGGCGAGATATTGGAGGGTGCAATATTACTTTTGAGGGGCACATTATTTAGAGGGGAGATATTATCATTATTCATCGAACATTATATCACAGCCGCCGAGAAGGATCGAACGATATCAAGAACAGCAGCTCTAATTGTTTTGTGAGGATTAATTGAAGGCCAGGAAGGCTTGGGTTCAAGAGCGAAGCTACGGGTTCGATCATTAAAAGTTTTAGTTTTATATTTATTTACTTTGTGTTTATAAATATTGAGACCATGATTAATTTTTATGTTGAACCTTTGTTTTTATTGTTTTTCATTACTATAAGTAGCTAAATCTTGAACCACTACCTAGGTTGTATGATGACTGCGTGTTAATTTTATAGCTTTCGGTTTATGGATTATTTTGAATGGTTAATGTTTTGGTAACGATTTAGTTGGTGTTTATTATGATGTGTGTGCGTACTTAGGTCTAATTTATTATCTTTGATAGTTCCATAAACGTCTTAGTGAATGTCTTTCATGTTTGGATGTTTATTAGGGTTACCTGCTTGGTGCTTGTAGCTTAGTTTATGGTTTTGGTACCGAAAGCCATAGGAACTTGATTAGAGAATTTAAAGGACTTAAGTATTCTTCCATTCTTGAAACCGGGAGGTGATGGAATGTTGGGTTGTCTAGAGCTTTAGGTGTTAGGTTTTGGGTGAGACCGGGAGGTGATCCTATCCTAGTTGTCTTTAGTTTCTTGCAATTCCAAGTCATAGTTAACCCAATTAGATTACTCATCTACATCTTCGGGTGTATTGTGATTAGAGAGACCGGAAGGTGATCGAGTCATTTGAGTACCTATACATTCTTAGTTAGGTGAGACCGGGAGGTGATCCGAGCTAGATAGCCAGTGTTTTATTCTTTAGGATTCTTTGGGGTGTGTTGGTGAGACCGGGAGGAGATCTAATACGTCTTAGAGTTTCTTAAGTTATCTTTAGAATCTGGTATCCATTCAGTTTTCCATTACCGAGAGTTGTGAGTTTTCATGTAGGATTCTTGACCTAGGTAGTTGCCTTCCTATCCTGATATTTTCCTCAATTATCATTGCTGTCAGTTTATCTTGTTTATTTATTTTATTTTATTTTAATTAATTATATAAAAAAACCAAAAATCAACCTTTAAATCATTTAGTTTAAGTCTTAGTCGAGTCGAGTTTTGTTTTCTAGTTGTGTCCTGTGGGTTTGATACTCGGACTTACTTAGTTTGTACTGCATTGATAGGTACACTTGCCTGTCGTGTGGTCTAGTTTAGTTGAGTCTGTTTTATATTACTAGGTGTCTAGGTTAGTTTATATTTTTAGACCATACATAGCACATCAATAAACAAAAAAAGAGATATAGGATCTCCTTGGCAAATACCTTTTTGGCAACCAAACTCAAAAGTTGGCGACCCGTTCACCAAGAATGAAGATCTAGCCGAGACCAAAATGCCCTGAATCCACTCGCACCATAACGGGGGAAAATCCATTTGTTCATGAACCGATAATAAAAAATCCCAATTTACGTTATCATATGCTTTGTCAAAATCAATTTTGAACAAAAACATTTTTTTACCACGCTTCTTTGCCCACGCGAGCACCTCATTTGTCATTAACGGACCATCTAGTATGTATCTTCTTGTCAAAAATGCGGATTAGTTTTCTGAAACAACTTTACTCTCGCCATCTTCAACTGATTCGCCAACACTTTTGACATAACCTGACTAATACACCCAATAAGATTGATCGGTCTAAAATCGCCAAGTTGAGACGGGTCACTCACCTACGGAACCAACGTAATGAAAGACGACCCTACCCTCATACTAAGCCTCCCAACACTATGAAAGTGTTGCATTATATCCACAAAATCATTTTCAAACAGCTGCTCCCAAAAGGTCATGACAAACCGGAAGTTGAAACCTTCTGGCCCGGACGCTTTATCCGCTCCACAATCGAACACTGCAAGTTTAATCTCTTAAACCGAAAAAGCATTAACTAAAGCTTCAGCATCCTCGTGATTTAGCTTCTTCAACCCGTATCACATTAACTTCAGACGCCGACCCATATCTTCCTTGAACTTGGCTCGAAAAAACCCAAGAACCTCCCTTTTAATGATATTAGGATTCGTTCCCACACCCCACCAACCATCAAACCCATAAAATGATTCGCCGCCTTTCGTTTGTTGATACAACCGTGAAAATACCTAGAATTGCCGTCCCCATGCGTCACCCAATTACATCACGATTTTTGTTTCAAGTCACGTTGTAAAACACTTCAAGCTCATGTAATCGCCTTTTAGTTTCTTTCAACGACCACACCCTCTAGTATATCGTTTTCAATAGCTATAATTGTCAATCCATTAAGTCGTTATGTATTAGGAAAACAGTCAACATGCTTCAAATTTTTTAAAGCATCAGTAAAGTTGAGACTTTCACTTAGTAAAAATGTCAACCAAATTCAGTTTCATATAAAGTACATCAGCATTAATATATGATCCTTCACCATACTTCAATGCATCTTGAATAATAATACAACACAACTTAAAATCTTGTTCTTCAAGCTCCTTTAACTTTTCAAGAAACAAAAAACAAACAGTTTTTCATACTGAAATCTTATTTTAATAGAAGCACTCACTTGATCGACAATATTGAGTTTTAACTTTTAAATTTAATAATATAATTTTGTTTAAAAGATTTTAAAATTTTGGACCCTGAAAGTGAGCCACACGGTCACCCACTTTGCCTAGCCCATAGGTCGGAACTACCCTCAAGGTTTATCAACCTACATATGTATACCCAATACATACAAAGAAAGTAGCATGGTTTAACCTAAGTGTGTATGTAGTTGTAAGAATTTTTTTTTTTTTTTGGACCGGCTAAACTCCCACAATCCGAGCCCCCCGCAGTACTTGGGCAAATTCCTGCACAAAGCAGGACTCGAACTTGCAACCCCAGGGTGTAGTTGTAAGAATTGAGCGGAAAAAAAAGAATTGGATTTAGCGAAGACCACATATTTAACACGGTTCCCTTAATACACATATTAGTTATACTTTGAAAGGTACAGTAACTGAAATAGTAGTTGTAGAATGTAGTATCAAACATGAATTAAACTTTCATCAACTAGAAACTAAACTCATAATCTCATATACAATAATGGTTTTCCTAAACTTTTTACACGATTGCATACAAACAATTAGCGAAAGTACCTATATTTCAAAATTATAACAAAGCAAGGCAATACAGCACTTGGGTCTTTTACAAACAAGTAGTTTGGTTTTACTCCTTCAATAGAATCATAGTCATCTTCATCACTATCATTCATAATCCTTCCTGAAATTACTCGACAAACCACGATCGCCATCTCCCCTCTCATCATCTCTGCATTTGCGTTAGCAATAATAACATCTTGGCTATTTGTTGTCAACCATATTCCTGTTTTATTCTTTGTTTCATAACAACCTGTCTTTATTATGCTGCAAATGCTGTCTTTACATAGCTTTGATGTCCCAAATCTCTTGGAATGTGCGAGTTTCGTGCCATAAAACATTAACTTCTCGTTACCATCCACAATGTTCCTTGGATGCTTGTTATGATGTTCATAAGCTTTGTTCTTGACGTCCTCTCTGAACTTTTCGAATCTTTCTAGTGTCTCCTTTGAATTATGGAGCTTGTAGACTTGTTTTATGTTTATTGAATACTTTGTGGTGTCAATTGTTGATCTGAAGATCATCTCGATCACATTTCTTGACGGATCCCCAATCGCTAGTAGTGTTTTACCTGACTCGTCATTGATAGAAATTTAGTTAAGGGAGAAATAAGGTGTAAATGATGCGCAGCGGCTTGAGAGCTACTTGGGATCGGATCGATAAAAAGCTCGAACGAGCCGAGCCTTAACGAGCCCGAGTCCGAGCTTGTAAAATGACTCGTTTAGTTATCGAGCCCGAGCTCGAGCTTTTCATACAAAGACTGTTTAGGCTCGCGAGCCTAAACGAGCCCAAATAAATTTATTATTATTATTATTTTATTTATAGTATACCTACTATTTAACATTGACGAGCCGAGCTTTGGCTCGTTTAAGCTATCGAAGCGAGCTCGAGCCGAGCTTTTAGCTCCATTAAAATTGTTCAAAAATTATTTCGCGTCGAGTCGAGCAGAGCTCGAGCACAAGCTTCATAAAAGCATGACGAGCCAAACTCGAGCCCAGTCAGGCTCGGCTCAGCTCGTTTACACCCCTAGAGAAATTCCAACCCAACATCTCTAAATGTGTGGATTTGGATTGGGCTGTTTGGCAACTTCTGAATTGTTAAGTGTTGAATCAGTAAAAGCTAAACCAGTAAAAGGTCTGAACTATTCAGACTCGGTATAATGCTTACCCATTCAGAAGCAAATGTCTGGCCGATTCAGACATCTGCTCGCTAAACAAACAGTCTGAATGAACTATGTCTGAATGATTCAGACATATCCCATTAAGAGCTGAAACAAACAACCCCTAATTTCAGTTAACACTTAATATAAGCTTAAAGGGGTGGCTTAGTGATAAGCACCCGAGACTCTCTAGTAGAGGTCTCATATTCGAATTCGGTTTTCACTGGTTTATGCCTTCAACCCTTTTGAAGGTCACCTACCGAAGGCGAGGTACATTTTATATTATCTTATTGGTTAGCATGGTGTTGTAGGGTTCGTGATTTTGCGCTTAATAAAAAAATAACACAAAAATATTAAAATGAAAAACAATGGTTTAAAAGGGTCTTAGTCCCTCTTTGTTGTTCGATGTGCCTGATATTATAAAAATAGCTTCTGATCAAGCGACGTCTAAAAGATCGAAATACGTTTTGCAAGGTATCGTCTTTACTTCTATGTGGGTTATTGGGAAAGAACGAAATGAGCGCATTTTCAACGGCAAAAGGTGTCGTGCTATTGAAGTGGTAGAAAGCATCAAAATGACCTCGTATATTTGGTTCCGACATAGGTCTAGAATTCAAAGCATTAATTGGATTGATTGGTGTAAATATCCGTTAGACGTGATGTAATGTCGTTTGTGTGCCTGGGGGTTCTCGTTTTGTGGATTGTTCGTGGCTTTGTTTAATGAAGTTTAACTTTCAAAAAAAGGTCATAAACGATTCGTAGAGTTTTAATTAGTTTTATTAAATATTATTGGTTATTAATTAAGTTGTGAAAATTAAAATTATGGATAAATGAATTATTTAAAGATCTCCATGCATACTTTGTAAAAATTAAATATTCACATTATTTAAGGGACATATATTAATAAGTAAGAACAGCCTAGTAACCAAGTATTGTACACTATTAGAATAAAA
The DNA here is from genome assembly GCA_030844895.1 of Ambrosia x helenae. NCBI lineage: Eukaryota > Viridiplantae > Streptophyta > Magnoliopsida > Asterales > Asteraceae > Ambrosia > Ambrosia x helenae. The sequence continues at coordinate 343,515 of JAUTDX010000213.1, forward strand.
GTTACCTGGAAAGCATTTTGTTGTGTGGTTATGAGTGAGTTCTTCGTCATCTATCGACTTTCTTCTTTGAGTACAGGTTTCATGCATAAGGGGTCTTTCATTTCCACAAGTAACATCGGTACACTTGCCTCGACAATTCACATTCGCTATCAAAAAAGCACGAAATGCACACATTGCTCTAGCAGCCTGTGACGACTCAACTGTCTTTAGCGCACCCGTAGTCGAATTGAGTGGCATTATAGCATGATGTTGGCCAAAATAGTGCATTTTAGAAATGGAGGGTGATGGTGCAATGGAATTGGATTTGGATTAGCTAGGGTGGAGGTGCATTAATTTACTGTCACGTTGCCTATAGAAGAGACCAAAGGAAGAATGATTTCCAAAGATTTGTATGTATTTGGAGCATTAAATGATGGCGAAGATCATACATACTGCCTTACTGCCCATGGTTGTATCCTTTGGAAATACCGAATTGTCCAACAGAAGACTCTAAAGTATATTTCTTGGTTGTTTTTCCCTTTTTTTTAATCAATAGTGTCTCCACTATTTAAAAAAATCAATAGTTTTAGACCTATTAAATTTAAAAGACCCTTTGGGTTCGGTAAACCAAGGTGTCACGTCCGTACCCCCACCCCTTGGTAATGCGGGTAGCGGACTCAAACAACGACTTTAGAATTTGAATTTGGCATGCATGTTTTGGAGTAGCGGACTCATACAATGGCATTAACGTGTTCAATTGATCGTCGTTATTCAACAATGTATGAGAATTAGGCGTGTAAACGAACCGAACGAACACGAACACAGGCGTGTTCGTGTTTGTTCATTTAACTTTAACCGAACACGAACACATAATCGAACACATTTTTGTGTTCGTGTTTGTTCATTAAGAAATTTGTCGTGTTTGTGTTCGTTTATGTTCGTTCATTTAAAACCTAAACGAACAGTTCATGAACATAAACGAACATAAACGAACACAAATGAACATAAACGAACATTAATGAGCACAAACAAAAACAAGTTTAATAATGATTCATCACAATTCAACCAAATCTAAGGGCGGACAGGGCACTACCCGTGAGTTTTTTAAACTTCACTGATTTTAACCAATCCTACACTTCCACGTCACTTCACTGATTTCCTTCACTGAAACATTTTTTTTGAAGGCAATGCTTCACTGATTATTTACCAACAATCAATTAGAGAGAGATAGAGATAAAGAGGAGAGAGAAAGATAAAATCACGGGTACCAGCCTGTTAACTAGAACCAGAATTTGGCTCACGGGACCACTGCCAGCATGGGTGGCGGCGGTGTTACCGTGCTGGTAGTGAGGTACCCGTGCCCAATTCTGGTAGCGCCCCGTCTGCCCTAATACATCACAATGCAACCAAAACTAAATCTAAATTAGTAGGGTTGCGGAATGTGGAGAAGAAGAGAGGTGGGGCTGTGAAGTGTGGAGAGCGAATGATATGTTTAGAATTTTAGGCTTAGAATTAAATTTTAGAAAATATCAAATATATTGTATATAATATAATATATATGATATGAATTAAGGTTACTTAACCAAAGGGAAATAAATAATAAAAATAAAGTAAAGTTTAATTAAACGAACATAAACGAACAGAAATAAACGAACATAAACGAACATAAATGAACGAACATAAACGAACGTTCATGAACATAAATGAACGAACAAAACGTGTGTTCATGTTCGTTCGTTTAATTAAACGAACTTACCGCCGAACAGTTCACAAACAGTTCATGAACGTTCGGTTCGTTTACAGGCCTAATGAGAATTGAGAAGTCAGTGCCCCAAAATGTAATTTTATATGAGCAACAATACATGAAGAGTTACTATCTTACAGATGGAATTATCTTGAATTATACTAGTATTAAAAAAACAATAAAAAAACTTTTCGTATCCATACAGCGATAAAATAAGTGAATTTAAAACTCATAATGAAGCCGCAAGAATGGATTTTAATAGTCTTCGGTGTCCCCCAAGCTCAGTGGAGAATTATACAATGTCCAATAAGTGCTTGGAACTTAAACATAATGAGACTATATGGTGTGCCCCCCCTTTCCCCCAACTCCCCCAAGTGCCACATCAGCGCCACATCATTTCCCCTATTTTCTCCCCCAAAGTTTGGAAATGGTATTCCCCTAATTCCCCCACTCCCCCTTCATTTTTTTATTATATAAAGTTTAATTAAAAAAAATAATAAAAAACCTTGGCCAATCACAACACTCGGGAAGAAGGGGGAATTTTCCCCTAACTCACCGAAAAATCTTAGGGGGGGGCGGTGTTCCCGATCGGGGAATAGGCCACATCACCACCCCGATAGATTGTCCCGAGGGCACTCCGAATAGTCTGAGTGATATAAAACATACATGAATTAGTACTACATAATATGGTTGTCGAAGATTAAGGTCATGTATTTTAGCCCTTTGTTTTGAAGATAGTTTAATAATAACCTTTAGGTAGTGTGTTTGGTATACAAGAATGAGAGGCGAAATGAAATTAAGTATTATGATGAAATGAATCGTCATTCAAGAAAATTAACCCTAAAACTCTCAACTAGATTTTCTTTTTGGCCAGCAAGTCAGCAACTCTCAACCAGATTAGTAAGCATTCTATCTACACCTAGTAAGAAGCTTTATCTTGAATAGCAAGGGTTATCATAATATATGACAATATCAAATAATAAAAAATGTTGATAGTAATGGGGTCCCTTGCCGATTTGGATATAAGCTAATGAATTCCACTTGGTGGTATTCAAGTACCATCAAATTGACTTTTTTAGCTTTACTAAAATAAACGACAAAGCCACAAGAATAACACATCTTTTCGTAAATAACTTTAGAGAAAAAAAAAATCTTATCTCACATGAATGCATACCTTCATACAAAATATACATACTTGAAATAAAATAATAATTCTCGCCATTTTCTAAATTTTAAACATACATTTCTCTACATGAAAGGTAAAAATATTCACTTTACCCTTGAGAGACAATTCATGGTCACAACTTGCAAGTTGACTGACACTGCAAAACAAAGACCAAAACTCCTTACAATCCAACACCATATACATTATTCAATACAAATATTCACTTTCCATTGTTACACTCACATTTTCCATTGATTTTGCTTAGTCCCTGTTCTACAAACCGAATACAAAGACCAACAAAACCTTTAAAACACCCCCATTCAACCAACTATGCCCTATTACATTCAAATCTAAATTACAACATCTCGCTTCTTTCCTCCCAATCGATACGTTACACCTAGTCTGCAGCTAACATTAAGACAAAAGTACAAAAGAAATATGAACTAGTGTCGCGACTGTTGACCATCTTTGACTTTGACCAACCTGTGGCAAATATGTAATTCATACACCCTATTGACCTGTTGCCATATGGCAAAAGCAGCAGCCTTGTTATATTTTGTTTCTTATAACTTTACGGCCCCATAACTATTCTTCCAAGATTTTGAGGGTACGGGTTAGAAGAATGGGGAAGGGTATTATGGTCATTGTTGCAGCCTTCAACTTCGTTCTCTCTGGACCCGTATACATCATTCCAGTGAACAACCTTTCTGAAATTTGAGTTTGAAACATGTACTTGTGGTTGTTCAGGGAATCTGCTACCAACTCCAAGGTCGAGGCAGAGTGCATCGTTTTCCTCTAATCTGGTCCGTTGATTTCCAGACCCTGTAAAATCATGATTATTATTTTTCGCAACTGGTACATCATGATTGTGTTTTCCTTCGTATGCGGTTATGACAGCTTTAGGATCGTGTGATGCACGCTCTACATGTTTTCTTACTGTGCATCCAACACTTGTGCACTTGTAATAACTCCTGCATGATATGTCAATATAAGTTACTTAAGAGTAGCTTCAAAAACGTTGGAGCTTCTAATAAACCTAAATTACCTTTCTACCCTTTCAATATTTTGGTTGTTCAAAATAATAAAAAAAAAATTGTAGTTATTTAATCATAAATCATTCTTTTATCCGGTATTTATCATTACACATAAGTTGATTTTGATCAAGGACGTTTGATCCATTGCGAAATATTATAAGCATGTGACATTTTCAAAAGGAATGTAATGAACCCTTTCTAATTTTTCTATTCTATGTTTAGTAACATTAATGAAATTGATTTTTTGGGATAAGAATGGAAATCGCTGTAAATAAAAAAGTAAAGAGAGAGTTTAGAATCAAAGATGAAATAGTCTCATGGTAAGTGTGCGTACAAATTACAATGCTGTATTGTCATGTTCTTATCAGATGATAAATTTTAGATCTCTAAATAGATGCTTATAAAATTACAGGTCTAAACACCCACTAAACGAAATGAATGAAAAGCTTTTAACAGTTTTTATTTGATTGTGAAATGAATACATACCTAGGATTAGGATTACCCCGCACAACTTTCTGGCCATATTTACGCCAACGGTATCCATCATCCAAGATATCAACCTCACTAGTAGTTTGGACAACTACACGTGGCTCACGGATAGGCTTAACCACTGGAGTTATATCAAGGGTACCAAAATCTGTTCGCCTGATTACATTTTTAAAAGTTACTAAATATTAGCATATAGTACAACCCAAAATATTAAAATACAGATTTTCATCCAACATTATCACCTCTTTTTTGAATATGGGTCGTCATCATCTTCATCAACCTCATCTATACTGTCTTGATTTGCTTGTCTAGGAGATTGCAGAGGGGTTCCACTTGCCTCTAAGTTAGGATTCTGGCCATTATTTGCTGAACCTTCAATAATAGTAGTTAATGAACCAAATAGAGATTAGAAACATGTAATTACTTCCAGAACAATATAGATCTACAATAATGGGAAGTTAAAAGAGGGTAATTACAGTTTTTGTATGTATTTGGAAAAAAAAAACACACAGTATTATACAATAATAATCTAAACTTAGAATAAAACAATTTAAAACGTTGTATGCGATACAAAAGGAACTTTGGGTTACTTTCAACCAACTCGGCCCATTTAACCCTCCCCTTTTAGCTAATTTTTTTTATTTGATCCACTTGACCCCATTTCAGATTAAAGAAACAACTCAAATCGATCCTTTCATAAATAATTGGGTCAAAATCGATCCAAATTACCTGCTTGATAAGTTTGATATGGAAGTTTATCTGAATTTTCATCCTGTATAGACATAAGAGCACCAGCACTAAATCGACGGCTAGGTTGAGGTTTGGGATGATGATGAGTGCCTTTATACACAATTTCTGTTATTTGACCAGTTGTATAAGACCGTTCAAAAATCTTTTTCACATCACAATTAGGATGTGTACACTTGTAATAGCTTCTTGGATGTTCACTTCCTTTCACAACTTTCTGTCCATATTTTCGCCAATTATATCCATCATCTGATGACCTGTCTACTTGGATAGGGGGCCCATGATCGTTAGGCTTGCCCAGTCTGTTTGTTTCCTCATGAGGCATGTAACTATGATTTTGTTCTTTTGGTGATGCCATTTCCCAGTTGGTTGTAGATGGAGATGCATATGATCGTTGCTCACTTTGATGTTGATTATGATTTTGGTTCTGGTTATGATATTGCCCGCTTGGTTCACCTCGTTGAAAGTTGGAACCTGCAGAAACCTTTCATACAACCAGAATTCTAAATCCATTTCTTACGGTCAAGTTTTTACACACAAAGGAATTTTTTTACATAATATAGTAAAAAGAAATGCACAAGAAAGAAAGATAGCGGTTGTGCACTCGTTCTATTGTTGAAGTACTACCTCCATTTTATGGCATTTATTAACTCATACAGTCATTTTGGAAAGGAGAAATAACACTTTATCAGTCTATTAGATCATGAAATGGTGGCATGTTGTTTATGAAATCCATTAAAAATAGACAGAAAAATAAACAAAGAATTTACCTATATAAATGAAGAGAGATAGATGGCAAAATAAAACACAAACACAAAAACTTATACGCGCATGATTTACCAAAAAAACTACTCAATCTGACAAAATAATAACCTATATTCATAGATCACAAACAAAGATCAACTTCAAAAACAACATGAAAAAAGCTTGTTAATAGCTGATTAGGGCCATACCTGAAATCCCGCAGAAGAAAATTGTTGAACTGATGTAGTATGGGTATGAGGTCTAAACTCAAAGAATCCAGAGTTACTATCATCCAAGGTCTTTCTAGTAGAAGAATTTCCCTCTAAAGAGAATGCAGCAGTGGCAATTGACCTTTGCATCATTGGAGACTTAAAGAAAGAACCCGTGGTTGGAGAAGGCTCAGCCTATAAATTAAAAAAAGAAAACTTTATAGACCCGTCATCAACACGCCTCATATTTGTTTATTAAATATATTAACCCTTTATTCGGTCGCAATCTATTCACACAAGCTGAAAACATAATTCCTATAATGTCTAGATTCCATGACTCAAGAATTTACCTTAAACAGACAAGTCTCAATGAGGGAAGAGTGTCAAACCGCACCCAAAGAAAAAAGGAACATTCCGATTCTTAAAGAAACAAAACCAAAAGCTTAACGAATACAACAATGCAGTCTGATGTCTGAAAAGTATCTAGAATACTAGAAACACAGCTAATACATATTAAAAAGCCACAATTGCATAAAGAAGCCACTGATGGGAAACAACATCATTATAAGCATCAGAATACAACGGTCCCAAATGCGCACAAACGCGATATAAATCAATAAAATCATAATATATTCTTCTAACAAGCACTTACAAACGATTCACTTAATCTATAATAAAAACACGCGGTTCCTGAAACAACTTTCCCATTCAAATAAAGAATCTCAATCAAAACACACTTTACAAAAAGCTCATTTCATATTATATATAGTGAAGTCCATCTCAATAACATCATATCATTGTTATCACATCAATGAAAATCAACCAAAATTCCCCACTAAAACTACCCTGACGTAACCAATTACCTTATGTCTACTTGCTGATGATGTGGCTATCATAACAATACACCAACAACTATCAAAACCTAATAGAAATCATATGCAGTTATCATAACAATTAGTCAATTACACATCAAATTAACAATTACTCAATGAGCGAAATAATAACAAATTAAAATTACAATTACGCTACCTATAAAAATCCTTTCTGCTCTTTGTACGATTAATTAGATTCAACAAATACTCAAAATAATTAAGCGAAATTGATATAGTGAAATACCTAGGGTTAAAAAGGTAAAATGTTAATAATAAAGAGTGAAATTAATAATAATAATAATAAATCTTACTTTAATATTAGTTAATAGGACAGGCGATTCAAGGAAAGAGGTAGGGCTGAGACCAGGAGGGACGGTGAGGGAAGCGGAGCGAGAGATAGGGAGTTTGGCCGGAGACATGAGTTTGTATTTAGCGCCGCCGGTGGATCTGACGGTGGAGGAATCTCCGGCGACAGTGTGGTGGTCGGAAGTGGGGGCATTGGAGGTAGGGGTGGAGTGAGAGTGAGGGGAATGGAGGTCGTCCATGGAGGAATATTATTGTGAGAGAGAGAGAGAGGGTAGAGAGAGAGAGAGAGAAAAGGGGGTGGGATGTAACAGAGGTGGGGGTAGTTTGGTAAATTAGGGGATAGAGTGTTGACTTACGGTAACTTGCTTGTCTCATTTGTTTCAGGCAAGTAGACATGATTTTTTATGCGTTTAGATAAGTGAATTGACAGAATGGTCCCTCGACTTTGTAAAAGTTTTGTCTGTATTCTTAAAGTTTAAAACCAAAGGGAATAATACTAATAACAAAAACGTGATTTTTATTAATTTTGGGCTTTGGTTTGGTTTGGTTTATTAGAAGGGAGGATGGATTTGAATCGGGAAGATGACTTGGAGCTCGGGTCGTGCGGGAAGTCGGGAACGTTGCCTCCTATTTTGAGCCGACGAAACCCAAATGCTTCCGTAATTAGTTCACACAAACACGCAATCATACAAGGAGGTTTATGTACAAAGGCTTATTTGCTAAAAGTGTTAGAAGTTATCACAATGTAACACGTGTATTTTAAATGAAAGATAAAAGGTAAATAACTATTTCTATTGACCTTTTTTGGCGTTAAATGAAGGTACACCGATTTTTTTTAAATCGAATCAAATTTTTAATTCTATATTTAAAAGAAAACGTACATAATACAAAGAATTATACTATCTTTAATTTGAGTGTGTGTATATATATTACATTTTTCATAATTGGCACATAATCAGTGACAAAGCTTGGAGATCGAATCGGCGGGGGCCAAACTCATTTTTTCGATGAGTAGGGGCCGGAAGATCAAATCGGTAGGGGTCGGACTCAATTCATATAAAAATTGCTTACGAAAATCGCAAAATTCCACTATACTTCGCCCTTGCACATATTCACATACTAATATTATGTTTTGTAATTACGTATCACGTACCAAGTCATGTAATAAGGCTATATGTAAAATAGATTCACGTAAAATCATACGCCATCGGGCTATATAATCATACAACATGCTATATGATCATGTACTACCACATTAAATGATTATGTAACGCACTATTATGTTAAATAATCATGTAATAGGTTATATTATCACGTGACATATTAAACAATAATATTAGCCATACTTAAGTTAAAGATACTAAATTCAATATTTTTTGGTAGAAAGAATTTTGCCACTTCACATCATTGTCGGATAGACAATGAATCTTTAACTAATTAACTTGACCTTTAATAAGCGTGTTATGGATTAAATAAAAATTATATAAAGACAAAAAAATGTGTGACCGGTTAATTGGGGATGTGACCGGTTAGTTGGCGCTTCTCTCTTTCGCACCCAATTTTCACATTGGGGTTTTAGCGTTTGGCGCTAGAGTTGGGTAAGGTGCATAACATGCGACCCTACAATGCATGGTTTTGAAAGGATAAAACATAATAAAACAAAGGAGATTTAAATGTATTGGAGAGTAAGGATTAAGATGCAGAAAGTACAAAAGATATGTTAAAAGATATACTTGTTTACTATCTATTTGCTTAAAATTAAATCATTAAAAGAAACCACATCAAGTGTTGCTTTTCTTACTTTCTTAGACCAAAATCTAATTCATCATTGTGTATCTGCAAGGTGCAAGTGTGCAACACATAATCACACTAACTAAGTAATAAAATTATTTTGGTTTTCAATTTTCTTAAATAACATCTCTAATGTTATAGACGGAAAAACTTTAAAAATACCAACATACATTCTTTTTATAAAACATTTATTATAAAAATTTGCTAAAGACAGTTACCGTAGTATCATTAGTTGTTCTTGGGTGATGCCATGTATTTCCTTGACAACCTAAAGTGTCTTACATTAAGCAATTTTATCAAGTAGATGTTCAAATACGGGTGGGGTTAGGTCCAATTAGCAAAGTCATTGGAGTTAAGATGTTCCCCTTCTGCCCTTCAGGTCAATGGTTCGAGGTTCACCGAAGACGGATAGATGTAGAAAAACTTTGTTGTTAAAAAAGATGCTTAAATACGGTTTAAAAGTAAACAACCCGGTGAACTTTATACATATTATTAAGTGAAATAATATATACACACACGAATAATACAATCCCAATTCCCAAGTAGCTATTATTTAGCGAACTAACACCGTGTGATATAAGTTATTTAAAGTTGAATGACGTATCTATGTTAGTTATATGAAGTTTAAATAAATGTCCTTCAGAACATATGACATATCTATGTTATTACGTATACGTATATATGTTCATAATTTGGTTAGAAGTGTTACATACTTGATATGTATAATGTATTTTATATAATCTTTTTGCAACATAATTTGTGTTACTGGAATATTGAATTGTTTCAATATTGATAACACATTATTTAATAAGTGATATATAAAACATGTAAGATTTTATATAAAAATGCAATATTTTAATTATATAAAAACTTAGGTGGTATAAAAGAACATTTTAAATGGTTTTGGAATACTTCGAAATAAACAAGTGGGGAAGCATGGCATCCCTCTCCCTAGTCTTGTTTTGGTCGTAAGGTCATAGCAAGAATGTTTTTTGTTTAATATTCTTCCAAGTCCTTTTGTATTCATGTTGCTTGTTAGTACATATAATCCCAAAAGCATCACATTCTTCTTTTATATCTTGGTTCCCTAATCCATTTTCATGGTCATCCATCTCTATACGGTGTTGTGTTGAGTTCGTATGGGAAACCAAATTAGAAAGAATACAAGTTTAGAAAATTACCAAAACTTTATAATTCGTAAAGAAGTTTTATATGCGTTCTTAAATATTTTGCATACAACGTTTGCGCATAGAACTAGTAGCATAAGAGAGTTCTTAGTGATCACTACTTAACTTTCGGTGGGTTGATGACTAACATCTCTTAATCATGAAATTTGTTTGGTATGGATACTTTATGGAAGGAGGAACATGGTTCCTTTCATCCACTACATTCAGTGACAGATACATAATTTTTTCATACGGGAGACATAATATGGGTGAACTAAAAACAAGTGAGACAAGAAAGAATTGTGATAAAATAACATATGTAGTTCATTAAATATTTAAATATAATATGAAAATATCTCGATTACATTTGTCTTTTACGTGTTTTCATCTTTTGAGAAAGCTTAATGACATCTTCATTAGTAATATTGAGTCGCATTAAAAAATTGTTGGATCACAATGATTAGTCAAATAAATTCATTTGTAAGTTTATGTTAAAAGGTTGGGTGACAACACACTATATTAATTTTGGTTTATAAACTGGACTGAAAACATGACCCCTTATGGGTTCACTGGTTGGACCAGATTTAAGAACAAAACTACTTAAACAATTTGTATATATAATAAAAAAATCAAATATTATAGAACTTCAAACTTCAAATCAAGCACAACATGTTAAACATTTAACGAAGCAAAACACATTAATCATCGTAACAAAAATTTATCTGGTTTACTAAAAGTCATAACTAAATAACAACTGATTTTTTTTAAAGTAGTATAAAAATAAAAACCGTATATGAATAATTACTTAAAGTTTAGGTAGTAATCTAATAATAAAAAGAAAAAGAGATAGCTTAAAGTAAGAGTCACTGTTATCATCTACACACCCATTTCATAAATCCAACCTCAAACTTCATTTTTGAAGTTCTCTCTTGCAAAACTCATGCCTACATTTGACTAGATTGTCGGATAACTCAATTTTCTTCTCTTTTTGATCCTCTATATTTTCTCTTCTTTTGTTTTACTTGATCAAACGATTTCAAACTATATATTAACACGTTTTATCGAAAAATGCTTTTGCTTTGATTTGGACCCCTGGGCCATATTCAAACTGAAAAATTTTGAGGCAATAAAAGCACTTGGGCCAGACTCCACGGTGAGCACAGGCCCACCGTAGCTTTGTTGTGCATCCGCTAGTGACTACATTAACAATGCACCACTTCACTACAAAGTCGTAGACTTGTAGGCTTGAGTATTTTGTACATGTATTTTTATGACAGGCCTTTGCGCCGTTGCCTTTCTCGTCACATCGTGTAGTCTTATTATCAAATATGAAGTAAGTACTTCTATTTGTTTTCTAGGCCTGTTTAAGTGCTAGCCCAATTGTTTTAGGTAAGTAGGTAACCAGCCCAAATTTTGTTAAACCACTTAAATTCTCTTCTATATTAATAGAAGAACACTTCAACAGTAACATAATTTGATTGGTCAGATGCATATTACTTTTGCCTTATCCGTATGTCCATATAGCTTTCTAGATGTACACGTGTTCCATATAGCATATATACATACTCCAATAATTGCTTCATTTGGTGTGGGTCACAACGTTTTGTTAATTTTTTGGGTTTTTCTTCGATGTAATCCTTATTAGTGAAATAATATTTTAATATTTTATATTTACTTTATATTATAATTGCACTTTGACCACTAACTTTCTTAATAACTTATTTGACCACCAAACTTTTTGCGGTCATGATGGGGACGGTCCTTCGGTATCGTTACCGGTAACAAATTTTGCCGCTTTTCGAGACTAATACTTTCAATACCAGTATAGTTATCTAGATGATTCAATTGTTCTACCAAGTGGATGTATCGTGATGTCGTCCACATATTATGTTTCTATTGGTCCACGTAATATGCCACCTTTTAGCTAAGCATTGACATATTTTTTCTAACTTTGACTTCAAATAAAGCGTACTACTAAACATGTATGTACAACAGTCACGCCCCACAAGGACCGTCCCCATCATGACCGGCTCTCAGAAGACGATGTCGACGGGCCACTCAAATGAAAAATGAAATATTGGAATTTATTAGCGGCGTGCAACGCTGACGATGAAAAATGAAATATTGGAATTTATTAGCGGCGTGCAACGCTGACGTGGTGGCTGGTGTGGAGTTCCATCCCCTCCACACATCATGGCCTAAAAAAATTACCAAGTTTTCAGACTGTCTTTCTCGCCACACCGGTCCCTGCCAAACACATACTCTTCGCCTATCACACCTAACAAACATCTGCCAATCATCATGTGAGTCTCACACACAGAGACGCTCACATTGTACTAACAACGAGGTCCACAAACAGAAGCTGTGCCTCATGTCATTGTTACTCCTAATCACTCACTAGTCACTACATTATTCATCTCATCATCAGTCAGGTTATTACTTTAACTTGCATGCATTTACATCTTTTCTAACCTTAATTTTCTCCCTCATTAGCTTCCTGATCGCTCTTATAGTTTATTAACCAGCCGTTCTTGATGCTGATATGAGGTCCATTGATGTGCTTTTTTAATCTGAATTACAATAACCTAGAGATGCGTCTTTTTGCTGGTTTCTTAATGGGGAAATTGTTTGTCTGTCAGTCTCTCGCTAATTGTAACTTAATGTTGCTATTAATAATTCAGTAGAAATAAATTATCAATCAAGCGAAAGAATAGTATAAAGAGAATGCAGTAATACAATTTATTTACTAGTGGAGTTAACACATTACGGTGGAGGTCGGGTTTTCCGCACATACGAGAGAGCCAAGGGGCTGACGGCGGTCGAGTAGTTGACATTGGCCATAGCGCCTGGTGTCACGGTGGTTGGCACGTCGTTTTCCTTGCCGTTAAAAAAAAAAAAAACACATTATGGAAGTCATGTTGTAATGGTTGGAGTTTCCTATTATGATAACACCTTAATTCCATGTGCTGGAACTTTTGGTGAAACGGCACTTCAGCGTTTCCCATAACAATTGTGCGTAAAAGATGAATTTATGTGTCCTTTAACAAATGATTTTTAAATCAAATTGAAGTAAGTTGTAACAATAAAATGGTAATGTCATAATTTATTATTCCTGAGTCAAGCACCAGGCACCAAGAGAAGAGTGAATAATATCTATTAGGTGCTTTACACGAAAATGGTAATATTATTCTGATGCAACTGAGTATAATGTTTCAGTCAAAAAGTTTGGTTATTAGTGATTGCTTTTGAGGGGCATTTGATTTATACGCACGAGAGAAACAAACTTTAAGAGTAAATGGATAGTAATTCTCTTCACCCTTTAGCAAATTTGGATACCTGAATTCATTAATAAGAGTTCTTTGGTGATTGTTTATGTATTGCTAACGTGATGGTTATCAGGGTTAGTGATAAATGATTCGGTTTATTGATGAGAGTGTTTCGAGTGAGCATCTCTGAGCTCGTTAAATCTGAACCGGTAATTTTCAGGATGAGGTTATGATTATGCCTGTCATAAGATCAAGCCAGTCAGGTACTCAGAACATAGGATATTGTTAGGATTTAGGCATTAGTTTTTGTTGACAAACCAAAGGAAAAAAAAGTGTTTGCTGATCCCACATTGGCTGAGTGAAGAACACAATGATGAAGGGACTGCACATATAAACAAAGGCCTAAGAAGAGAATAAGCATACCTTTCTCGGCCTTTTGGCTAAGATCAAGTGTAGTATCTGTTCTTATCAGTTTAATATCTGATACGTGGGCCATCGGCCCACTCGATATTAATCTTATTTTTTATGGGGAAAGGCCCATCACAATAGCTTGCTGTTGGGGTCTTTGAGCGTCGCCTTGATCTTGCACTACTGCCTTGGCCTGGCGCACCCCTCCAAACCATAGTTAAAAATTACTTTGTCAAACCTGTTGTGAATGTATTGTTTTGTTATGATCCCTATTCTAGAGAACTAGGGTTCTAATTCTAGTATTCTGATGAAGAATGTAAAAAGGTTGTACTACTGCAATGCAAAGACACGAGAACTATACAGCCTTTTAAGAGATGAATAGCTGGAAATCCTAAGAATTAAACTTATATAGTTGGTTTTAAGTCCCTTATATCAATCCTTGACCCGTTGGCCTCTTTGAGGCTCAACTTGCAAGGATTCACGTTCAGATCTTCAATTGTTTCTAATCACACTTCAAACATATTATACTCATTTTGCTATATGGGTTTTACCTTAAAGTTCAACTTTCGTCATGTTGGCCAATTATAACAGAAAATAGCATATTCAGTTAAGTGACTTTAAAGGCATTTTGGATGGTGTTCTTAACCAGTTCTTATCATTTATGTATGACTTCAACATATGTTTAAGTAGCCAGTAACACGAAGCCTATACTCTGCCTGACATGTTTTGCGTGAATGGTCGTTGAGACATTTATTCCTAGTAATACAAAGATTGCTTAAAACATCATGCTAATTCTTTCGCTAGTTCTCAATCTACTTTTACAGAAAATACTCATTTCTTTCAAGGACCTAATACATATGAGTCAACTGAGGTCCTGCTTTACTCTTCAAGTATGTGATTCCATCTTGCAGCCAAAACGTTTTGTTAATTATGATTGCTTTTGACGGACATTGGATGTGTAAAAGCACGTGAAAAACAAACTTTGGAGGTAACTGGCTGTGTGGCTAGTAAGTTTGTATACCCTTTAGCAAATCTGGATATCCGATTTCACTAATAACAATTCGCAGTGATTGTTTCTGTATAGCTAATACAATAGTTATCAGCTTTAGAGAAAGAGTTCTGTTTGTTGTTAAGAGTGTGAGTTAGAAACGCCATTTAAGTAATGGACATTTCTTGATCTCAAAAGGCTACGCTTATCAGGATTTAGGCATTAATCACATTGCTTTATGGTATTAAATACTGAGAGAGGAAAACCATAGAGAAAATAAGTCTTATCACAGTCCCACATCGGCTGAGTGAAGAATACATATATATAGAGACAGGTTATATAAACAGAGGCCCAAGAATTGATTAAGCATACCTTTCTCGGCCTTTTGGCTAAGATCAAGTGTAGTATCTGTTCTTATCAGTTTAATATCTGATACGTGGGCCATCGGCCCACTCGATATTAATCTAATTTTTTATGGGGAAAGACCCATCACAATAGCTTGCTATTGGGGTCTTTGAGCGTCGCCTTGGTCTTGCACTATTGCCTTTGCCTGGCGCACCCCTCCAAACCATAGTTAAAAATTGAGCAGAATTTACCTTTAGTTGATGGGTAATAGATACTTCTACATGTAATCTCTTACAAAATTATATCCAAATACATTTGGATGTTAATGCACGTGAAACACAACTTTGGGGGTAATTGGCTTGTAATTTGTCTACACTTAGGCAAATTTGGATATTTGATTTCATTAATAGCATTTACAAGTGATTATTTCTGTATAGACATTAGACAACACAAAGTTATCAGTCTTAGAGATAAAGAATTTTTGTTATTGATAAGAGCGTGAGTTAGCAACACTGAGATCTGAGTTAAGTTTTGAAACAACATTTATTCAGTGCGAGGGTCTATAGCAGAAATGGGGAGGTAGGAACCAATTTGCTATTAAAGTCTAGAAATCTTTGTAAACCATTTTGGTTTGCTGAAAAGTCATCAGTATCCGACCATCATCTTTTGCTGGTTTACAATTTTTAAAAATCGTAACCAAAATGTTCAAAACCATTGTCGAATGCAACCCAAAGTTCCGTATTATAGTGGTTGTATAATCATCTCAAGGTCAAAAATCCAAAATCCTATCCCTCATGCATGGTCATAGGTAAGCTTTCTAGGGCCCCCACTCTTGTGGTGGAGTGGCATGAGAAATGATGGGTAGAGCCTAGCCTTCTTGAGGTGCCAGGTTCGACCCTTGATCACACCGGGTTTTACTGATTTTCCACTGTCGTGCCTTCAGGTGGGTAGGGGGTCAGGTTTTCCCCGGAACTGGTGGGTTGGTGGGTTCTGACTACCCAGTGCTATCTGTGGGCGGACACCTAAGACGTGTCTTCACCTAGGGCGTATGAGGTGCTTTTGTAACCAATTGGTGGGTACACCGGGTAGTCGGGACATCTATTTGTTGGCCGTTCAAAAGAAAATACAAACTTCTCTAGGATAAGTATTATCATAAATGATGTGCTCCATTTGTTAAAGACTATCTTTCTCCTTGATTAAAAGCTTAATTAGCTTATCATCGTACCTTAATCATATACCAGGTACCAAGAGTGAGTAGTATCTCTTGGTTGCTTTTCAACAAAATGGTAATATATTTATAATTTACTTGTGTTTATATGACTGGGTATGAAGAGTTTTGATATTTAGATATGAAGAAATAGGTCACAGGTGTAGTATGGGGCAAAAAGCAAATCCCCCTTGCTGTCAAAACGTATTGTTAATAAATGGATAGTAATGTTAATTACCCTTAAGCAGACATGTCACAGGTGTAGTATGGGGCAAAAAAGCTTTATACATAAATGGATAGTAATTTTATCTACCCTTTAGCAAATTTGGATGTCTGAATTCGTTGATAACAGTTAACAGGTGATAGTTTCTGCTTAGCCAACAAAATAGTTTTCAGGGTTAGAGAGAAACGATTGGTTTATTCAGAAGAGTGCGAGTATAGTAAGCAACACTGAGTTTGAGTTTAAACAATTTTGCGGGTGTGGTTATGGATGTGGCTTGTAGAAATGACTTCAGTCTGGTACAGGATTTAGGCATATTGACATTGCTGTATGGCATTAAACCCTGAGTCTATTAGAGATGAAAATCATAGCAAAGTGTGTCACAGTCCCACATCGGCTGAGTGAAGAACCAAAGATGAAGTGAATGCCTATATAAACAACGGCCTAAGAAGAGAATAAGCATACCTTTCTCGGCCTTTTGGCTAAGATCAAGTGTAGTATCTGTTCTTATCAGTTTAATATCTGATATGTGAGCCATCGGCTCACTCGATATTAATCTTATTTTTTATGGGGAAAGGCCCATCACAATAGCTTGCTATTGAGGTCTTTGAGCGTCGCCTTGGCTTTGCACTACAGCCTTGGCCTGGCGCATCCCTCCATTCAGCAGTCAATTTTATTATCTTATTCTAGTATCTTTACCTTTTCTTTGTACTAGTGGTAATGCCCGCGCGTTGCAGCGGGTTTGTTACGCGAGGAAAATATAGTCAGCATCTTTTTTCGGTACCAGAACTTCCTATGAAGCGGCATCTGAAATTCCCGATATTCAAACGTGTTAACGTATTTTCAAAGATTAAAAGACCGAAAAGATTGATCTAATGTTTTGTTGTTTACCTCTATGTGTGAAATTTCTTTCAATGACATATCAGCAAAATAGGCATATAAAGCTCTTATAACAGCCTACAATGCACAAATCCATTAAACCCATGTTTGCATTGCACAAATCTTTCAATGGATGAGTTGGGTAACATGGGTAACAGGTAATTTACATACGGTTTGGGCCACGCCCACCAAAAATAATGTTCATTTGTTTTAAAAATGTTAATAAAAAACTAATGCCCTAAATATTATTCAAAAGCTATATTGATACATACACATGTATTAAAATACACTTTATAAACACGTTTAACCCGTTTTATTTTTAGTTTTTTTACCCATTTGTGGAGGTAAAATTTTGTGGTTGCCTTGTCTTACCTGGTGAGATACGACTACAACAAGCGCGCGTTGTTGTTCTAACTCAATAATAACCTGCTCCAACCTGTTATATGCACAACTGCAAACTTTTGACGTTGCTTAAAATACCAAAACTTTAATTATTTACTTTCTATTTTCAACATAGATTTTTCCTTGTATTTGAATTCAATACCTTTGTATCACATCGAGATACGACTCTGCACGAGGATATCGATATCTGAGTTTGTCTTTCTTCCTTGACCTTTAAAAAAAAGACCATTGAATGGAAAAGTATAAAATTACAAAAAAAAAATGAATATTTCATATTTAACATACTCGTATTCTTCAGGCATGTTCTTCTTTATTTCTTCATACGTCATACCGTCACATACACCGGCATTTATCACATCAAGTGCACGCCATTGTATCTATAACGTAAAGAAAGTACACAAATTTTACAAATGATAAATGATCAAAGAAGCAATTTATGTGACATGTAAAACTAACCTTGGGGAATCCAGCAATTTGATTTGCAGTCAAAATTGTTCGTTGCAATGTGATTGTCCAAATCTAGGTGCATAAATAAAAAAAAAAACAATATAAAACATTGCAAACTTTGTGCAACAAACAAAGAAAATGCAAATAGTAAAATAAGTAATAGTTCTTACAAAAACATTTTTTTTATGTTCTTCTTTATTTCTTCATATGTCATACCGACACATACACCAGCATTTATCTCATCAAGTGCACGCCATTGTATCTATAATGTAAAGAAAGTACACAAATTTTACAAATGATAAATGATCAAAGAAGCAATTTATGTGACATGTAAAACTAACCTTGGGGAATCCAGCAATTTGATTTGCAGTCAAAATTGTTCGTTGCAATGTGCTTGTCCAAATCTAGGTGCATAAATAAAAAAAAAAACAATATCAAACATTGCAAACTTTGTGCAACAAACAAGGAAAATGCAAATAGTAAAATAAGTAATAGTTCTTACAAAAACATTTTTTTTATGTTCTTCTTTATTTCTTCATACGTCATACCGTCACATACACCAGCATTTATCTCATCAAGTGCACGCCATTGTATCTATAACGTAAAGAAAGTACACAAATTTTACAAATGATAAATGATCAAAGAAGCAATTTATGTGACATGTAAAACTAACCTTGGGGAATCCAGCAATTTGATTTGCAGTCAAAATTGTTCGTTGCAATGTGCTTTTCCAAATCTAGGTGCATAAATAAAAAAAAAACCATATAAAACATTGCAAACTTTGCGCAACAAACAAAGAAAATGCAAATAGTTAAATAAGTAATAGTTCTTACAAAAGCATTTTTTTTAGGCAAGATGGTTCATGTAGGCCTTCAATTGAATGTTATAAGAGGAGGACTTGAATTTCACAATCAATCTCATTCAATTTTATCCTTAAGGTTACGGAACTTGAAGGGACAAGAGGTTAATGATCTATATTGATGAAGGAAGAAGGCAAAGGATTGAAGGGTATGGATGGAAGAAGGAGGGTAGTATTGTAAAAGTCTTTTGATATTGTTAAGGAGGAGGTGGATGAAATGTCTATATTACCCTCTTAAGTGTCTTAATTGTCCCAATTATGCCCATAATACCCTTAAATTTCTTGCTTAAATATGTTGTACATATTGCTTGGTAAGTTGTACGAAATACAAATTACATTGTTGTACATAACTCCTCCTTTATAATGTATTATAGATTTTGGTGAGATTTGAAGTAAATATTCAAGGCCAGCCCCTTCGTGACTTGTGAGCCGCTAAGATTAATCAAACTGTTCTGTATGCCCATGAGGTCCCATATAAAACTGAATAAATCTTATTAGTAGATTCGGATTAAACCACATCTTTTAACTTACATGCTATTCACTTCTTAACAACTGAATTTATCCCACGTTTAAAAGATTAATTTGTGAAGTGGAATACTTTCATCAAGGGTAGTAGTGAAGCTAAAATCACTTTTTCTGCTATATTAGTTAAAAGGGCAGAAAGTGTTGACTCTTGAGTGGGAACCAAGGATAACATATTAAGTTAGGACAACATTATGACCTTGTAATCAGTTATCAGCATGTTACAGGTTTTGTACAAACATACTGAATAGTTTCCACCTGTTGATAAGCATAAAAAAATACTTTTACTTGTCCCCTCTTACAGTATTAAATCCAATTTGAAGCCATTATCAATAATTTCCTGTATTCTTATGCAGTGGCGAAGCTTGACCCGAGACTTCGGGTGGTCGGAAATCACTTGTTTCGGGGGGGTCGAACCGTATATACCCAAAAATTTCTATACGAATACTATATAATTGAAACTTCTGAGCGAAAATTCGGGGGGGGGGGGGGGGGGGGGTTGGCCGCCCCTCCCCGCCCCTTAAAAGCTACGCTAGTGTTCTTATGGATGTTGAGCATGTGGATTCTGTATTTACTCTTGCCATTAATACAGATAGGTCCACTGAGGTGCCTCCTGCTTTTACTCTTCCAATATGTGATTCCATATTGCAGTCTAAACGTTGCGTGATTGATTAATTGCTTTTTAAGGACATCGGATGTAAATGCATGTGAAAAACAAACTTAGGAGGTAAATGGCCAGTACTTCTGTATACCCTTTAGCAAATTTGGATATCTGATTCGATAAAAACAATTCACAGTTATCATTTCTGCATTGCCAGCACAGTAGTTATCTGAGTTCTTTGTAGTTACCTGTAGGGTTGATTTAATGTCAGTTAAGTAATGCACACTTTTATGACCTCAAAAGGCTAGTATCATCAGAATTTTGGCATTAATGAGCATTGAATTATACTGAGGTGAAAACACATAAGGAAATAAGGTCACTTACAATCCCACATTGGCTGAGTGAAGAAAACAGAGATGAAGAGTACCTATATGATCAGAGGACCAGTTAGTGGAAAAGTATACCTTTCTCGGCCTTTTGGCTAAGATCAAGTGTAGTATCTGTTCTTATCAGTTTAATATCTGATACGTGGGTCATCGGCTCACTCGATATTAATCTTATTTTTTTATGGGGAAAGACCCGTCACAATAGCTTGCTATTGGGGTGTTTGAGCGTCGCCTTGGTCTTGCACTAATGCCTTGGCTTGGCGCGCCCCTCCAAACCCAAGTTTAATATTTTGTGTTGGGCTTTATATATTTCTCATTAGTCATATTATTTCTCATAAACCCAAGAATATGCAAATATGTATTAATCAGAAGCTCAATAAAAGATGTAGACTGGGCATGTGATGAAAACATAAAAGCTCAATATGAGAAGGAATAAGTTGCTTTCTTGTGCCTTTCAAAGAAAAAATAATAAATAAATAAAAATGGTGCCTTCTTGTATGTTATATTTCTCTAGATAGGCTTTATAAAATTCCTTACAAAGAGATGAAGAGATCCTTCACTATTTGCACAGACCAGAAAGGTTCAAAGTTCCAAGATTTCATCAATGTAACTAATCCCATCTCTAGCTAACCTCTAATGCGCATTTATAGGCTGTTAAGATCCAGTTATCATCATTCTGAAATATGTAGTTAGTTTAAGTCTCTTTTCCCAATTCTTGACTTATTGGCCTGTTTGAATCTCAACTTGCAAGGATTCACATTTAATTGTTTCCAATCACACTTTGAACACATTATACTCATTTAGCTATATGAGTTTTACCTTAAAGTTCAACTAGCATGTTAACTTGATTATGTGAGTTTTAAAGGCAGTTGGATGATTGATGAACTGTGGCAGATCTACTGGGTTAATATTATTATACGGCTGTGCCTAACATTCAGGTACCGTCATTGGAACTTGCATGTCTTCCTTAAATGTGTAGAGGCTAATTGCATATACATCAATATAAGTTTCACAGTCTCTAGCACATGAAGATACTATGAACTAGTAAACCCTATGTTCCTTCGAATTATTTGAGTATCTAACTAATTGAGCCTATCAGTTCAACTTCAACATGACTGGCTACTTGGCTAGTATAGAAGATGGAAACCGTAGGGAAAATAACTAAATAAGTTAAGTATGTCAGAATCCCACATCGGATAAATGAAGAAAAATATATGAAGAGACAGCCTATGTAAACAGTGGCCCTAGAAGTTAGAGAGCATACCTTTCTCGGCCTTTTGGCTAAGATCAAGTGTAGTATCTGTTCTTATCAGTTTAATATCTGATATGTGAGCCATCGGCTCACTCGATATTAATCTAATTTTTTATGGGGAAAGACCCATCATAATAGCTTGCTATTGGGGTCTTTAAGCGTCGCCTTGGTTTTGCACTACTGCCTTGGCCTGGCGCACCCCTCCAAGCCAAAGTTAAGCTTATGTATTTCACAGTAGAAGTTGCGATCTTTATCAGATAACTAGTTTTTATTCTGGGAGCGTCCCGGGTTGAAATATCTAATATAACATAATAAAATATATTATTATTTTAAACAAATCTCTCCCATAAGATATCATATTCAAATATAAAAAAAAACGAATCTCTGCGTCAGGGTATAAATCTAGTGCCATTACAAATGTATTCGGAAGTTTGTAATCGATCATTTTAAAAAGAACTAACATGAAATAAGAAAAAAAATATTAATTATTGAAATATCGAACGCATTAGTCTAAGGGGATATGTTGTTTCGGGTAATCGGGTCGGGTATCACCTAATCCCAGACCCGACCCAAACCCACAATTTTTTTTAAAACTAATCCTAAACTCGATACAATACCTGTCGGGTTACAAAAAATAGTCATTTTTTTCTCCGTTTTTTTTAAATAACACTATGGTACTCGTTGGAAAGATAATAAAACGCTCGTTAATTTGGTGTAATTTTTTTCTTTAAAAAATCTCGTATATAAAAGATATTAACGTTTAAAAGTTATGGGAGAAAACACGAGAGAGAAAATAATAAAGGTTTAATATTTAGATTTAGTAGATTAGGTATTTAATAGATTAGGTTAAAGATTATAATAAATTAGGTTAAATCATATTTATTTCTTTTTTTTAATTGGTTTAGAGTTGCCACATCACATTATGTGGCATCTCTCAAAGGAGGGATTGTATAATATTATGACATGTAGGATTAATCCCTTTGCAATATAAACGGCATCTAAAACCATTCAAATTCAAAATTTCTTTTTACACTTATCTTTATTACTAAAATACAATCTCAAAAACACAATTTACGCGTAAAAATTCAAACGTATACGAAAATAAATTGTTTTTACACATGTGTAAATTTACTGTTTATGCATGTGTAAACTGTTTCATTTACACATGTGTAAAAAAGTTAATTTGAAAGTGTTTTTGCAAGAAAAGATGAATTATTTGGAATGAAAATTCATTGATTAATGTTGTATTTTGATTATAATGAGGTTTGTATTAAAAAAAATTTGATTTTGATTGATTTTTTTACTTGTTCTCACGGTTCTCACAATATTTAGCGTTCTCAAGATAACCCCCCTATATATATATATATATATATATATATATATATATATATATATATTATATAGGGGAAAGTTAATTTGAGAACACCTATATTTTGTGCGAACCGTGAGAAACGGCATCTAAAACCATTAAAATTCAAAATTTCTTTTTACACTTGTCTTTAAAACTAAAATACAATCTCAAAAACACAATTTATGCGTAAAAATTCAAACGTATACGAAATTAATTTGTTTTTACACATGTGTAAATTTACTGTTTATACATGTGTAAACTGTTTAATTTACACATGTGTAAAAAGTTAATTTGAAAGTGTTTTTGCAAGAAAAGATGAATTATTTGAAAAGAAAATTCATTTATTAATGTTGTATTTTGATTATAATGAGGTTTGTATTAAAAAAAATTGATCTTGATTGATTTTTTACTTGTTCTCACGGTTCTCACAATATTTAGCGTTCTCAAGATAACCCTCCCCTATATAAACATTCAACACAATCCCATCACATGAAACAAAGTAAAGTTGCACTAATTTTAACGTTATTTTACTAATTTTGTGAAAATAACGTTAAAAATGACGGACGGTTAATTATGCATCATGTGGTGGCGTTGATAGCTAAAACTGCCTAAAAGACAAGGGGGTACATGCACCAATCGGGTTTGTCCCGATTGCTAAGTGTTATGTGCTTTATGTCCAAGGCTTGATACAAAACCACTATCGAGCCGGGGGTCTCACTGGAAGCAGTCTCTCTATTTCCACGGGGTAGAGGTAAGGCTGTTTACATTTTACCATCTTCAGACCTTACCTTAGTTTTTACTATTGGTGGGATTAACTAATATGATGATGATGATGATGATGATGATTTAGCAGTGAACTATCTATTCAAATGTTATCTTATTTTTAGTACATCTGTACACAAATTCACTAAAAAATCAAGGTGTTGCTTTAACAGTTAAACAAGTTATGACACATGCATGCATGTGAGAAAAATATTGGTTAGAAATATATTTTATTACTACTACAGACTAAAGTGAATTCAAGTGTACGAGGAATGGTATAAATGCTTTGAAGCATCCATCTCCTAGGCATCAAGGAATTTTTCATTTCTTTGCAAGCAAACATGCTTTTTCTAAAAAGTGATTATAAGTTATTATTAAAATAGAAAATAACCATAGTAAGTTTTAGAACAAATTTACAAAAACAGTACAAAAAATTGCAGGATAATCTTTAATTAATGTAATTTTGTTCCAGAATTTAATAAAAATCTAACCTGTGTCAATTACATGCAGAGCATAATCGATAACTGATTCGTTGACACAATATATTACACAATTGTAGGTTTTCCAATGTGATATTGTCTTCTTTTACATGCTTTAGGTTTTTTTTTCATGAACATATGAAGAATTGTGACTATGCGAATTTGCCATTTCATGCGAATTTGTTATATTTCACTTCTATCAACAGTGGCGCAGCATAGTAGGGGCGGAGAGGGGTGGCCGACCCCCCCCCCCCCCCCCGGATTTTCGCGCATAAGTTCCGATTATATAGTATTCGTATAGAAAATTTTGAAAATATAGGGTTTTGACCCCCCGAAACTAGTGACTTCCGACCCCCCGAACCTTCGGGTCACAAAACTGCATTACCTAATGACATTGGTGAATTCCCCTCAACAAGTAGCGAATGTTCAAACCCCATCGTCAACATTATTAATTATTCTTATGAAAATCACATAAAAAACACGAAAGTACCCTATCAATTTTTCTTAATGATTTTTTGTAAAAATTATATAAAATAAAAAATCATGAATGTAAATTTTAATAAAGAGAAACTTTCATAAGTGAAAATGGCTATTTAGATTTTTCTTTTTTAAATTTGCCTTTTAATATTGGTAGTTTTGTCTTTTCTATCTCCTTTTGTGCAAATTATTCAAACTTTCAAACACAAACCATAAAAGCAAACCAGTTAAAAGTGAAAGCAAATCCCATTTTCCGCCGAAAGAAACCACCTTCACAATATCCAATAAACTTATAATAATTTATAACCTCCAACATAATTACCGTTACACCATATCACATTGCCATCAACAATGGCATCAAACCAAAACTTGAAAGATCTTCAATGGCTTATGCAATCTATTCAAACACAAAGTCTTAATCTTAAAAGCATATCTTTCCATCTTTCTCAACCAACATCATGTTGTCATCAAGAAACTCATGACTCAATACATATAAACATTTCAAATGAATCCCATTTCCAGTTTTTCAACATTCTCACCCTCCTATCATCATGTCCCATAACCCGATTTTCGCTACAAAATCTCGAGTTTTATCGAGTAGAATGGGATGTAGAAGAAGTAAGGAATCTTGAAATGTTGCTTGATAATTCTTCGAGTGTTAAACGGGTCGAATTCAAGAAAAACAAGCTGAATTATGAGTGTATGGATGGGTTAGCAAAAATCTTGAAAAAGAACAATGTGATTAAAGAGATCATGTTGTCTGAATCAAGAATTGGTTCATATGGAGCTAGTTTGATTGCTTCAGCTTTAAAGGTGAATACTTGTTTAGAAGAGCTGCAAATATGGGAAGATTCAATAGGATCAAAAGGGGCAGAGGAGATTTCGAAAATGATTGAGGCGAATTCGACGCTGAAGGTGTTGACTATCTTTGACTCCAGTTCGATTACAGCCACTCCATTGATATCTGCAGTGTTAGCTAGGAATAGATCCATGGAGGTTCATGTGTGGAGTGGAGAACATGGTAAGGACAGTAGTTCAAAAGTGGTTGAATTTGCACCTGAAAGTAGCACATTGCGGATATACCGCCTCATGGTTTCGGGTATGTGTGTTCATCGAATCGGGTTTTGGGTTATTCGGGTTTGGCATTTTTGAAACTGAATATGACTTCGAACCGATTCGGATTGGTTTAAGTTCACCAAGATTATGAAAAATATAAATAATGTATATAATATTTGATTCGAAATAAGAATCCGAATTCATTATTCGAATAGTACTTAAGTTTTTTGCATCCAGTTCTGAACAAATCTAGTTTCAGGGGCGTGCAGGGTGGCTTGTGCTCTAGGATGGAACACAACGGTTAAATCTCTTGATCTAACGGGGTCCGGTTGAGATCACGGTGGGCGAAGGAGTTCCGATGGGTTCTTGAACAGAACCGGAGTCTAAAAGAAGTGCATCTCTCAAAAACAGGCTTAAAAAACAAGGGTGTTGTTTATGTTGCGGCTGGACTTTTCAAGAACAGGACCTTGGAAACCTTGCAAATAGACGATAACGGTTTAACGGGGTAGGCGTTGAACACTTGCTCTGCCCGTTAACCCGGTTTTCCACTCTTCAAATTCAAGCAAACATAACTTTAAAGTCAATAACATTCGGAGGTAAACGAACAAAGATCGGGAGGACCGGTTTGATTGCGATTTTGCAGATGTTGAGCAGTAATCAGACTGTAACAAGATTGGGTATATATGAAGATCAAAGTTTAGGACCACAAGATTTTATAAGAATTTTTAAAAATTTGGAGGGAAATGTTAGTTTGAAGTGTTTGTCTCTGCAAGGATGCAAAGGGGTTGATGGTGATTTGGTATTGAAGACAATAATGGAGACTTTGCAGGTCAATCCTTGGATTGAGGAGATTGATATTGCAAGAACTCCACTTCAGATTTGTGGGAAAGCAGAAGAAATATATCTGAAATTAGGTCAAAATGCAAAATCTGAACATGAACCTGAAGTTGATTTGCTCAAGGATATGCCTATGACAGTGCCTAAAAGCTGCAGGATATTCATTTGTGGACAAGAATTTGCTGGTCAGTTTGATCATGATCTTCATTTTATAAAGTTGCTTTAGAGGTGTTAAATAGGTCGTGTTCACGGGTCAAACCAGAAAATTGTGTCACACAACAGCACTGTTTAATCTGATTTTTTTTATATATTTTTTTGCATATAAATACTTTGAAGTTACAAATTTAAAAACAAAATAAACAAATGTGTCAATGCATAGACAGCACTGTTTAATCTGATTTTTTTTTTTTTCAATTTTCTTTTATTTTTTAACTATTGGAATGAAGTACTTACTATATTCATTTCAATTATGCATAAAACATATAGTTCTATTTTTTTAATTAAGAATAAACGATTTCAATTGGTCAACACACAAGCCCGTCAGGTCGACCTGAACACGACCCGTTTAGCTAAAATGTTTGTGGGCTCGACCTGGATTGGTTTAGACTAAATCCAAGTGTGTTAGAAATTCACAACTCAATTATTATGATTACCTGATTGAAGTATGTCCTCTCTTAATGCAATTTGTTCTTGTTTAATCAATTTATGATATAATCAAGAATTGAATATTCTTCATCTTCATGCACAGGAAAAACAACATTATGCAACTCCATATCACAAAACATGTCTTCTCCTAAGCTACCATACATTGATCAAGTCAAAACCTTAGTAAATCCAGTTGAACAAGCGATAAAAACAACAGGAATGAAAGTAAAAAAACATTCAAAGACGAAGATACAAAGCTTACGATTTGGAACCTCGGAGGTCAACACGAGTTGTTCTCCCTTCACGACCTCATGTTTCCAGGGCATGGGAGCGCTTCGTGCTTTGTTGTCGTTTCCAGCTTGTTCCGTAAACCAAACAACAGAGAACCAAAATCACCATCAGAGTTGGAAGAAGACCTGCAATATTGGCTCAGGTTCATAGTTTCCAACTCAAAAAGAGCAGATCAGCAGTGCATGCTACCAAATGTAACCATGGTGCTAACCCATCATGATAAGGTGCGTTAGCTGAGTTTATTATCTATTATGTTCATTATTATTTGATTTATCATTTATCTTTAAGTGAGTTTGTTAGTAATCATTTTATTTGTAGTTTGATAGGGGTTCGTTAAACGTAGCCCCTTGTTTATGAATGCACACCCTATTTGATTTTATTTTTTTATAAAAGAAAATTATACGGCCAGTGTAAGATGCAGCATACAAACTATACAGCTCGTATAAGATGTAACATACAACCGTCACCCTTTTATACATAATACATCCCATATAGTAAAGTTAGCTGTTTTATACGGTTTGCATCATAACACATTTGACAAGGGGGTATGTTGCACAACCCTTTGAGGCTGTAAATATTAAAATAGCTATAGATGTTTTATCATTATCATTATCATTATCCTTTTCATTGTATTCTCTGCATATAAAAAGATTTGGTTTTCGGTTATTCAATACACAAAAAATATTATTCACCATTAAGGTTTTGTGCTTTGTTTAAATTCTTTCAAGGTGGACCCGACCTCACCGGATTTCCAGAATACCGTAAACGCTGTTCAGAGAGTTAGAGACAAATTCCATGGGTATGTCGATTTCTATCCAACAGTTTTCACAGTTGATGCAAGATCATCTGCTTCAGTGAGTAAACTCACTCATCACATCAGAAAAACCAGCAAAACTGTCCTGCAAAGAGTCCCAAGAGTCTATGAACTCTGCAACGATCTCATAACAATATTATCCGATTGGAGGGCAGAGAATCACGAGAGACCAGCGATGAGGTGGCGAGAGTTTAGCGATTTGTGCCAGATTAGAGTTCCATCTCTACGAGTTCAATCAAGAAGCAGTCACATAGTAAAGAGAGTGGAGATGAGGCGAAAGGCAGTAGCCGCATGTCTTCATAGTATAGGAGAGGTGATATATTTTGAAGAATTGGAATTTTTGATATTGGATTTCCAGTGGTTTTGCGGTGAGGTGATTGGTCAGCTAGTGAAGTTAAATGCTAGAAAGACGAGTTCTAATGAAGATGTTAACAGTGGATTTATGAGTAGGAAAGAGTTGGAGAAGATTCTGAGAGGAAGTTTGCATAGCCGATTCCAGGGATGGGTTCCAAGATTTTTGGGAACTTGGATGCTGGTGATCTGGTGAACATGATGCTGAACTGGAACTGTGTTACAGACAAGATCCGTCTGATCCGGAATCTTTGCTGCTGATTCCTTCTCTTCTAGAAGAAAACAGAACAAGAATACCGAGATGGCAGCTCATCACATCTGATTGTGTTTTTGCAGGAAGACATCTTGAATGCCATGACTCGAGTCACATGTTCCTCACCCCGGTTTCTTCCCAAAATTACAGGTATGTTTCTTGATTTGAGCCTTATTTCAAGGTTATTTGAGTTAGCGGAAACTGCGGAATGAAATTAGCCCTGGGTCCAAAATGGGTCAGTTTTAGTACGGGTTGAGTTGACCCACAAACATTTTTCTTTGTTCAAGCATTTTAATAGAATCTATCAAGATAATACTCTAGAGTCTAGACTCCTAATGTCACTAAAGACCGATATCTATTACCATACTCGTCCCAAAACAGGAACAAAAAAATATATATAACTATTCTCATATACGGCCCAATACCCGTCCCACATTACCATCCCTAGTCGAAAGTGCCGTCCATAAACATTTAGTTCCTATCCATGTTTCTTTTGACAAAATCTAACTACTTGAAATTTTAAAAATAATCAACTACTTCTAACTGATTAGTTGACCATCACTAGAAACTGATAATTTGTGACATGAAAAGGCAAAAATTAGACAATAACTATCAAATCAAATTCCAACTACCCTCTAACAAACTTTCTTATTTCCTTTTCGAAACAGGTTCAACTACACAACAAAATCATAGGACTCAAGAGCCAACATGGAGCAACATACAGTCTAGAAAAAACACCTCATCTTGATAAACATCAATGGCGTCCACATCCGAATCGAGCTAGGAGGACAACTCGTGTACTATATTGATATTCTTGCATGCTCCACCAAAAACCTAACCGAAACCATTAAGCTCTTTCGAGAGCTTCTTTACCACCAATTCAAAACCTCTGTCCGGGTTTGACTTTGACCGAAAACGTCATTCGTCCAGAATGTGTCAAGAATCTTACACCCCCACGATACCGGAAAACCCAATGTGTGCAACTCCCCTTGTTAAAACAGGCTTTGCTGTCAGTTCCTGCAGACAGCATGTATGATTATCAGCATACTTGGAGCCCAGTCGCGGATTCGGGCCGAACCATATTGGGAGCCGGGTTTGACTTTGCTCGAGATCTACTATCCGATGATGACTTCAGAGAAGTACTTCATAGAAGGTATCATGACCTTTATAATCTAGCTGTGGAGTTACAAGTGCCTACAGAAACCGATTCAGACGTTAATCGCCCTCAACAAGATGAATCCGGTAAAGTTGACCCGTCATTTGCTGGCATTGCTAAAGGGGTAGAGGAGGTGATTCAGAGGCTCAAGATCATTGAGATGGAAATCAGAGACTTGAAACAAGAAATCCAAGGGCTAAGATACTATGAACATAGGTTATTAACGAGCTTCATCGAAAGGTTAATTATATAGCGAATTACAACGTTCAAATAGAAGAAAGAAAGGTTCCAAACATGTTTTATTTTGTGAAAAACCGAGAATTACTCGAGAAGATTGGTAACAGCTATGATATCCGGGATGACTGCGCTTCGGCTGCACATGTTGTGTGAGTTCAGAGGTGAAATGCATGTTGTCGAAGATCAAATGGGGTGTGAAATGATGCAAGTAGACAACAGAGCAGTGAAGTCTTTAGCTCCATACATGAAAGGTTTCATGACACTGTTGACACTTGCATTGAAAATAGGAGCTCATATAGCTGCAGGAATGGGGGGATGATACCGGATTTGAGCAGAGAAGTTGCACATTTGGCGGGAAATCCGCTAGTATACGGGGCAGCAGGTGTGGCTGCAGCTGGGGCTGTAGGAGCGGCTGCTGCTGGCGGGAGCAGCAGCAGAGGGAGGTCAACGGATATTCAACAAGATATGAAAGCAGCACAGCAGTGGGTTGTGGATTTTTTACGGGAAAGAGGGTGCTCGACAGGGAAAGATATTGCAGAAAAGTTTGGACTGTGGAGGGTTAGATATAGAGATGATGGTCAGATTGCGTGGGTTTGCAGACGCCACATGTATACACGAGCTAATGAAATATTTGAGGTACCTATGTGACAGAAAAGAAGGCGAGAGAGGGTTTGGTAGTTTGAAATCACATCATCTTTGTATTTATCCTATTAGTAGATACTAGCACTTTGTAATAGAGATGGTAATTGCATAAGGATTAAAAAAAGCATGTCTGTAAAATTTAAGTTTATAAGATGTGAATTAGTTGTCGAATAATCTGTCATCTTTACGATGACTGCAGTCTGCAGGACACGTCAACCATTTTGGGGGTCCAAAGCTATTAAGTGTTCTCTATTATTTGTTTCATTGTTTGTCATAATAAATAATAAGTTAGAATGTTATGTGGAAAAAATACAAAAAACTCAAAAGAAGGAATTCACTTTAGCAATTGTTCAAGTTCTACATGCGACATGATCAAGTTTCTGCAAAAACACCAAATCTTTATGATGGAATGATGTTTATGCTAAACTGAATAATATTACTCACCGCATGCATGCCCATTTCAAAATCTCAAAAATCGATACGAACTTATGCTATTTTTAATATATATGGCTAACTGCGTTTAATAAATGAGCATAAACTACTGGCAGCAGATTACTTCATTACTCACCATAAACACATTCCAAATTAGCAGTTAACAGAGGGCATTTAAGCAAGACATATAAAAGCAATTGAGCACAATGATCAATTGGATTATGAGAATAGAGAGATGTTATGGACATTAATCAGAGCAGAAAGCTAAAATAAATCAAAATATTAAACAATTAGCGCACAGCAGAGGAATTACATGAAACGGAAACAAGTAAATGTAAATAAGCAACTGGTAGATCGTAAGTTTAAACAAGAAACAACAGAAAATATAGTTTAAAAACCTGCAATATCAAACATTCTGAATTGGAATAACAGTCTGTGGCATCAAACTCACGATTGTCAATCAGAAATGATGGAAAACAAAATTGAAGCAACAGAAATGAAATTGAAGGGGACGAGTTTACTGTGAGTGAAGAAACTGTACTACTTGATCGAAAAAATATGCGAATGGAGAAATGTTGATGATGGTGATTTTTTAATAAAATATGAACCAGTAGGTTTCCTTGCAGTTCGGGGCGGTTTTTTGACCGGTATAGTGGTGGGGTGTATGGGTATTAAAATATTAAAAAGTAATAGAAGAATGTTATGAGAAGTTATGGAAAAAGAGGGTGTAGATGGAAGGGAGACTTTATAAATGATTGGGTAATCATTGGTTAAATTATTATTTTCTTATTTAAATAATAATATTAAATACTTAATATTCTATTAAATATATAATATTACAAATACTAAAAAAAATACAAATACTTAAAAAAAAGTTACAAAAATACATTAAAAAAACTACAAATATTTAAAAAACTAGTCGTCGTCGTCTTCTTCTTCATTTTCTTCTTCTTCTTCTTCTTCTTCTTCTTCTGCTCCTCCTCCTTTTTGGTTGTGATGAATCGGGCGAATCGTCCATGCTTCCTCAACCAAATCCGCCTTCAACGCGTTAGTATATCCTTGGAACGCAACATGGAACTGTTTTGGAATCTCTCATCCTGTGTCGCTTGCGTCCCTTGAACATCTTCTTCTGCTACATACTTTGGGCATATTGCCTTTCCTTCGTCTTCAAGTATCATATTATGCATTATGATACAAGCATACATCACCATTCTAATCCTTTCTTTTTCCACATACAACAAGGATTTCTAACAAAATGTCATCGTTTTTTAAGAACGCCAAAACACCTCTCGACGTCCTTTCTTGCAGACTCATGAACTCTTTTAAAATATTGCCTTTTTTGATCTTGTGTCGACTAAACGTTTTGACGAGCATTGAATACTCCGGATATATACCATCCGCCAAGTAGTATCCATGCTCGTAGTAATTATTATTTGCATAAAACTCAGCTTTCTGTATTGTTCCGCAAATGTAAGATTCTAGCAATGGTGAAAACTGAAAAGTATTTATGTCGTTCATACACCCAGCGAGACCAAAGAAGGCCGACCAAACCCACAGGTCTTGTGAGGCAACTGCCGGTAAAAATCAACGTTGGTCCCTTTTGGTCACCGCGTGTATGTTGACCTCGCCATGCGGTTGGACAACTATACCATCGCCATTGACGGCAATCTATACTACCAATCATACCGGGTAATCCATGTCTTTCTAAATGCGCTTCGTATAGTTGTTGAAGGTCGCTCCATGTCGGGTTTCTCAAGTATCGTTTTCCATATAATTGGCATATACCTAAAAAAATAAATTATATATATATATATATATATATATTATAATGTAACTACTAATGTATCAAAAAAATATATGTATATTTGTAAATACCGTAGCAGAAATACTCCAAGGTATCGCATGTGGTTTTCTCCGCCATCTTCAAAATACTCGTCATTTGATATCGTATGTGTTCCCGTAGGCGAGTACATGTATTGCGGAAGTGACCTTTTGTATTGCGGTGAATCCTAAACACCCTCTAGCGTCGGGTTTTTGCTTAAAGTAAGTCATAGGCGGACTCTAAATCTTCGGTGATGCGCAAAAATAAGTTTTTACGCATCCGAAATCTTCGTCTAAACAAATCAGGGCCATAAACCGGATTCGCATTGAAATAGTCATTCATCAAACGCTCATTGGCGGCTACACGGTCTCGCTCTATATATTGCCTAGACAATATCGATCGTGGGGCGGAAGTACTTATATGTTGCATCGCGCTAGACGCTAGTTGAACCGCACCCGTAACGGCTTCTTCTCTTCCGCGCCGTCATCGTGAAAAAAACCGATTATATAGATCGACAAACGAGTCTTCGGAGGGAGGGGGACGACATTTTGGTGATTTATTTGTGTGTTGAAATTGGATTGAGGTTGAAGGAGGCAGTGGCGCAGCATAGTAGGGGCGGGGAGGGCGGCCGACCCCCCCCGGATTTTCGCGCAGAAGTTTCGATTATATTGTGACATCCGTCACCTTTCATTTTCATTTGTTACTGTAACGTTTCGTTTATCCAATCAATAAAACGCCGAATTTTATCTTTCTTATACGCTCTAAAAATATGTGGTGACATATTCGGGCTTATATAATCAAATATATACATATAATAACATAATAGCCATGTTTCTATCACAAAAAAATAAAACGAATGGACCGGGACTCGAACCGCGTCCATGGTCGGCCTAAACATAACAAATGAATTAACCAACTGAGCTACAACATGTTTTGTGTGAATTACCAACTCAAAATAAACATAAACCTTTCACATTCATGCCCAGTTGACTTTGGAAAGTCAACTGCGAGCAATGCCTTCCAACTCAACACGCCAATCCGCGTTTTCTTGAGCAATTCTGCTATGGAAAGTTTTAACCGACCTACCCTGCTTGTTATACACGCCAATTAGTCATAAAAACTTCCCTAATCAAGCTTTTATACGCGGCCTACCTTTAATGTGGGTCAAAACTTCTAAAAATACGTGTTCGTTGGATTAGTATAAATTGATACCTCTCATTCAAGCTCATTGCACCGATAATCAAACCCCTATACTCGAAATACCCTTAAACTCCTTCAAATCTAAGATTTTTGTTCGTGTTGACTTTTCTGTTGACCGCTCGTTCGCACCTCTAAAACACGCTGTAAGTTCAATTTTTTTATGGGTTTTGTTAATCGGCCTCATACTCCAAAAGCCCTATGGTTAATTTAGTTATAATCGCGTTTTATGATTAATTAGAAATCTAGGGTTCTTATGCGATTTGGGGAAGATGATATCGCACGATTACTACATAAAAGGTTTCTGTGTCAAACAAAAACAACCAACTGATCTGTAGATCAGATGGTTGGGGAATTCTGTGTTAAAAATCAGCTGCAGGTCTTGAGTTCGATACTCGACCTCAACGTTTTTTTGAAGAAATCCTATTAAATATCAAATACATTATATAAGCAATTAATTCACAATAAAACTCGTTCTCAGGGTCCATACCAGATGGTCTGGAGTTGTGATTTTAAACCTTAGATGCGGCCAAGGACCCGGGTTCAATCCTTGGCAGGAACATTATTCTTTTTCTTTTTTTTTTTGTTAGACTCTTTATCTATATAATTAACTTAATAAACTTTCAAAAAGGAATATTTTTTTTTTAAATACTAAAAGTGTCTTAAAAATTCTACAAAAATTATTTTAGGTAAATCTCATGACAAAGTTTAGCATACAATTTTTAGATTTCCAAAAATAATTTATTTAATATATATTATAAATATTGCAAGTTTATTCATTTATAATTTTAAAATTTTATAAAAATATCTAAACGTTTTTATAAAATTCCACAAAATTATTTTAAACTTGTAGATTAATAAGCATTTCAGAAATATATTTTATTCCAGAAAAATGGTTTATTTAATATTTTTAATAAATTTTTGTTATTTTTAATCATAAATAAATCATAACAAATTCATTTTTAATATTTTTATACCAAAATTTTTTATAAATTATTTCTATCCATTTAGAACAGAGATATAAATTTTAATTTGGAATTTATTTAATTTTAATATTTTTAGATATTAAAATTATATCTTTGACAAATAGAAATAACTATACTAAATATTCAATTTTTGAGGAAATAATTTTATAAAAATTATTTTCATACTTAAAAACCTTATAACATGACCATCCTTAATCAAAAACCTACAATAGTCTTTTATTTAATTATTTACCAAATTTCTTTATTTATTAACAATTTACTTAATTAATAAAACAATTACGTATCCCCAAATTAGGAACCCTATAACTACTTGTATCCTAGATAACTTAGACTCTAAGTTCATTCTCTTACAAATTATCTATTTCTTTAGGCTAATCCTTTGGGACAATCCTAATTCACATCACGTTGTTCGGTAGAGTTTCAAGTTATTACGCGAACTGTGAGTATTTCCTATCCCCTTTTGCTTTTATTCATTTTTGGGGTGTTACATGTACACTTATACAATTACAAATACAAGTTCACATTTTTACAATACAATTCTAGTACTATGTGCATTTGCTTACAAACGTGCTTTATGCTTAGACAATACATGTAGAATACATTTGTACTTAGTGAAATCATTAACATTGTACAAGCCGACTTAACATTGGATAGCGCTATTGGATTGACAACTCACCTAGGTTGATTCCCCCCCCCCCCCTTTTTCATCGGAGAATCCATGGTCATTGTTAAGTTATTATCCAAATATTTGGATAAGTACACCGCCGTTCATTTAGTACATTATACAGTCACAGGATTGATTTCGCTCATTTGTATGATACATAGTTTACATAATTGCATTGTAGCTTTGCACTTGAATTGTATAACATTTTCCAATTTACTATATGTATTAAATCTAGGAATGCTCACCAACATTTCATATGTTGACAAAACTTATTTGTACATGTTTCAGGTGCAGTTTGATCTTAGTACTATAGCATTGGACTTTAGTGCTTGCTTTTAATAAGTTATTTCAATTTTCATGCTTCGTTCAGACTTTTGTATTTTTCCCATTTCATCTATGTAAGACAATTTAAATTATTCAATAATATATTTACATTTTAGTACCATGTGCTTTTGAACAATCGTCACTATGTGACACCTCGATGATTCCGCCATCGGTTGGGGTGTTACATATATAGTATTCGTATAGAAAATTTTGAAAATATAGGGTTTCGACCCCCGAAACTAGTGACTTCCGACCCCCCGAACCTTCGGGTCAAGCTTCGCCACTGGAAGGAGTATGTGTGTAGTGTATGTTTGTGTATTGTATGTGTGGTACGATATGTGTGTAGTGTATGTTTATATATAGATTGGTTTTTTTTTTAATAATCCGACCGTTCAACGGTCAAATAGCACATTCCCCAACATATAACGCTCGTTATATGTAAAACGCTTTGGCCCTAAAACGCCCTATAGCGCCTGGGGGGCGGTGTGCCCGGGCGCTATAGGCTTCAAAACGCCCACAACGACAACCACTACACATGCCCTTAGTTCGGTTCATTATGTGTGACAACCGTCACCCTCATATTTTAGCAAGATGTCAATTTTAGCCCCTCGCGTATCCAAACATTTATATTTTAATCTCTGAAAGTTTCATCGCTTTCAAATTTAATAATAAATCAAACTCAATGTTTTCACTGACACTTGTTATGAACCGTGTCTACGTTTTTAATCAAATGCGTATCCTGAAACATTATTCGGAACGGATTTCTTTTAAGTTTTATGAAGTTTAAAAGTATTTAAGTTAAGTTTTTGTTAATTTAGTTAAGTTTTTTATAAGGAAAACTTAACCAAATCATAATCTATATAACAAAGTTAAGGTTGAGGGACTGATTTTGTCAAATACTAAAAGTTTCAAAACCTCCCCTCTCTCTCTCCCCTAACTCGGTTTTCCGGCCAAATGGTCCGGCCGCCGGAATATGCTCCGGCGAGCATTAAAAATCCGGGATACTAAGCTTTTAACTCGTTTTTATAATTCCAAACGTTTTCTCCATCAATTAGTGACCTGTTTCAAGGTTTAAAACAAGCATTTAACGCGTCTTTAATCAGCTTTAATTCGGTTTTATCATAACCGATCGGAATAATGAAGAAACCAAATGAAACGCTCGTTTAGTCGAACAACTTTATAAATTCGTATCAGCAAATCCTTCCTGCACTATTACACCTTGCAAACCCACTCTTAAAACATACAAATCATAACAGGAAGACCCTATAATCGTGAGTCTAAGCGCGGCCCTTTCACCTTCGTTTTGGAGTCTTTTTCATGTTTGTAAGTTCCAATTCTTGCTTGATTCATGTTATTCGGCCTTGTTTAATCAAAGCCCTCTTGATTCAGGTCTAATTAATCACGAATTGAAGTGGTTAGGAAATTAGGGTTTATGCTAAGTTTTGGGGAAGAAGATGGTTATGAATTAATGGTTAAATAAATTGATCTTTCAAATAAAACAACAAAAACAAGATTTGGCCTAGTGGTAAGTGTGTGTGTTGTGCTGACCAGGGACCCGGGTTCGTTCGAGTCCCTTAGACCACGGCTTCTTGCATTCTTTTTTTTATTTTCTGTTTTGTTATTTATATTATTTATATAAATACAATATTCTTATAATATTCATAATAAATCCATTTTTGCTCCAAAAATTATGAAAATTTAGGTGTAGCATCTTGACACAATAAAGAAAATTGTCACACTTTTACTTTCAGAAAATTATTTAATTTTCGTTATTTTATTAATTTAAATTGTTTTAATCATAATTAATTGATTAAAAATTCGTTTTTAATGATTTTAATCTCAAACTTTTTGGGTAATTATTTCTATCATCATGAACTGATATAAAAATTATTGGTTCAGAAAACATTTAATTTTATTGACTTTCCTATTTTTAATCATTTAAACATAATTTAATCTCGTTAAATCAGTTTTTAATATAAATAAGTTTATATAAATTATGGGAAAATTATTCTAACTTGTTTACGTCAGAAATCATCCATTTTCTATAAAACTAGTATTTTTGGATCATGTATGGTATTATTAGTCTTATTTACATTTAATTAGACATAATAAAACATTTATTTATTTATACAATTTAAACATCTATTTTTCTTATAAAATAGAAAATACTCATATGGTTTAATGTCTTTATTATCTTTTGTTGGATCATTGTGTAACTCAAAATTATTTATTTATATATATTTATGATTATTGTATTTATTTTAATTTAGTTAAAGTAACTAACTAAATTATTTTGTCTTAATTATTCAAACATATTTTTATTCAATAGGTAATAATTATATTATTTAAACCACATTTACAACCTTTATATATTATTTGTGATATACAACTTTTACATTAACGCGACTTGTCATAAAAACTCTAATTCCCAAATCGACTTAGCAAACCCTAATGCCTTAGACCCTAGATACCTTAGACTTTTAGACATTTCCTTATTAGTACTCTCATACATTATAGGTTGGATTCTTCGGAATTCCCATTACTTAGCTCACAACCGCTTAAGTGGATTTTGATCGCTTTCGCAAATGTGAGTATATATTTCCCCTTTTTCATTTTACTTTTGGGGCTATTCATGTACACTATTACTAAATGTTATTCTTTCACTAAATGCAATTCTCATGTGTGTTTGCTTTATGTTTGTGTGTCTATGACTTGTCAAAATCATTACCTTTGAGGGCCTGGCATTTCAATGAATAGTACTATGGTATATACCCTTGTGACTCTGTTGAGAATCCTCGTCATTGCTATGTATTACATTACTACTAGCGCATACTATATATATATATCTGCTTTTATTTACATAGGGTTGATTTTGAACGAATATTGCTTATTACATAATTGCAAATGGTACCGCACATGAATTGCTAAACACTTTTCCTACTACATTTATTCAAACAGGGTATGCTCACCAATACATTTTGTATTGACCAAAACGCTTTCGTACATGTTTCAGGTTGTTTTGAGATGCATCCTTTAAGCTTTCGGATTTATATTTAGATTTTGATTCATTGTATTACAATTTACTTGGCAGTTAGAATCATTGTATTTCATTTCAATGTAATAAATTATTTAATCAATGTAATCAAATTTACACTTTAGTCCATGTGCTATTGAACAATCGTCACTACGTGGCACCTCGATGTTTCCGCCATCGGTTGGGGTGTTACATTATGATACCAGGATATTTTAACATTGAGTATAGTAGCCGAAACCGAAAGGTATTAAAACGAATACATGTGTAAATACAACTCCGTTTTGTACTAAATTTAAACCGAAATTGAATAATAGCAAAAGACAACAGTTTTTATTGTAACATCGCGAATTTTTCCCAATTTTTGTATTAGTAAAAAAAAAAAAAGCGTCGAGGACCAGACTCGAACCAGAGTCTGGTACCGGGTTAGAATCAACGAACCAACAGCACTACCACTGGGCCACCTTGCCTTCTTGTGACTTTATTTCGAACCAAACAAAGATAAACACATTCTGAGACTGTACGTGTTGGACTATTGCAAGTCAACTGCGAACCAAATCTATTCCAAATCAACTCCAATCAGCGTTTATTGTCTGTAATTATTTATGGAATGATTTTGGCTGACTTATTGTGACATCCGCCACCTTCGTCTTTCCTCTAGTTGACGAAAATATTCCTTCAAAAATGTCCATTATAAACCCGACAAGTTTCGCCGTTTTAAAAATTTAATTTTAAAGCGAATTAAAAATTTTAGCATTTATTATAGATCGGGTATAAGTTTTAATCAAATGCGTAAGTGAAACGTATTCGTAAAAGATTTTATAAAAAAAAAAATAAGTTTTATAAAGTTTTAAAAAACATTTTGGTTAATTGTTATCTTAACTTGGTTAGTGTATTATAAAGGGAAAACTAACTAAACTTGAATAAAACTAACCTAGTTAGAACTTAAGGGACCTATATTGACAAAGTCAAAAAACATTTCAAAAAAAAAAATCAGCTTTTTTTCCTCCTTCTTCACGCGTTTCCGGTCAGATTTCCGGTTGGAATCCGGCGAAACTCCGGCAAGCTCCTTACATGGTTTCTGAAACGTTTTACTATATAAATTTAAGGTCCAAACGTTTCTCCCTTATAATTACTGATTCTAAATATATAAAACAGGTTTTAATGGCGTTTAATTGAACTTAAAACGAGCATGGGCGAGTGTAACCGGCCGAGCCTTAAATCGCATCATTACGACTTTTAACCACTCTAAATATAAACTGATCTTATCATTTTACTTCTGCACTTTCACGAGACATAAACCCCCATTAAAAACATCATAAAACGTGGTCTGGATCGTGGTAATCGGCTCGCTTAAGCATCGGCCTCTTCCCTTCGTTTTTGGTTCGAAAACATTATGTAAGTCCGTTTTTCTTATGCCGTTTTAATCCTCACTCGATTCCGACTGAAAGCCCCATGATTCCAGAGGTTATTGTTGTCTGGATCGGTTTATTAATCTAGGTTAGGGGTTAGGGTTTTGGTCTAGTTGAATGGGAAGAAGATGAAGTGTGGATAGTTTATAAATATAATTAATATTCATAATTATCAACATGTGAAGGCTTGGTCTAGTGGTTTGTAGCTTGCCTTGTGTGTGGGTATGGCTGAGTTCGAGTCTCAAGACCCACGATTTTGTTTCTTTCAGATTTTTATTTTTATTTTTTTATTTATTTTGTGATTTATATTATTTACATAATACATTTATCTTAGAATATTTATATTAAATTCATTTTTGCTCCAAAAATTATAAAAAATTAGGAGTAGCTTCTTGATACCTCATAGAAAATTGTCATATTTTTAGTTTTCTGAAAAATATATATTTTCATGATTTTATTAATTTAAATTGTTTTAATCATAATTAATTGATTAAAAATTCATTTTTGATGATTTTAATCTCAAAATTTTAGGATAATTATTTCTAAGCATTTTAATCTGAAATAAAAATTATTGGTTCAGAAAACATTTATTTTTATTGATTTTCCTATTTTTAGTCACTTAAACATGATTTAATCTTATTAAATCAATTTTAAATATAAATAAGTTTATAAAAATTATGAGAAAATTATTTTCATTAATTTACATAAGAAAGCATCCAATTTCTATAAAAATAGTATTTTGAGTCATGTCTTGTATTATTAACATTATTTATGTTTAATTAGATATAATTAAACATTTATTTATTTACACTATTTAAACATCTATTTTATAAATATTTTCTTATAAAATAGAAATGTCTTGATTGAAAGTCTTTATTATCATTGATGGATCTTTGAGTAACTCGTAACTATTTATTTTAATATTTATGATTATTGTATTTATATACAATAATTAGTTAAAGTAATTAACTAAATTATTTTGTCTTAATTATTTAAACATATTTTTAACTAAAATACTCAATTGGTAATAATTATATTAATTAAAACCATATTTACAAACCTTGCATATATTATTTGTGATATACAACCGTTACATTGACGCGACTTATCATAAAAACTCTATTTCCCCAAATCGACTTAGCAAACCCTAATGCCTTAGACCCTAGTTACCTTAGACTTTTTTATACATTTCCTTATTAGTATGCTTACACATTATAGGTTGAATTCCTCAGAATTCCCATTACTTAGCTCACGACCGCTTAAGTGGATTGTGATCGC
This sequence comes from Ambrosia x helenae, assembly GCA_030844895.1. Lineage (NCBI taxonomy): Eukaryota > Viridiplantae > Streptophyta > Magnoliopsida > Asterales > Asteraceae > Ambrosia > Ambrosia x helenae. The sequence continues at coordinate 386,040 of JAUTDX010000213.1, forward strand.
TTTCGCAAACTGTGAGTATATCTTTCCCCTTTTACTATTTTACACTTTTGGGGTGACTCATGTACGCTTATTACTTCATTCACTTAATCATGGTTTATTCTATATTCACAATCGCAATTCTTGTATGTGTTTTACTTGTTGATTCGTTGATAGTGTGTACTTATGACCTTAATCATTAACCGCTGGGCGGCCTAGCATAACAATAAATAGTACTTAATTATTGTTATGTGTGAACGATTATTCATCGCCTACTATGAGCGAATACTATAATATATGTGACTCTTGATTCATTGAACGAAAGGTTTGATTTTGGGTAGCATTTGTACACAGCTTGAACACTAAATTGTAGACAGTATGACACGTGAATTGCGAAACACTTTTTCTACTATAATGTATTCAAAACAGGGTATGCTCACCAATACTTTGTGTATTGACCAAATGATTTTGTACATGTTTCAGGTTGTTTTGAGATGCATCCTTTAAGCTTTCGGATTTATATTTAGATTTTGATTTATTGTATTTCAATTTAGTAGACAGTTAGTATCATTGTAACTCATTTCAATGTAATAAATTATTTAATCAATGTATTAATTTTACACTTTAGTCCATGAGCTATTGAACAATCGTCACTACGTGACACCTCGATGTTTCCGCCATCGGTTGGGGTGTTACACTTATTCAGCTTAATAACCACGTCAAATCAAAATTTAAACATTCCAATTATAAGCATAAACGCGTTTTATTCAAATCATGGGTCAAACTTTCTAAACATACGAATACATGTGATTACTATAAATTGAACCTCCCTCTAGAGCCTAAACACATCGATAAAACATTGTCCCACTATCAATTTCTGTGATAAAACACTCAATTAATCGATTTTTTGGTCTTTGGTCGAGATCTTATTGTGCTTGTCCTCATCGTCTTTGAATCGGTATGGATCAAATTTCTTATTTATTTATGTTAATCGGTCTTTTTGCATCAAACCCCTATGGTTAATTACATTATAATGTCGTGATTAATCAGTTTTAAATCTAGGGTTCATCCTTGTTCGATTTGGGGATATGGTATCAAACAGTCGTTGTTTAAGTTTAAAAAGCATGGAACTTTTATCACCAATTGATCAGTAGATCAGTTGGTATTGTCTGATGTTTAAGACGTGGGAATCGCCAGTTGCAAGGGTTCGAACCCGTCCCCAACTTTTAATTTTTTTCTAAAACAATTATGAATTAATCCAAGAAGCATATATAATTAATAGGAATCCAACAATAATCGTTCTCAGGGTCTAGACCAGCTGGTCTAGACTTGTGATTATAAACACGAATCGGCCAGAGGCCCGGGTTCGATTCCTAGCACCCACAAACCATTCTTTTTAAACTTTTTATTTTATAACTTTAGTCATTTTCTTTTAAAATGGTTTTAAAATACCAAATCTAATTTATAAATTCTACAAATTTTATTTTATGTTATTCAAATGATAAAATTTATTATCCAATTTTTAGTTTTTCAAAAATCATTTATTTATTATATATAATAAATAGTACAAATTTATTCAATTATAATTATAAAATTCTATAAAAATAACAAAACGATTTTATAAAACTCCACAAAAATTTTCTAAGCTTATAAAACAATAAATATTCCAGAAATGATTTTTATTTCTGAAAAATTCATTATTTAATATTTTTTAATCGGTTTTTGTTATTTTAATCATAAATAAATCATAATAAATTCATTCTTCATTATTTTTACATCAAAATTTCACATAAATTATTATTAATCATTTAGATCAGAAATATAAATTTTTGATTCGAAATTTATAAATTTTAATATTTTTAAATATTAAGTCTATATTTTGGTCAAATAAGTATTAATATATAAATATTCATTAATTAAGAAAATAATTTTTATAAAAAATATTTTCACATTTATTATATTTTAATTCAATCACTTTTAGTTAATTTTGATCAGAAAACATTTTCATTAATTATTTGCTTATTTATTTAAATTATTCAAATTTAATCATAAATCAATTATTAATCCCTAAATTAGGAACCCTAACACATTTTAGACTAGAAAACTTAGACTTATTAAGTTTTCCCCAACACTTATTTATTACCTTGAAATAGGGTGATATTTGATACACACGAGCCACAATTACTTATAACAAGGGTCTCCATTCTAACACTAAGGTGAGTTTTACATAGCCTCTTTTTTATTTCACTATTTTGGGGTGAAACATGTTACAACATTCTATCTACAATTCAATCATAAGTGTCTATGTGTTATTCTATGTTGCATTATGTCTTAAACATGACTAGGGTAAGCACAATATTCTAGCTTAATCATTAACATTGATCAGCCGACGGTATACAATGATAGATCTATTGGACTGACAATCCCACCGGATACGTGTACCTCCTACATAGGTAGCGTGGGTGATTGTTATCGAATTTATAACATAATCGAGTGAACCATGAGCGTATGGGATGGACCACAATATTCTAGTCACAAAGTTTGATTATGCACTCGATTTACCCGATAGTATGTTTTCACATATGGACTAGACTTGCCATGACACTTGAATTGTACAAGTTTTATTCAATTATCAAAACCTATGTAATTCTCACCAACTTTTGTTGACCCAAAATATTTTCAAACTTAACATGTTTCAGGTTATAGCTTGCTTGAAGATTAGAGTTAATGCTTGAAGATGTGTATTTTGTATTTTTCATGTTGATGTACAAATTCTTGTAGAACAATTGTATGTAATGTATTTAATTCAATTATTGAAATTTATTATTTACCATGAGCTACTGAACAACCATCAATACGTGACATCCCGATGTTTCCGCCATCGGTTGGGGTGTTACATTTATGGAAGTTATTAAGTAGGAATATGTTTGGCTCGTCATCATCATGACACCGGTAGGAACGACAAGAAAAGCATAAAAACGAATACCAATACCGATGTTGTCGTGTAGTATCAGTTTGGTTCGTCACAATAAATAACAAAAAAAGTATAAGGTGAGACTGAAAGTTCTAAAAAAATAAACGGGCTAAAGATATATTATAAAAAGTATAAGAGTGAAACTAAACTAAAAAAACATACAAGCAAAAAGCATGAATGTAAAAAGAAGTTGGGAGAAAGACAAAAATAACTACATTAGCAAAGATCTGTTAGCATTTGAATCTAATACGTGTGGCGTCTTCAAAAGGCCAATGACCAACCTTTTCCATCCCACCTTTGATTAGGTCACTTTTCGCCTTAGATTTGTCAAGGAGCCGTATTGACGGACCTTGAAATGCATTTTCGGTAAAATCAAAGGGGTCGGACTCTATACATATAAACCTTTTGGATTTCTTTGGTAAAAGACACACTACGAAAAAAAATGGGTGGCCAGGTTGGGTACACATATACACCAGGGTCGTTCTTGAGAACTCTTAAGCATTAGGTGGCCTTGTGCAATTAGAAAAAAAATGAGCCTCTAAAAATGGGTCATTCGCCATTTTGCTGCCTCCTTATTTTTTAGACTTTCATTGTTTGTGTTTTTTAAATGGGTGTAAATTTTAGCTGCGTTAAATGAGAATTGAATTTATTTGTCTATATACGTTGGGCGCAATTTGATAAAAAAAATTCCTATAAGGTCGGGTGTTATCGTTTAACGCCCCAACCACGTGGATAGCATTAACCGCCATTTGGGCATGAAGGGACGTTGCACGGCGCCCTTGGGGGCATGATTTAGGAGTGAAGGAGAGAGGGGCGTTGGGTGGCTTCAAGGTGTGAGAAGGAGAAAAGGTGTGGACCCCACGAAAGGTTTGTGAGTTTTGGTGGGGAAGGTGTTTGATTTGGGTACCGCCTCTTGTGGTGTTGTGGTAAATGTGTTGGGGTTTTAAAGAGGATGTTGAGTGTTCAAGTCTCATAAGAGGCAAGAAAAAAAAAGATGTATGAAGGGTGTAAAAAATAGGGAATAAAATTAGCCGTTAAAAAAAATAAGATTTATTTGGAAAAAAAAGACTACATATTTTCAAATAAAATCGTATGTTATTTTACAACTTATAAACTTAACCCTGGGTTTAAATTAATTTTTTTAAAAACCTTAAAAGTTTATAAATTAAACAACACTAATTTAACTTACCATTATAAAGTATTTAATTAATTAATAATTAATTAGTAGCTAATATAAAAATTATTATTATCTATAATCTATAATATATTATAAAGGAGGAGTGATGTACAAGATGGTAATTTGCATTTTCGTACAATTTAAGAAGCAACATGTAACAATATTTAAGCAAGAAATTGTGACAATTAAGACACTTGGGAGGGTAATGTAGACATTTCACCTACATCATCCTTTACAATATCAAACACTTTTACAATACTACCATTTTTTCCATCCCTACTTCATAAACATCAATTGCCTTATGCTTTTCCTTTTTCATCATCAATGTTACCAAGAAAAAAAATACAAGAAAAATAAAGAAGAGGATCCATAAAAAGAATTCTTGAAGAAGAAGGAAAACTTGACCCATATGTTCATATGTTGGGAACCTGTAGAGATAAGTTTTTCTATACTTGATTCCACCATTTCTATTATTATTTGTTCCACAAGTTTTAACACTATAATTTTATCCGGTGCAACCTTGGGCGTGTGGCCTTCTCCGCCAATACAGATGATACGCGGGTGAAAACTCAAGGTTTGTCATGCTTAATATTGCATGTTTCATGTGATTTTATAGTCGTGAACACACTACTTTGATTAGATTTTGTATTTTGCAGGTTAATGAGGCTTAAGGTGTGTTTTGGAGCATTTTGGGAACTTTATACGGAGCTAGATGGTCGTGGAATAAAGAAACAAAAGTTGTTCAGCGCGTCGGCGACTCCACTATAGCGCGTCAGCGACTCAGAGGATCATGAGTCTACCACTTCGTAGACAGTGAGAAGTGGAGTCAGCTACACAAGCGCGTCGGCGACTCCTGTCCAGCGCGTCGGCGACTCAAGAGCGTCAGCGACTCCACAACATCGCGTCGGCGACTCAGGTCACTGGTCAACAAACATGGAAATTCGAATTTAAGCTATTTTTAAGGGACTTTATGATTGGTTTGACTAGGATTTCGATGAGAGAGTGATAAAAACATATATTGGGGATCATAATCATCATCTTTGACTCCCCAAATCACAATCAATATCACCCTATTACACAAAAATCATTGAAGATCATCATTTTTTTCATCATATCTTTCACTACCAATCCATCCTATCATTGAGGTTTCAAGGTTCAAGACCCGCTTATTTGAAGAATCAAGTTCCATGGCCATGAGTGGCTAATCTCCTTGTATCACGCCTAGGAAGTAAACAATTGAAGCTTTAGGGTTTAAACATTTGGGTATTACTTTAACTTTTTAATTGTGTGATTGTGTGTTTGAATTAACTATATTAGATTGCGATTAATCTTATGTTGAATTCATTTTAGTTAATTGATCTTGTGCCAATTTTAGTGTCATGAACATGTTTTCTTGCTCTAATACAAACATAGGGTTGTATGTTCTAGGTAATGAAGTGTAGTTTAGTCCATCTTTGATGTTGATGAAACTTGACACCTAAGCCTATTGAACAATCACCCCGTTAACACCAATTGCACTACATTTGTTTGACCCATTTGTGAAAACCTTAGACTTCATTTGTTGAAACCTAGGTGTGATCCTTTTAATTAAATTGCTTACAATCTAAATTGTTTACTATTTTTTTCTATTACATTTTATTTCAATTTTTATAAATCAAAACTCCTTCCAACTAAACTTCTTAAATGAACCAAATGCAATCTTCGTAAGTTATATAGCATCTTCATAAGCAATAGTTTCAATCAACTAAACAATATTCACTGACCACATGCTCCTTGGATTGATACCCTATTTACCCTAACTACATAGGTTAATTAGGTTTTGGCATGACCCTTACGACAGGTCATCAAATGGCGCCGTTGCCGGGGAGCTAGTGCGCTTAGTGTTTATTGGGTAGTTGATATTGTGATAATCTGTTTAATTGTTTGTTTGGTTTATTCTCTACTTTTCCTTGTTACGCGGGGTGTGTTATTTGTGCAGTTTACAGGTAGTGCATGCGTACACGACATTCGGGGAGGACATCTCCTTTAGTGTTTGAACCAGAAATCGAGAGAGTAGCAAGAAGAAATCGACAACACCGTTTAGAGGAGCCGATTCCTTCTAACTCCAAACACCACCGTACGTCAACCTTTGTCTTTTGAAACCATTCAAATGGCAAGTTCAAACCCAATTCGCCGTTCAGTGAAAATAGAAGACCACCCACTCCACCTCATCCAAATCAAACCCAACAAAACCCACCTCACCAACCAATTCACAACCGAAATCCCAACACCCGAAATGTAAACCAAGGTCCCTCCATGTCTAACCGTGGCAATCCCACATTTGATCCGGTCAATCGTACAATGAAGCCGGATATGAAGATTATGTTGAGAATATTGAAGAATTAAGGGCGAACATTAATGATGATGACCCATTCAGTGTACCAAGTTATCAATCATCAGACAGAGTTAGTGTTCATTCCTACCACTCGGGAGAAGATGAATATTCTGAAAGGGATTACAATGAGGATGATGAGGATTGGGGCTACAGAAATGTTAGTGATGATTATGGGGATGAGGAAGAGTATCACGGTGATAATAGTTCTAACGTGGGTGCAAATCGAAACGGTGGTAATGACGGTTATTACAATCACGTCATTAATAATCATCAACCAAGACAAAACCCAAGAAGGCATCAATTTGATGACCTGTCGAAAGGGGTCATGCAAAACCTAATTAA